>CM066033.1:598499388-598983472 GCA_033557465.1 Ichthyophis bannanicus
CATCCTGGCGGAATGGATGCAGACCCCGAGCGCTCCATTGCCCCTATCCAACCCCACTTACCCCTGATGCCTGGGGTTACAAGTGTGCCCATGGATGGTGCTGTGACAGCTGTGGATGCTGGTCTTCCCTCCGTAGTGCAGTCCCGTGGCCCAAGATGGCGCTTCGGCCGTCTGTCGACGGGACTCCTTGGATCACTGTGTGCTGCTGCCTCGAGAATTTCCGGAGCTCTGCATGGGCTGCCAGTGGAAGACTGTGCGAATCTTGCTATTGATGGTCTCCCCTGAGCACGGTTGGGCGGCGAGGGAGTTGATTCGCCCCATTTTCTGCGGCCCGGGCGTTTTCGTCGGCTTTAGCTGCATTCTCCGACGTTCCCTATCTTCTGCTGGGATTTCCCCAAGATGGACCGCCGGGCTCGGTGTGGAAGGAATATTGACGTCACTCAGTTGGATGTTCCCGGTTCAGTTGGCCAATCAAACAGAGGGTTTCCCCGGTTGGAGAAGAGGGGGGGGGGGGGGGGGGTGGTGGGGGGGGGTGGAGAAAGGAGAGGGGGGGGGGGGGTTGTGGGGTGTGTCCTTGGGGCTTACCCCAGCCCCGTAATAGTATCCAAAATGGCAGACGGAGTTGTTCCCTGCACGTCACTTACGGGTCGTATTAGGAGGAAGTGTGGTGCCGGTACACTTTCATCGTTGGCGGCTGCCTTCGGTTTTTCGGCGTGGGGTCTGCTGGGGCCACTGGGGCTGGGCTCCCCCGAGGCTTCCGGAGGTGGATTACCCTGCCTCGGGGGAGTGAAGCATTGCCGGTTCTAATCTGTCGGGGGCTGCCTCGGGGGACGGAGCACTTCCCTACTGCTGGCCGGACAGCTGTTTCCTGCACCCGGGGGAGTCTCTCGGGAGCTGCCCACCGATCCTCTCTGCTGTTCGTCTGCCTGATCAGCTGGCTCCTGCTTGCAGGGAGAGGAGGGTTTTCGGTGGGAACCCTGGCTGCCTGTGCCCGTGTCTGCGGGACAAGCGGCAGACTTCTTGAAGAATCTGTTATGACGGAATTGGGGGAGCAGGATTGTACCAAAAGGAGGGGAGCTGGGTACTGGCAGGCGATCCCTGTGCTGTAGAGTCTGCTCCTGCGACATCACACTGGGGGGGGGCATTGACAAAGGGTGGCTCGGCTCGCGGGGGACAGGTGTCCCTGCTAGAGCCAGAGCAGGAGAGGTTGCCTTGCTTTGGCCCCCCGGAGCAGCTGAGGCCTCTTCGGTCTGGATACGCTGGGGTCCCTGGAGCGTCAGGTCAAGCATTGCGGGAAGTGGGGGGGGAGCGGGGGAGGGGGGTCGGGGGGCTTTGCCTTGCTACCGTTTTGGGGCCCCAGGGGACCCAGTAGATGGGGAAAATTAGCCGGCAAACCGGTGCCTTGGAGGGGCTGGATTGAGCCTATGCAGGTGCCGTTCCGGGGTCCCTGTGGTGATTGGGGAAGTGGGTCCGCAGGTGCCAGCAGTGGTGGTGCTTGCCTGGTGGGGAGGGTGGGGCCCTTGGTGGGCTTGAGGGTATGGAGATAGCTGGGGGGACCGAGGGGGTTGGCGGTCACCTGGGGGTGATCAGGTGTGGAGGGGAGTGGGGGAGGGGGAGGGAATGCAGTAACAACTAGGGTTGTGGGTGGCACCCAGGTTACGGCCTAGGAGTTGGGGGGGGTGGTCGGGATGGTGGGGGGATTGAGGTTCTGGAGGGGTCTCCACGGAGTAGGAGCTCCAGACGGCCCTGTTGGAGGCCTCTGGGAAGCCAGGCGGGGCGGGACGGGGGAGGCTCGCGGCCGTCCCATATTGAATCAGCTCATGGAGTCCCGACAGGGAGCCTTGGGAAGGGGGGGGTTGGGTGGAGGTTCACCGGAGGGGGGGTGGGTACATCTCCATGCCTCCGTTTACAACAGAGCATTTGGTGGTCCCCAGTCCCACCGCTTCCGATTCCTCACTGGTTGGCGCCCCTGGAAGTCAAAGGGATCTTACCAGCAGTCAGGTCCCCCGGGCTTCGGGTTCGCAGCAGTCCGTAGGGGGGGGGGGGGTGTCTTTCCCGCTTGTACTCCGGAGGGGCCCTCTCGGTCATATTGCGGAGGCCCTTAAGGGGGCCTGCGGGGTCTGCTTCTGTGGGAGGGGGGTTGGGTGGAGCTACTCCTCGGAGAGGTTCCTTTGGAGGAGAGAGGGGGTGGGGGAGGATTACGCGGAGCGGGGGGTTGAGACCAGGCGTCGCCAACGTGGGCGCCAGATCCGGTGGGCCGGGAGGGGCACCCTCCGGACAGGGAAGAGGTCCTGAGGATGGTCGCTTGTGACTGGGGTTTCTACCAGGGACCTGTATGCCTTCATCCACATGAGTGCAACAGCGTTGGAATACGATGTTAGCTCCATGCTGCGAAGGGGGCTGGGCAGGTCTTCTGGGACAAATACCAGCAGCAGAGGGGGCAGGGGAGCGGTGGGTTCAACTTTCGCGGTCGACTGTCTAGCCAGGGGGGCGCTGTTTACACAGAAATTGTGACCATCTATACCGAATGAGTCGACTCCCAGGGTCAGGACATTCAGTTTTGGCGGTCGAGTCATGTGCGGTGCTTCTGCTTTCTCGCACCCCTGGTTAAGGGCGCTGGGCCCCTCGGGGTTGTGGGACGGGTCGTGGAAAGGTCGGAATACCGTTTTGCGTGAGGTGGGTACCGTCGTGCAGCAACGTGCCCTCGGCCTGAGTTTCCTCGGTAGGTGATCGCATCCTTGTGCTACTACCCCGGGCAACCTCCGAGAGTTGTCACCGCTGTGGCTCATTCCGCCATCGGAGCATGAACTGTCCCGAGCAGGTCTGCACTCGTTGTGGGGGACGGGGGTCATGCCTCGGCCGTGTGTGTGCTCATTCGCTGCAACCTTTGCGGGGAGTTGGGCCACCCCCTTTGGCCGCTGCCCCTCCGCGTCACAAAATGGACCGCGGGGGGGTTGCCGTCACTACACCCTCGGGCTCCTGTGCGGGAGTAGGATGATGGAAGGGCCCCTCTCCCGCAGGAGGAGACCGGGGGCCATAGTGCAGAGGAGTCCAGTGAGACGAGGGAGCCACCCGGGGGGAGGGGATTTTGGGTAGGTCGGAGGAGAGGGTGGATGTGGTGGCGGTTGATGGTTTGCAGCACAACAGGACCTAGGGGGTTTGCTGGGACGTTGCCGGCCCTGAGGAATTGGAATACGGTCCCTTTTCCAAGGGTAGCAAGTCCAAAAGGAAGAAATCGGGAGACCTCCCCATTGTTGGGACGGGTAGAGCCCGTGTTGGACGTCAATTCATCTTAGTCTTCTTGGATACTGAGGTGGCTGAGGCAGATGAGGGCTTGCCTGTGGCGGCCAGGGCCCTCATCGGCGGCGTTTAGGTGCGGTTGGCGGAGGAGGCAGCCACCTCTATTCCTCAGCGGCGGCCTAAGAAGGTCTCGAAGGCAAGCGACCGCAGTCCAGGGTCCGACAGAAAGAGCGTGGGAAACTCGGATTTCCCGGCATCCGGTAGTGGCCCTGGAAAAAGCTGCCGGGGCGGAGTTGAGGGAGGACAAGCAGTTGCCTCCCCGCAGTTGGGTGCGGGGCCTTCTGCAGGAGACCCCTGCTGACCCGGCCGCCACCGGCCTCACCAGCCAGGTGGGGCACGTTGTTTTGTTTGTCCTCAGTCGTCTGTCCTGGGGACTGGGGAAGGGGAGAGGAGGCACCGGTGGTGGAACCCACGGAGGAGGTAAGTCCTCCGACCCCTGACCGTGTTTTTTGCCCCCTCATTCAGTGGGGACTGGCACTTGCCCTCGACGCCAGCTTTGCTCCTGGTGGTCGCGAGGGCGCTAGCACCCGATGGAGTGCATGGGTGCGAACAGGAGGAGGAGGAGATCCTCGAGGTGGTCGGACGTGGAAGTGAAAGGAAAGTTGTTCCAGCTTGCAGGCTTGTCATGCAAACGGGATTCCGGGGATCCGGGGGGTGGTGTAGAAGAGGCGGAAGGGGTTCAATACCACACGAAATAAGGTTATGGCGTGCCACAATCCTTGCAATCTCAGTAGCGCCACTAGTCAACGTGGCTAGCATTTTGACAGACCAGGCGCGGGCTTCGGCACTATGATGTTCTTCTCCACGAGCCGGTGCTGGATGTCCATCTTTATTGGGCAGGAGACCAGGACTAACCTCGCTAGCTAGCCTTCATCAGCGAAGCGGGGAGTGGAGGGCTGGAGTCCCTTCGTACTGGTCCCTATGCCGGCCCCAGACCTACGCAGGAGGGGCGGTTTTGTTCACGTCTAACCGATTTTAAGGTGGCAGTACGTGGGGAAACTGGAGCAGGGCCGGTGTTTGCTCTTAGAAGGCTTTTGTGGGCCTCAGCGGTTTCGTTTTGTGGTGGTCTATGGCCCCCAGTCTAGGTGGGAGCGGAAGGCCCTGTAAGGTTCATTCGCCCTTACTAACACACCTCTCGTTTGGGCTGGTCAGGCAGGGGGATTTAACACCACAACCTTGCTCAGGATACGAGGGGTGGGAGCATTGCCCTCAGCATTACGAGCGCCATTTTTGGGCTGAGGTGACACGGATGGCCGATACTGGCGGACGTTTACCACCGGGCTTTTCCACGGTCACCGGGTTATACCTATTCCCGGGGGACATGCAGGAGGCCGTATACCGATCGGGAATATGTGAGTGCTCGGGTGGAGTGGAGTGTTCCCGCTGCAGCTGGCAGGCGGTTGACTTCTCGGACCATTGCGTCCTCTCCGTGTCCTTCTTGGCTCACGAGGAGCCTCAGCAGGGGGGTCCTGGCCTGTGGCGAATGAATGTGCAGTTGTGTGGCAACATCAGAGGTGGTCGCAGGAAGTTCTTGGCCTTTCTCGAAGACCAGAGGACCCTGTTGGGCGGTTTTTCCTTCCAGTGGCGCTTGGTGGGATGAGGTGAAGACGAGTGCCCGTGAAACTCTTCCGCTAAGGGCACCTCCATTGCGCGGTCCCGCTACCTCACCTATACTGTCCTCCGGAGGTCGCTGGACAGTTTTGTTCGTGTATCGAGGGGGCAAGGCGCGGGAGGGAGGTGGAGGAGGTGCGTGTACAGCTCCGTGGAACTGGCTTTACCGATCGCCACGCCTCCACTTTGCTTCGAGGGGGAGGCCGGTTAGGGTTTCCCCCCCTGACCCCTTCCTAACTTGCAGGGAGAAGGTTCAGCGTAGGGAGGGGATGGGCCTGCGGGGCGCGGACGGGGACCTTGCACACCTCTAAGGAGGACCTTTGTGAGTATGGTGGGGGAATACTTTTCCGACCTGTTTGGGATTCGTCCAGTAGACCTCACACGTATCCGTGGGGGGGGGGGGGGGGGGAAATATTTGGGCCTTCCCCCGGTGTATTCGGCTGTGGTTCGGAGGCAGGTCGAAGCACTGGCTGCTCCGATTCAGCAGGTGGAGGTAGAACGGGCGATTCGTGCCATGCCGTTGGGTAAAGGTGCCTGGCGCGATGCGCTCCCGGTGGAGTTCTATCGTACTTTCATCGCACAGCTGGCCACCTTCCTGACCTCCCTGTTTCAGGAGATCATGGATACGGGGTTTCTCTCCGCGGTCATTTCGCGAGAGGTCCACTCGACCACGTGCTGCTCTCCAAGGGGGGGACGGACGATAGCTCTTTGGACTGTTGGCAAGGCCGCTATTTTTCCCCCCCCCTCGTTGAACGTTGGACCGGAAGATCCTGGCCAAGTGTTTGGCCAAACGACTGGTGGAGGTGTCGGGTGTTTTGCTAACACCTTCAAGTATTGTTCAGGTTCAAGGGAAGAGGGGTTCTGGACGCCGACGTCACGGTTAAGGGAGATGGGTCCGAGGAGAGGCACGGTCTGCTCAACGGGACCAATGGTTGGTATCCTTGGATCAGTCCCAAGGCTTTTGGACGTGGTCAATCACCGGTACCTGTGGGTGGTGCTCCAGTACTTAGGCCTCCCCGCAGGGTTACTCTTCGTCTTGCAGGTGCTGTACGGAGGGGGGTGAGCTTTACCGGTTATGAACGGGTGGCTCGGGAGGCCTTTTCGTGTCGCCTCGGGGGGGTGCGGCAGGGGTGCCCTTTTGAGACCCCTGCTTTATGTTTTCTCCCTCGACCCTTTCCTCAGGAGGATGTCCTCGGGTGGGTTGCGAGGCCTGGAGGCGCCTGGTGCGTATCCGGTGTCCGTCGTGGCCTACGCTGAGGAAGTCTGGTTTTACGTGGACGGCACCGAGGGGGTGGAGGCATGCGGAGAGGCCGTGGAGGAGTACTCGGAGGTGGCCAACTCTGTTGTTAACCACAGCAAGTGCAAGACGCTGTGGTTGGGCCCATCGGAGGCCTACCCGCCTTCCTGCGCCCCCCTTTCCTCCTCCTCAGGGGGAGGATCCGCGTGTTGGGCATCGTCTTCGGTTCGCGGACTGTGCGAGTGTCCAATTGGGATCGTTGTGTTGCGTATGCACTGTGTCGGGTGGATGCGGTGGGGGGGGCGGCGGTATAACGTTTCGAAGGAGAAGGTAACCATCCTCAAGAAGTTTCTGCTTCCCCTCTTTCTGCACGTGGCCACGCGTCTTCGTTCTTCCGTCGTCTTGTCAGGCGTCAGTTAGTGCTGTTTTTTTCGGTTTTTCTGTGGGGTAACCGGCTATGAACCCGGTTCAGCGCAACATCGTTTGCCTGGGCCGGGAGCAGGGCGGTTTGGGTATGTTGCACCCTTTGTCTTTCCTGTCCGTCCTGTCTCTCGCGTTTCACCGGAATCGCATGCGGCGAGGAGGTGGTGGGGTTTGGTGGGTGGCTTCCGACCCGGGCAGGGGATTCTCGCGTCTGGCCAGCAGTGGGAGGGGGGAGTCCTCGGTACCACGTGTGCGGCGGAGCAGGAAACAGGCCCCATAGTATGTGTTTCCAGATGGTGGGGCTCATTACGCGGCGGTGGGGGGTGACCGACCCGGTCGACCAGATCTCAAGGGCGGAAGAGGCTTGTATAGGATGGTTCTCGCCCATACACTGTCACCAACGGTGGGCCCTGCGGGAATGTCCGTCGGATGTGATTCAGCGGGGCCTTCAGCATGTTGAACTTCCCCTCGGCTGCCGGAAGAAAGTTCGGGATGTAGCCTGGTTGTCTTTCCACGGGCGTTTGAACGTGAGGGAACCCCCTAAAGTTACAGGTCACAGGCGAAGGCGGAGAAACTGTCTGAGGGAGGGTTGTGAAGAGCAGCCGGAGACCATGGAGAATTTCCTCGGGCAGTGCCCATATAATAAGGTAGAAGCCTGCCGGTTGGTGTCTGCTGACTCTAACCTGCCCGATTCTTTCCCTCCTCACGTATGCGGAGTGGGTGTATGGGGAATGGTACTTTCCAAAGGCAGGACACCGAGACCCATACCTCGTCACGGCACGGAGTGCGATACCACCTGTGGCGTGCTCCCGCGGTTATGCCTCGGCCAGGGGGTTGGTCCTGCCCCTCGCGACGCGGTGGTGCGGGCCATTCGGGTGGACGTGTCCGGCAGGGCGCAACGAGAGAGGAGGGTGGTTTGCGGCCCAATAGTTCGGGAGCGTCTGTGGCGTAACCTCACCCTCCGTCCACCGTGGAATTCCGGGGGTGGGAGGGTTTGGGGCTGAGTGACTGAGTGATAATAGGTCCGGGGGGGGGGGGGGCTAGGGATGGTGAGTCCCCATGGTCCGTGGGGGGTGAGGGGGGTTGCAACAGCTAGCCAACACTCATCCCCCCGTGCATCACTGCTCCACCATCCGGCATTGTCAGTTCAGTTATGGTTTGTGTTTGATTTAGTTTAATTTGTTTGGTTGTTTTCCTTTGGTTTCTTTTGTGGGCATTTGTTGGGATAAGGGCCAGGGGCTGCATTTTTTGTCCTTCTGTTTGTGTAGGGTGGGTAGTTTTCATTTGTGGTGGGTGGTATATGTGGGGAGGGGGGTTCTTGGGTGGGCTTGGGGGGGGATGTGGGGGTTTTTTGATGTGGATTGTGGGATTGTTGCGGGGGATGTTTATGAGGGGGGGTTGGGGTGGGGGAGGTATGAGGGGTGTCATTTGTTCATATAAGATTGTTTGGGGTGTTGTTGGGGGTGTGGGTTTGGTTGGGATGAGCTGTTATTATGTGTATTGTTGGTATGTTGTTTGGTTGGGGTGAGGTTGGGGATTTTGGGGAGTCCAGGACATGTTGGATATGGACAATGTTTATTTCGGTTTTTTTTGTTGGGGTGGGTGGGGTGTTCTGGGGCAGCTGGACATTATGGACCGGAACATTGCTGCATTTGGTGCTTTTGTTGGGGGGGATGGGGTTTTGGGGGAACGGGGATGTTAATGGACATTTGTGTTCCTTTGTGTTTCCGATAAATGGAACTGCATCTTGGACATTGTTGTGATGATGTTAGGGGGGTTGGGCACGGAGGGAGTGTTTGCCGGGGGTGGTGGTGGGTTGGGGTGGGTCACGGGGCGGGGGGGGGTGGGTCCTGTGTCTCTGCTTTGTCGGGGTGGGTGGGCGAGTTTTTGGGGGCTATGGGACTGTTTTGGGTTTGTGTGTTTTCAGTTGTTTTTTGTATATTTTTGCATGTTTCCAATGAAAAATTTCCCCCATCAGGTGCTATGGTGACTGCCCTGGCTTGTGATCACAAGGCTAAACTATATCCCAAGGATGCTGCAGGAGCACTGCAGAGGCCCACCTCCATAACGGTATTGGCGGATGGGCAAGGGCAGATGTGTGGAGGTGGCCCACAGAGGTGTGGGCTGTGGTCTGGGTTGCAGGGGGCCTGCACACACAGGGCTACATAGGGTCGGTCAAGCCAGACATGCGTTGGCGCAGTGCTCACATGGGGGTGGTCCCTGGCAAAAGCATGGGGCATGAATGGTATCCACACAATAGGGGCGGGTCACCTGTTGCACAGCTAGGAGATATATATGTGTTTGGGCGGTCCAGAGGCCGCCTATAAGGGTTTGTGTCTGCTAATGTCGAATGTGTTGTTGTCAACTCGACAAGGTGGAGGACGCTGGCAGAAGAAGGCCCTGGAGCTAAGGGTGAGGGTAGCGCCTGGCTATTGTAGAGCTGGCGTGTTCCAGCGGGAACGGATGGCCTCAAACGGGATGGTGAGTGACTTGTGACATGGCTCCTGTGGGGCAATGTGGCTCTGGCAGATTCCGACACGGTGGACGGCAGATGTGACTGCGCGTGGCTGATGTGTGACTGCATGGAGATGTATACGTCGTTCCCCTTTCCCACAGCGAATGCACATGCTGCGCTGTGGGAGCCAGCAGGGCTGGAGGAGGGCGGAGGAAAGCTCTCCCGGACTCCCCCCCACCTCCCCCCCCCCAGTGGGGCTGGAGGAGGCACATCGGTGATGTTGGCTCAGGAGGAGGACAATGCCGCTGGAGGCTCCATGTCATGAAGTAGTCAACGTGGGGGGGCCAACAAAAAAAGGGGGGAGGGTGCCACAGACCCCACCGAGGGGGAGGAGGGGGATGATGGGAGGAAGGAAGGGAGAGGTGGGAGCAGGGGGAGGTGGAGGGGGTGGGGTGGGAGAGGGGGAGGAGGGGGTAGGTGGTAAAAAAAAAACAAAGAAAAACAAAAGAGTGGACGGATGTGCGGTGGTACGGAGGTCAGAGGGGAGGGGGGAGGAGGTGTGGGTGGGGGTGGAGTGGGGGAGGGGGAGGAGGGGGTTGCTGGCGGTGGGGAGCCAGGGGCCAGAGGGGACGCATGTGGGCGGGGTGTGGGGGGGGGGGGGGGGGGGGTGGAGGGGGGCAGGTGGGGGCCAGGGGGAAGGGGTGGGGTGGGGGGCGGGGATGGGAGGTGGCGGCTATGGCAAGTCCTCCCATTGACACGCGCCGCCACAGTGGCAACGGGGGCACGCAGCTACACTGGCCCTTTATTGATGATGGTGATGGCTACCCCTCCTGGACGTGTGCCTGCCACACATAGCCGCTGACAGGCACACCGTGCATGCAGCCACACAGACAAGGGGAGATGTGTGTCTGTGAGCTGCATGTGGCGGGCTGCACTGGCTGTGGCTGTGCGTGCCCAGGTGCACGCCCAGAGGCGCACGCTCTCATCATGGGGTAGGTACTGGTGACCCTGACTGAGGTGGGCTGACCAGCTGCGCGTGCTGGAGGAGCGCGTCGCCAGTGGCGCACCTGGCCAGCCACCATGTGAGGGGGGTCCTCGGGGTGTGTAGTGTGGGGATACGCATGGCACACCCACCCTGTGACGGCCCGTGTCATGGCCTGCCACAACCACCAGGGACAGGGATGACTGGGCCCCACAAATGTCGCCATGGGCGGCCATGTCCATAGTGGGCAGTGAAATAAAGTTGTACATATGTTGCACATACCTACAGTGGCCAGATGTCCCTCATTGCTATATGTCAGTGTTGTGTGACGGACACATGTGAGCACCCACATGCCTGTCTGTGTGCACTACAACGGGAGGATGCAGGGTACTGTACCCATGTCAGGGGTGGGGTGATATTATGGGCATCACATGGGGTAGTGCCACACATGGACAAACCCACACACGTGACACAGTGGGTATGGGGCAGCTGTGGTGGAACATGCAAGGGTATGGGCAGCAGTATGGCGATGGTCCAGACCAGGGTGGACGCTGACATGGACCAAAGCAAGGGGGCTAATGGACATAGGGGCGGGCTGTGCACATGCCTCGGGGTGGACCGAGTGGCAATGGCCACCGGGGGCCAGGGGATGGGTGGTTTATAGGGGGCAGGGGGGGGGCGAGATCTCCACAGGTGTGGCTGGACATGCACATATGGTGAGGGTGCCAGGATGTACCTGGGGCCTGGGGTGAGTGTGTTGTTGTGGCGGCATGCAGCGTGGAAAGCTATGCAGGATCCACAGTGCACCTATCACAGTCCTGGAGACTGTTGGCCCTATATGGCGGGGGTGCTGTGGCCCAGAAACGCAGTTGCGTCTGCCCATGTCCATCAGTAGTGTCCAGGCGTCTCATGGTTTGGGCCGCGGGGTGGGGGCACCTCCATGGCACACAGTGCAATGAGCTATGCACGGTGGTATATATAGTACCGGCAGTGCCCACAAGTGTGATACCAGTGGCGGGGATGGAAACATAGCAACATAGACATATGACAACAGGGAACGACCACTTGCCCTATCTAGTCTGTCCGTCCAGAACACTACAACGGTCCCCTCTCTACCTTTTAGCGATCCTCTTTGTCTGTCCCATGCTTTAGTGAAGTCAGTTACTGTCCGCATCTCCCCCACCTCCACTGGGGTACTATTCCATGGATCCACTACCCCCTCCATAAGGAGAAATCCAGGCAAAGCCCACCTGAAGCTATCTCCCACCACCCTCACCCCATGTCACCTCCTAGCGGACCCTGCTCTCAATGGAATTAGGCTCCCTCCCTGAACAGGTATGCCATGGAGGTATGTAAATATCTCAATCATGTCACCTCTATCCCGCTTGTCTTATAAGGGGAACATCTTACGATCCATCAGTCTGTGACATATGCCGTCTACTGAAGCCCAAGAATCATTTTAGTAGCAACCCTCTGCACCGACCCCATTCTGGTCACATCCTTTTGAAGGTGCGGTCTCCGGAATTGAACACAATACTCCAAATGGGGTCGCAACAAAGGGCTATAGGGAGGCATGATCACCCCCTTGTTACTGTTGGTCATCGTATGCACCCAGGCATCCCCTAGCCGTTGCCATTACCATCTCTACCTGTTGAGCTACCCTGAGATCAGCAGACACAACCACACCTAGGCCCCGCTCTTCGCCCGTGGACAAACGTAAATGACACGCCATACAGTATTGCTCCTTTGGATTTCTGCAGCCCAATGCATGACCTCACATCTCTCAACATGAAACCCCAGCTGCAAAATCCTAGACATTCCTCATGCTAGCTAGATCACACCTAATGTTATCCACCCCTCCCTGGGTTCCCACCCTATTGCAGGGTGTGTTATCATCTGCACAGAGGCAAGCCATATCGGAACGCCCTTGCGCTATATGCATCAAACACTAGATGTTAGGGCATAGAAAGGCGGAAAGTCAGGGACATGCTCCTGATGCATCCCCCACTGACAACCATCCTAGCTCTCTCAGGGCGGAACACGCATGTTAATAGTAACCCTTTCTTGTCGCCCCTCGCTGAAATAGAAAAAAACCCCCAATCTAACCTCTAACCCAAAGCAGTTAGGGTGCGTTATGTGGGTCCACTCCCCGCGCGACCGCGCGTAGGGTGTCCCAGGTCCTGTGTATATGTTACACGGCTGTGAGGAAGCATTGTTCAAGGGTGTTACTTGACATCTAGCATACAGCTCTACTTCTAGGGCTTCTCCCCTCGGTCCGACTCCATGGTTCACCCAGTCAAAGATGGGCAATCACATGTGTCTGACCAAGGACGCTGGCCTCTGGTGAATCCATGCTGCCTCTGAAATCAAACTAACTGTAATCTGCTGGACCCCGCTAGACACCTCAATATATGCTCCCCCAGCCGTGTGGCATAATGTGGCTCACCACCACTGAGTTAAACTAACCTGGTCCTGTAGTCTCGCAACCACATCCTTTACGTCCGCCTCTGTGTAACGGGCACCATCATGAGGGCCTCTCTCCCAGTCCTTTGGCACGCACACCCGGACTACAACGAGGCAGTGGACAGCGGTCAGTCAGTGGAGCTGCTGAAATGGTCCCCAGAGTCCCATTAGTATTCACGGGTGGTAACTCCCATGCCGGTTCCATCGCTTGCGTGTACGTTAGACTGAGATAGTTTGCCACACGAAACAGTAGTCATCCTGTGGATTTGCTGCAAAAGATGTCCTTTGCTGCGTTCTGTGGCCTATTTGTGTGGTGTGGGCTGAGGGTCCTGCCCCTGGTTGTCAGCGCATCTGTTAATATGGGCAGAACAAACATATTCATTAGCCCCCCGCCATACCGCTGTAGTCGCGCCTCGTTCAGCCTTGCGCACATATCCCTCCCGCTGCAAACCCCCTTAGTCTGGGACTTAATACCACTCTCTGCCACTTTCCTCCTCCACTAATATATCTGGATAATGTCGTCATCCCCCGCATCCTCCTTTGCATTTGTGCTATTTCCCCATGCCGTTGGACGTCTGTCACACCCTCTTGGTTACTGTGGGGGCTAGCTGCCCCTAGGGGTAGTTTCGCAAAAATACTAACATGTGGACAGGTCAGATCAGGTCATGGGCACATGTCAACAGACGTAGTGGCAGGGACACCTAAGCAGACGGGTCAACGAGGGAGGGCAGAGTGACATGGGAACCTTCTCACTCTTTGTAAGGGGGGGTCGGCTCGCCCTCTTCTACTCAAAGGGGCAGGGTGGGAGGGACACAAACATTTGCCAGGGATCATGACATCTTTCCCACTGGCCGCCAGTATTGCATGGTCCCCCTGGTTAGGGGTGAAGGGGGAGGTCACAGAGGCCAGAGATGGCCTCACCTCCCCCCCCCTCTTAAGCAGGGAATGCAGCAGGTACACAGGTGCAAGAGGGGGCAGGCAGGGTGTGGCCATCACTCCTGGGTGTGGAGGGGTGGGTGGCTAGAGCCGCCAGATGTAGAAACGTCTGAGGCGTTGCAGTATATGGAGCGGAAGCAGCCAAGGTGGGAGCACAGAGGCTAAGTGGCAGTGTAGGGCAGCAGCAGTGGGAGTATGGGTAAGAGCTAGGTACGCCGAAATATGCTCCAAGCTGAAGTCAGAGAGCAACAGGGTCAGGTTGGAGGGTTTGACCGGTGGGCAGGGGGAGTAGCAAAGGGCACGGGGGCGCCTGGGAGGGGAGGACTGCATTAGTGTTGGGGGAATTATAGGATGTGGTTAGCAGGAGGGTTGACAGCCAGGCACAGGGGAGTAAGCGCAGGGGGGGGGGGGGGGGGGGGGGGGGGGGGGGGGGGGGGGGGGGGGGGGGGGGGGTGGGGGGTCTAGCCTAGGGGACATGGGAGGCTGGGGCAGTTTGAATGACCAGAGATGGCCTGTCACCTTATGCAGCTGCATGAGCCTGAAGTAGTGCACCTGACCAGGTGGCGATGTCACCACGCAATGGGGACTGTTCCCCGTGGGGCTATAAAGCCCTAATCAACAACTGAGGAATAGGGATGGACACAGGCTATTCGGCTGAGGGAGGGTGTGAGCCAGGGAGGGGAAGCCGCATCGATTTTTGGGGGGGGGGGGGGGGTTTTTTTTGGGGTTCCCAGGCCTGGTGGCCCTGAATCCCTTCTGTTGCTGGGGTGGAGGGTGAAACATAGGGACGGACAAGGGACATACAACCATAATCTGAGATGGCCTGTCATTATCTCGCTGACTGCAGTGAACGGGGACACTGGGGTGGGATATGTAGCCTTTGTTCACGGGAGCTGTACCCTACCCTGCATTGTGTCTGTGGTATAGAGTTAGCTGAAAGCTGAAGGGCGGCGGTTGCTATTATGGCCACTGAATTGGATGTCTGGGTTTCTGGCTTCGGCCGCCACGCACGCTCTACCAGGAGGAGTTGACCTATCCGCATGGCTGGCTGGGCAAACCTGTGTACCCTGCAATATAGGGGATTTCATTAACACAGCACATTTCTGGTTATTGGGCGATCTGACTGGAGGCTCTGAGGAATACTTCTGTGTTCACCCAGATTACTGTCCACAGAATATGTATGTCTGTATGTGGTAAAAACCGCACGCATTGGGTGATCATACATATTCTGTCAGGCTGTCCCTTACTCCTCGGAGACCCACCTACACGCTTATTGCGTGATGGGCACCACATACAGCCAAGCTGCCTACGTCCCCGCGAGATGGCGGCCAATGGGGGGATAGTTTTTGGAAAAGTCTCGGAGATCGAGGGCATGGCAGAGGGTTCGCCATAGGGACACATGGCCCCTCCCCCAAGCCAAAGGGCGAGGGGTGCCAGTGTGGCAATGTATGCAGGGTCCAATGTCCATCCAATGTTGCTGAGGGGGGGCACTGCATGGGGGGAGGATGGTATCCTATGGCCACCACGCAACGGGGCCGCTCAGAGAGGCTGCTGGTGGGGACATGGTGGGGTGGATGGGGTGCGGGGGGAGGTGGGCCCAATGCGCAAATGGTTGGGGCGGGTGGGGGGGGCAGTGGGGTGCTGTGTGCCAGATGGGTGGCTGTGCCATGGTAGGTGGGGCAACCCATGGTGGCCCACAGCTGAGTGGTGTGTGGGGACCACAGGCTGGCTGCTATAAGTGGCATGGGGTTGGCCCCTGTGGCGGACAATGGGTAGGGCCTGTGCGTAACATGGCGCCCGCAGCAAGGCAAGCACAGGACATCATGACATCAGTTTCAGGGTCTTGCATGTGCAACCGCCATTTTATTTGGCGAACGCCCTCGTGTCCATGGCCTTGTGTGGCCACTCCCACCCGCGTGGTGCAGGGTGGCATGCCAGCGGTCAGCTGCTGTTGGTGTTGTTTTTTTTTTTTTTTTTTTTTTTTTTGTTTTTTTTTTCTGGGGGTCACTGCTGCTGGTGGTGGTGTGGTAGTGGTGGTCGGTAGGGGGCGGACCCGGCCTGGCAGTTCTGTGGGGGGGCCTCACCCTGCCTCGCCACTAGGGGAGCTGCGCAGGCTTGGTGGCTATGGGCACGTGCGTGGTGGGGCTGAGGTTCGGCCAGGTCATCCAGCCGTGCGCATCATCCTTGACATTGCGTGTCGCATGCGGCGTGTCTGCATGCCTTTGCCTCCGCTGCTCGTGTACGACACACTTGTGGGGGGGGGGACACAGTGCATGCGCTGTACACCTGGGGGGGCAGGATGTGTCACTGTGAGACAGGGAACCATCTGCCAGCTGTACATAGGCTATGTAAACTAACACACACCAACGCGGTTTGGGCCACATCACCCTCGGCATTCCTCTGTAGGCCACCGTGGGATGTGCGTCGCCGCATCCTCCCCAATGACCCCCTGTGATAGCAACGGAATCGCCTCCTGCCTTTGCCCGATGTGAGTCCAGCTGCGGGAACACTGCTGGTGGCGTGCTGTGCCTCTGCCTGCCAATAGGCCCTGTCCGCGCTGTTCCTCGGCAGGGGTGGGGCTTGACCCATGCTCGCCCACTGCTGTGGCCCCCATCTAGGTCTGCACCTCTGGCACAGGCGTCCTCAATGCACCCTGGCCCAGAGTCAGTGTGTTCGTCCACCTCCTCTGCCACCGCCTCAATGGAGTAAATGTCACCTGTAGGGTGAAATGATACATAGGTTAGGTAGGGCGTGGCTGCCTGTCTGCCCCATCGCACCCTACATACGCATTGTGTGGGGTGCAGGGCACCCTGGTCGGTGTGATGCAACCAAGGCTACAGAGGTATGGACATAGTAGGCCACCTGTGCGTGGGTGTGAGTTGCACCGTCCCATTTCCATGTTCCCGGTGCCCATGGCGAACCACCCGTGGCCGCTGGTTGTGTGGTACTGTGGGCACCCCACATGTTCTGGTATGGCTGCTGTGGCAGGGCGCGGTGTGCTGTTCCAATGGAGCCGGGGACGGGCATGCCTTGTGGCGGTGGGGATATGTGGGCATGGTTGCATGGGCAGGGTGGGACCAACTGTGGCAGTGAGACCGATGGCAGCCTGTGGGTGGCAGCACTTGGCTGGCACATGCATATGGGTGGGCCACATGGGTCTAGGTCGGCCCCTGTGTCCCCCCAGCAGCGTCCCAGACCTGCTGGTGCCCCCAGTGGCCTGCACTACCAGTGCCCCCTCCCCCCTCCCCCCTGCATGCTGCCTCACACCCCATGCCACCCCAGCACCACCTGCATCCCTGCAACCACTGCCCATGGCAGGCACAGGTGCAATGCGCCTCCCTGTCACCTGTGTTGTTACCCCGTGTGGCCCTGCTGTCCTCACCATCGTCTGCACTGTGTCGCCCACAACACATTGTCAAGCTCTCCTGACACCATGTGCCTGTACCCCCTGCCCCCACACACACCCACTGCGCTGTGCCGCCCCCTGCCCCCTGTCAACACCTACCCCCCCCCCCACTGGGCTGTGCACCTACAGCTGCCCCTGTGATGGCCCACCCCTAGACCCTGTGTCAGTGTCACCCCCTGGATCTCTGTCAGCCATGTACTGCCCCTCCACCCCCAGCCCACCCCTGCACAAGTGTGTGTATGGTCCCCCACCAGTACAGCTCACTCAGACCTACTGGCACTTGGGTGCAGCCATGTCCCAATGCAGGGGGAAGGCCATGTATGTATACAGGCCTGAGCCAGTCTGCCAGGTGCTGCTCGAGCTCTGTCAGGTTGGCCATCTGTGCTGGGCCCCCTCTAGTGCCCTGTGCTCCACATCGCTCCCTGTTCAGCTCCATCCTGATGTTTCATTTTATGTCACATACCTCTTCCTGAGGCTTTCAGTGTCACGGTGGGGTCCCCCTGCTGCCGCCACCGCTGCCTGCACCTCAGCCCATGCCCTGGTGTGTGTGGAACTGGTTGTGGTTGCACTCTGCCGACTCAAACAGCACCTCAAAGTGTTCAAGGATGCTGGCCAGGAGTAGGTCATTTTCCTCCTGGCTAAACCTCACTGCCCTTTTTCTGGCCTCCTCTGCTACAGGGGTCCTGCATCGCTTCTGCCCTGGTGCAACAGTGGCCTGTTGGCCAGGGTGGTGTGGAGCCCCAGATGGCCCTGGCCTTTTGCTATCATCCTCCGCCAGCGGGTGTGGGCACTGGTGGCTGTGCACTGTACCTCCTCTGCAGCTCCCTGGTTTCTCCCATCGCTATCCACCATGCTGGGCTTGGGTATGTGTGCTGAGGTGTTTTGGCATTCTGAACCTGCTATATTTATATGTGTAACTTGGGCGTGGTTCTACACCCTTACGCCACGCATTATTCCATGTGTTACACTTCTGCACGCATTCACGTGCCGTTGAGCTGACGTATCCTACGTGCGTTACTATAGGCGGAACACAGGGTTTTGCCCTCACCGTCCCAGGATCCTTCCATATCGGCAAGGTTGGTGTGCACTGCACCATGCACGCGCCCATTGGCTTCCATCGTGAGTCCTGCTGCATGCACGTACATTGATCTTGCTGTCATTGTTTGGTGTGTGCCGGCGCGTTCCCACGCACATATGAGGATCCTACAATATGTGTCGCAAACATTACGTCACACGTACGCGCCACGCTATGTCAACGTGCGTGGGTACGTGTCTTGCGTTCCAGTCCGCACCGAGGTCTCTGGGTGAGGTGCGAGATCTAGGACACCGTGCTGCATCAGGAGGACACGCCATCCCCTTCCCCGGCTAGCATCCAACGTGTGCGATCACATACATCCATTTAGGTGGGTGCATTGTGGGGATGCGCATTCCCACGCACAGTGCATCACTCCAGTAGCTGGGTGCATTGTGGGGACGTGCGTTCCCACGCACGCTGTGTCATTCCAGGCTCACCAGGTGTGTATCGTTGTTTTGAATTTCGACCCCGCCCCACACCCTATTTCCCAGCCACCTGTCCTCCATCACATGTCTATCATGGCTCAAACTGTGAATGCAGGTTGTGCGGTGGTTGCGTTGCTGGAGCTGGCTGGGCTACACGTTCCGGAGGAGGGAGGTGATGTACCTGGGCACTGGGCTTGGGTGATATCCCACTGCAACTCTGGCCTGGCAGCTGTGGGGGTCCACAGGGGATGTGGGAGGATACCGGCACCTTAGGCGTGCTGAGGCATGGCCCCCACCTGCAACGCCTCTACAGGCCCAGGCCCATGCTCCAGGACATGAGAGAGGACCAGGTAATCTCCCTCTATGCGGCTGGACACAGGGGCCATTAGGGAGCTCTATGAGGATCTCAGACCTGACCTCGAGCCCGGACTGAGCCCGGTCACATGCTATACCGGGATTGGCCAAGCTCCTGGCTGCCCTACATTTCTTTGCCTCTGGCTGTTTCCAATCCTCAGTGGCCGCAGTGGGTGGGATGAGTTGGCCAACATTCTCTCGCTGTCTCCACCAGGTACTGCGTGCCATGGTCAGCCGGGTTGGGAATTACATAGCAAATTCCCAACAGTAGGCAACATTGGGGGGCCCAGGGGACAGGCATTCTAGTGGATTGCAGGGATACCACACATGATGGGAGCAATAGAATTGCACACATGTTGCCCTGGTCCCACCACACGACAGGGAGGTTGTGTACGCAACTGCAAACACTTCCATTCCCTGAATGTGCAGGTTGTTTGTGATGCAAGTATGCATATTCTGAATGTGGTTCCACGGTTCCCAGGGTCAGCCCATGACTCCTATATCCTGTAGCACTAGGCACTGTTCAGACAGTTTGAGGCTGGGCAATATGAGGACTGTGTCCTGCTGTGGTGGCATTCCCCGTATCTAACATGCACCTACAGTATATGGTTGGCGGGACCCCATTGTCACCTGTGTCCTCTGCATGCCTTACATTGCGGTGGTGTTTTGGGGTGCTGCCTATTTGTGGCACTTCACACGTGTGGTCTGTCCCTTCCGTGGCTGCATGCGATACTTCTGGCTTGCCCATGCCTTCCACACCTGGCCTCAGGCATACTGCAACGGGCAGTTGTACATATGTATGCCTGTGGGGTGTGTCCCTCCCCCACCCCATGTGGCACATGTTTGTGTGTGTCCCATCCAGGGGGGGGGGGTTAGGGGCATAGACCCATGCACATGATGTACAGTGTGTATGGGGCCTCCTCTCTGTTGGCCATGTAGGGGGCAACACATGTTCAGAGCTGTGGGTGCACCTGCTTTCACCCATGTCTGCTACCTGTATGCCCACTCTATCTTGTCTCCACTGCCCCTCTCACCTGGACCCTCGGGAATGTTTTCCGTTGACCTCTACTCTGTGTGCACTGTATCATGACTGTCACATACTTGCACAACTGTGCATCTCTGCCCCTCCCAGTATGCTGTGTTGCTGTCAGCCAAGTGCCCTCACAGCAGCCACTGCTGCTGTCTGGGCAGAGGTTTGGGACGTGTGTTTTGGACATGGTACCATGGATGTGTATTGCCCCCATTGGCCTTCCCCTGAGCTCTGGGTCTCCCCCAGCATCAGACTCTGGTGCACTGCCATCATGTGCAATGATGTGACATCATATGTTTGTGTCCATGCTTATCTGCTGTCCAGTCGAACATTGCTACGTCATTGATTCTGTGGGTCCCTCATCTCACATGTGACTGTACAACGTTTATTTTTGCAGGTGATGCAGGATATGGGTGTCGTGCCTGGTTTCTGACCCCTGTGCATCTCCCTCGGCCAGGTGCAGAGATGCGGTACAATGAGGCCCATGCCTCCAGCCGCTCAGTCATTGAGCACACCTTTGGCGTTCTAAAGAGTCGCTTCAGGTGTCTGGATAGGACCGGTGGTGCCTTACAGTACAGATCCCTGACTGTGGCACAGATCATTATTGCCTGTTGCATCCTCCACAACATTGCTCTCAGGCACAATGTCCCAGTCGAAATTAATGAGGACCTGGAGGCGGATCCTGTGTGCCCTCCTGCACATGGCCGTGGTGACACATGTGCGGGGATGGCAGCCAGGCAACATCTGATCAAGGAGCCCTTCTCCTGTAAGTTCTGCATGTGTGGGGATGTGCTTCTGGGTCACTATGTGTGAGCTGCTCTGTGTGTTTCACGGCACTGTCATGACATGTCTCTATATGTCTCATGTGTTTTGGCTCCCCAGGATAGGCTGCTGTGTTTAGAGGCCTCCCCAAGATGGGCTGCCGGTACTGCCCAATGCTGTGGTGCATGTAGGGACTGTGTGTACATCAATGCAACATGCAGGTGACTGGGGTGGGTGGACATACAGGTAGGTGTACTGTGGTGGCAGCACCGCATGACAGATATATGTGTTTCCCTCTCCACTGCTCCTCTGGTGTTGCACATGTCTTTGGCCTACCACTCCATCCAACGTATGTTCCGTTTGGCACACATGTGTCCATTGCCTGTGCACATCTTGGGCGTCTACATACTGCACCTACTGCACATGTTACCAGGCTGTGTGTATCTCCGGACTCAGGGCATTGTATTGTTTGAGCGCACGTACAGACTTCACTGCCATTGCGGCATTAGACAACTTCAGTGCACCCATGCATGGACTGGGATGGTTGTCTCCACTGGTCCCTGATTGTCCACAGTGCAGCCATCTGCAGCTTGCGGCATGCATACCTTGTCTCACGGTGTATGTCTCTGTGTCTTTGGGATGTGTCTGCCTGACGCTACCTTCTGCTCCCCTCTGCCTTTGTCTGTTTTCAGGGATGTGTCTGGCCACCTGTCTAGTGATGTTCACCCGTCTCTCTATGCCCTTCTGCTTATGCCCTTCTGTACATTGTGTGCATGTGTCATATGTTGTTCCCTGATGTGTCTCATGTTTGATGGCAGGACACTGCAACGTCAACGTTTTGTCTCCACGCAACGCAACATTCCTCAGACATGCTACACTGACAGCTGACCGTGCAGACGTGGTGATGGACACAGTTCCTTGACATCTGCAGCCTCCACTGGGGCCCCTTGTGCCCTTGCCTGACTTGGAGTTTCCCCATCAGACCACTGCTATACCTTTCAGATAGGTTCCACCTTCGATCACCTGGGACATACACCACATGCAGATGCTGCACTTGGCCTGTTAGTATCAACGTGCCTTTCTGTGGTATCTCTTTGCACCACCACTGCTGGACATGCTGTGGACCTCTGGGATGCCTGTGTGACATGGGCATTTACATGACCATGTTGAGATGGTGTCCTAGTCTGCAGGGCCATCTCCTGCTGTGGTCCATGTGCACTGTGCTGTGTGTTGTGGCCATGTCATGTTGTGATATCTACGCATTCATGATGCACGTATTGTGATTTTATTTATTTATTTAGCTGTATTTATATCCGCTTTTCACCGGGTCAAAGCGGTCAATTGGGAGATACATTTAACACGAGGGGATATGACACACATACGCTAATACTTACAGGGAACATGGGCAATGGAGGGTTAAGTGGCTTGCCCAAGACCACAAGGAGTGCCTATAGGACTAGAAATCCCAGTCCCTCCGGCCTGAGATTGCTGTCCCCTGGTGGGACTTGAACCCCCAGCCCTCCGGCCCGAAGTACCTTGTCCTAACCACTAGGCCACTCCTCCTGATGTCACTGTCTCCTTTGTATATGACAAACCTATTATGGTCTTCTTTTACAGGGTTAGTATCTGACAAACTAATGTATCAGAGCCTCTGTATGGTGCTCATGAAAGTATACAGTGTATCTTCTGCTGACTCAAATTAGCGATGAACGCAGAAACGTCTTTTGAAAGCTAAGCACTGGTTTCATATTATTACAAAAAGTTTAATGTATTACACTCCAAAATAGCCTTAACGTCTGAAAGGGGGTGGTCGCCTCCAATCGGGGTCATTGATGTGAAAAGGCGCTTGTCCATTTGACAGAGACAAAAGTCAATGGTAGCCTATCATTGCTGAAACCTTGCGACCACTCTGATTTAAGTATGAAAGATTGTCAGTGGAAAATGACAATTTGAGTCAGCAGACGATACACTGTATACTTTCGTGATCACCATACAGAGGTTTTGAAACATTAGACTGTCTTCATTGTGACCTGATGGTGGGGGTTGGTTGTGTCATTCCCTTACTTTATTTCTACCCCTTTTCACACAGGACACAGACAACATACATGACACATCTACTACACTGCATCTGGAGACCCCATCAGCCATATTTGTTTGGACATGGCACATCTGTGAAACTGTCCCTGGGTGTTGTTGCCACTGGGAGATGGACCTCTGCGAGTTGGACACAGGCCTTTGTTGGACCTCATTGTTGGCCTGCTACTTCGACTGTCACTGGGGAGACTGACACACCGTCGCTGCCATGAACTGTCTGGGTGTTTCATTGATTGCAGCTGGGGGGTATCAAATTTGCATTGTTGTGGAACATTGATACATCACTGGTGACTTTGCATGGTCCCTGTTGACTTTGCATGCTTCAACCTGGGTCTGTGGGGTGTTGGGGATGGTGACTGATGTGCATACGGTGGGGGTGGGCGCTGTGGGGACGTGTCGTGCTGGCACTCTCCTCATCTCATCTTACAGTCTGGTTGGGACAGATGACGGAATGGGGGCCAGGGGTTGGGGAGACAATGGTGGTGTGGGAGGCAGGGTGGTTGGGGTCCACGGGCAGCACCAGGTAGGTGGCCTCCCAACATGGCTTGGATGTGTGTTGGCGACGGTGCTGTCTCTTTACGGTGCCTCCACAGGCACCCTATAACGTGCCCTTTGAGGCACCTTACCAAGCGCCCTATGGGGTCCCCCATAGGGGACATTAGGGGGTGCCTTGGCAGACAGTGCACTTTATAATGTGCCCTCTGCAATGCCTTATGCGGCACCTTAGGTTACAGCCCTGTGAGGGTGTGTTTGCTGGCAGCACTAATTAAAATTAACAAACCAAATCCTTCTGACAGCACTGAATTTAATTAAAAGGTGATGTCTCCGCCAGCTTTACTCATTAGAGCCACAGGGAGATTGAACTCATGAACCCTGCGCCATCAGTCAGTGTATTAACCATTGTGCTGTAGCTCTGGATGCCTTACTAGGCACCTTTTCATGTGCCTTATCGGGCACCCTGTTGGGCTACTGTCTGTAGCTACTCTGTGCCAGTGAGACACACGGTCAGTTCCCCCTACCAGGCCGAGGTGCTGTGGGGGTGCATACCCCATCTTGTGTTCATCTATAGACTGCAGATCTGAATGTGCAGTGCACCATGGGTATGAGTGGGTTAACCCAAATCCTGGCCAGCACAGCAGACAGTTTGTGTGGTGACCTGACGTCCTTCAGCTGCCAGCAAGGGATTTGTTAGTGCTGGGGGAACAGGCATCTGGCTAGTCTGTATCCACGTATTCATAGCAAGTTGAGTGTTTCCTTGGATTTTGCCAGTAGCTTTCAGTGTTTGACAAGGTCGGTGATGTTATTGGGCTTTTTGTTTTTGGTAATGATCTTGACCTTGGTCTTGATCGTGTTTGCCATATGCCCTTGTTTGCTGAGACCTTGGTTTGTTTGATTGGCAAGCATTCTGTGTTTGTATGTAGAGAAATTGTTGTTGATCTGGTGTGCGACTTTTGAACATTTGACAGTTATACTCCATAGGTTGACCGCATCGTTATTAGGGATTTGTTAGTCACACTAGCGATATAGCCCACTAGTTACTTCACTGCCTGTGGAGCCAGATGCCATGGTTTTGGCCCCACAGTGGGGTTATTTGGTGGGGCTGTGCGAGGCATATTCTTTTTGTTATTTGAAGTGGTGCTGCCAGCTACATCACCCTCACAGTGCTGTCTCCTTACGGTGCCTCATCAGGCACACTTTCACATGCCCTGTGAGGCACCCTTTGATGTGCCCCATAGGGGACATTCAAGGGTGCCTTGGTGGACAGTGCACTTTATAATGTGCCTCTGGGGTGCCTTATAGGGTGCCTTATGAGGCACCTTAAGTTACGGCCCTGTGAGGGTGTGTTTGCTGGCAACACTAATTAAAGTTAACAAAATAACTGCTTCTGACAGCACTGATTTAAAGTAAAAGGTGATGTCTCCACCATCTTTACTCATTAGACCCACAGGGGTATTGAACTCACAACCCCTGCACCATTAGTCAGTGTATTAACCATTTTGCTGTAGCTCTGGATGCTTTGCTAGGCACCTTTTCATGCACTGTATAGGGCACCCTGTTGGGTTACTGTCTGTAGCTACTTTGTGCCAGTGAGACACACAGTCAGTTCCCCCTACCAGGCCGAGGTGCTGTGGGGGTGCATACCCCATCTTGTGTTCATCTATAGACTGCAGATCTACATGTGCAGTGCACCATGGGTATGAGTGGGTTAACCCAAATCCTGGCCACCACAGCAGACAGTTTGTGTGGTGACCTGACGTCCTTCAGCAGCCAGCCACGGATTTGTTAGTGGCGCTAGCGATGTGGCCCACTTGTTACTTCACTGCCTGTGGAGCCAGGGGTCATGGGTTTGATCCCACAGTGGGGTTATTTGGTAGGGCTGTGTGAGGCATTTTCTTTTTTTTATTTAAATTGGTGCTGCCAGCAACAAACCCTCACAATGCTGTCTCTTTACGGTGCCTCATCAGGCGCCCTATACAGTGCCCAATTCGGGACCCTATACTGTTCCCTGTGGGGTGCCCCATAGGGGACATTCTAGGGTGCCTTGGCGGACAGTGCACTTTATAATGTGCCCTCCGGGGTGCCTTATAGGGTGCCTTATGCGGCACCTTAGGTTACGGCCCTGTGAGGGTGTGTTTGCTGGCAGCATTAATTAAATTTAACAAACAAAATGCTTCAGACAGCATTGATTTTGAGTAAAGGGTGCTGTCTCAGCCAGCTTTACTCATTAGACCCACAGGGGGATTGAATTCACATCCCCTGCACCATTAGTCAGTGTATTAACCATTGTGCTACAGTTCTAGATGCCTTGCTAAGCACCTTATCAGACGCCTTATGGGCGCGCGTTGCGTGGCGCTCTACATGATGTTTTTTAATGCTCGTTAGGCTATGGCGCTTGGTAACGCACATTATCGGTAACGATGTACCGCCCATGCCCTTATTTGGGATTTCTGCCTGTACCGCGGATCCTAACGCGAATCACACTAACGCAGTTTAGTAAACATACCCCAAAGTTCCTAGATGAAATAAATGACTGCTTCTTGGAGCAGCTGGTTCATGAACCGACCAGAGGGGAAGCCATATTAGACCTAGTTCTTAGTGGAACACCAGATCTAGTGCAAATGATAAGGGTGTTGGGGCCACTTGGCAATAGTGATCATAGCATGATCGCATTTGATTTAATTAGTGGAGGAGGGATAGTAAGGAAATCCACAGTACTACCTTTTAACTTTCGAAAGAGAGACTATGATAAAATGAGGAATATAGTTAAGAAAAAACTAAAAGGAGCAGTTGCAAAGGTTAAAGACTTACATCAAGCTTGGGTGTTGTTGAAAAACTACTATCTTGGAAGCCCAGACCAGCTGTATTTCACACTTTAAGAAAAGTAGAAGGAAGTCCAAAAAACTGCCAGGATGATTTAAAGGTGAGGTCAGAGAGGCTGTTGTTGCCAAAAAACATCTTTCGGGAAATGGAAAAAAGAGCCAAACGACGAAACCTGGAAACAGCACAAGCACTGGCAAGTCAAATGCAAGGCATTGTTAAGGCAGGCAAAGGGAGAATTTGAGAAGAAGCTTGCTGCGGAAGCAAAAACGCAAAATAAAGACTTTTTCAAGTACATTTGTAGCAAAAAACCTGTGAGAGAGTCAGTTGGTCCATTAGATGATAGAGGGGTTAAAGGAGCACTAAGAGGCGACAAGGCGATAGCGGAGAGACTGAATGAATTCTTTGCTTCGGTCTTCATGAGGAAGATGTAGGGATGTTACCCATGACTGAGTGGTATTTAAAGGTGTGGAAGAATTGAAGGAAATATTGATACATCGGGAAGATGTATTACAACTATTAGATAAACTGAAGAGTAGCAAATCACCTGGGCTGGATGGTATACATCCAAGGGTGTTAAAAGAACTGAAATATGAGATTGCAGACCTGCTATTAGTAATCTGTGAATTTTCATTAAAATCATCTGTAATACCTGAAGATTGGAGGATCGCCAATTTAACACCAATTTTTAAAAAGGGTTCCAGGGGTGATCCAGGAAACTACAGACCGGTGAGCCTGACGTTAGTACTGGGAAGAATGGTAGAGACCATCATAAAGAATAAAATTACTCAGCATGTAGATAGTCATGGCCTAATGGGAGACAGCCAACATGGCTTTAGACAAGGAAGATTTTGTCTTACTAATCTGTTATGTTTTTTTGAAGGTGTGAATAAACAGGTGGACAAAGGTGAGTCGGTTGATATAGTGTATCTGGACTTTCAGAAAGCCTTTGAGAAGGTCTCTCATCAGAGACTTTTGGCAAAACTAAAGGGTCATGGGATAGGAGGCAGTGTACTATTGTGGATCAGGAACTGGTAAAAAGATAGAAAGCAGAGGGTAGGGCTAAATGGCCAATTTTCACAATGGAGAAAGGTGAATAGTGGTGTACCCAGGGATCTGTGCTGGGTCCGCTGCTTTTTGACATATTCATAAATCACCTGGAAAGGGGAATAACGAGTGAGGTTATCAAATTTTCAGATGTCATAAAACTATTTAAAGTTGTTAAAACCCAAGAGGATTGTGGAAAATTGCAAGAGGATCTTGATAAATTGGAAGAATGGGCATCAAAATGGCAGATGAAATTTAATGTGGACAAGTGCAAAGTAATGCACCTAGGGAAGAACAACCCAAGCTATGGTTACACGATGCAAGGTTCCACATTAGGAACCACCACCCAGGAAAAAGATTTAGGCGTCATTGTGGATAACATGTTAAAACCCTCGGCCCAGTGTGCAGTGGCGGTCAAGAGAGCAAATAGAATGCTAGGTATCATAAGGAAAGGAATGGAAAATAAAACAAAAGATATTATAATGCCTCTATATCATTCCATAGTGAGACCGCATCTTGAATATTGTGTGCAATTCTGGTCGCCGTATCTTAAAAAGGATATAGCGTTATTAGAAAAGGTTCAGAGAAGAGCCATCAAAATGGTAAAGGGGATGGAAGGATACTCCTATGAAGAAAGGCTAAAAAGGTTAGGGATCTTTAACCTGGAAAAGAGACGGCTGAGGGGAGATATGATAGAAGTCTATAAATTAATGAACGGAGTGGAACGGGTAAACGTAGATCGATTGTTTACGTTATCAGAATATAGAAAGACTAGGGGACATGCAATGAAGCTACAGGGTAAACTATTTAAGACTAAGAAAAGAAAATATTTTTTCACTCAACATGTAATCAAACTCTGGAATTTGTTACCGGAGGATGTAGTAAAGGCTGTTAGTGTAGCTGGGTTTAAAAAAGGTTTGGACAAGTTCCTGGAGGAAAGCTCCATAAACCATTATTAATAAGGGATCCAGGGTATCAATGCTTGACCCAGTACAAGCATTGTGGAACCTGTGTCTTTTGGGGAAATTTCTAGGTACGTATGACCTAGATTGGCCACTGTTGGAAACAGGATACTGGGCTTGATGGACCTTGGTCTGACCCAGTATGGCATATCTTATGTTCTTATGTTCTTATGACTATTCGAAATACCCTGATTCTGAAATATGAGTCTGGGGATGTCCATGTAGACGCCCCTGCAAATGTCCACAACCGAGCGACCCTGACTCCACCTCTGCAGGTAAGCATCTACTGCATGGAGATGAAACACCAGCAGAGTTTTAAATTTAACAACACTCCTAGGCGCGGCACTATGGAATGGTTGTGGTCTCCTCCTCCTCCCCACTCCAACAACTCCACTGAAGAGCAGAACTGATCTGAGGCAACCGGACCACAAGAAACATCACCATGTAAGCGTCCTCTAAAGGTAACCCTTGATGTAATGTAATGTACGCCATGATGCCCAGCCTGCCTGTAATGTAACCCTTGATGTAATGTAATCACCCTTGATGTAATGGAATGTAACCCATGATGCCCAGCCTGCTTGGAATCTATGTATTTATGTATACTGTGTGTAGTAGATGCACAGTAGTACTAGTAGTAGTTATGGGAGACAGCCAACCTGGTTTTGCCCTAACTAGATTGCTACTCTGTGTGTATTTCTGTTGTATTAATTAGATTGTAAGCTCTGATGAGCAGGGACTGTCACTCTCTATATGTCTGTACAGTGCTGCATATGAGGTAGTGCTATATAAATGTTAAATAGTAGTAGTAGGGCATGTCCACGTTTGTGGAATGCCTGGATGTGCCTGGGTTTTTTCAGACATTCTGACCAATGGGCATTTACATGGTTTGCCACTGCCCAGTTATGAAAATGCAGCAAAACTCAAGTGCAGCAAAGATGGCCTAACCTTCACCACGGAAGGTAACCGGAGAGCGGCTAAAATCACTGCTGCCCAGTTAGCTTTAAGTAAATCCAGGAAAGTCAGATATTCAATGTTAGGGGCGGATATGACCCCGGCATTGAATATCCGGATTTAAAATTTGATGCCAGTAGCTAGCCATTAATAATGTTATTTTTTATTGTAGCTTCAGACATTTTACCTGGCACTGCATTAGACTGGTGAGTCTATTGTTTCTTGGATCACCTCTGGGGTCCTTCTTAAAAATTGCTTTTCATTAGCCACCCTCCAATTCCCAGGTCTTATGACCATTTTGAATGATAGGTTACATATGGCTACTAACAGCTTAGCAATTTAATATTTGAACTTTTTCAGGATTCTGGGATGAGTACTGTCAGACGGGTGCCTGGGTGAGAATGTTCAGTCTTGACAAAGGCATATATCAATATGATTTGCAAGGGATTGTGGGAAATGCAGTCCATTCACACCAGACACAGCCGCTCACAATAATTAGTTGTGCTTGAGTGTAAAGCCAATAAGATATTTATTTATGGGGTTATTTCTCCCAACACAGATATGCTTGGTAGCACATAAAACAGGAGACTTGCTTTCAGTGTTAAACTTAGAAAAACAAAATCAGGAAAACAACGGCTGAACTTGTCAGGCAATCAAAGCAAAAGAATAAAGACCTGGTTGGTAACAAACTGGTCTTTTCTGTAGGCTCTAGCTAATATTTTCTTAGCAGTGCATCAATCAACAAACAAAACCCACAAAGTAGGGAAAAACTGTTCTTTTCAGGTTAACTTCTTATATCTTCACACATAGACTCAGAAGTGATTTCCTCAGAGCTCACAAGCAATTAGGTAAGGCTCAATTGCTAGCAGTTACCCAGCTGAAACCCCTTAGCTGGCTTGCTTTCTACTGCGTGGCTCAAATCCTACTCAGGAGCTTTTCTGAGTAGATTAAAGAACAAGTTTGTATTTCTTTGTGATGGTTGTTGTACTTTGTAACAGTAAATTACCAAAGGAGTTTAGACAGAGAGCAATCCATGTATTCACAGCCTGTATCTACCACCTCTCCCCCTTCTTCAACAATCATGGGTTCAAAATCATGGATTGGCACAGAGGAATTTCTCAATGGAGCACTTTCAGGAGAATACTTGTTTCCCTGCTGTCTTTCAAGGGTATAGCTAGGGCATAGATCAGTGTTCATACCTGAGCTTCCATTGCTGTTAAAGTTCCTCTCTAAATAGCCTGGCCAATGTGTAGTCCAGTTCTTATGTCCAGCCTTCCAATCCAGATCCCTGGACACTGGATCTCTCTTCACATACCTTCTGGCACGGGTCTTAGGGTCCCTTCCACGTGCAGCCGTCTCCCTCACAGGTACCGTCTGGAGATTCCTAGCTCTGCAGCACCATTCCTCTGGCTTTCCCCAGTCCAATGGTGTAAGCTTGCCTTTGGAATGTCTTCCAGTATACGTACTGCTCTGGACTCCTTTAGACCTCCCAAAAGCTTTTCTCTTCTTTCTTCCAAAGGGTTTCTTGCCCTCTCTGTCCGACAGCTCTGGCTTCTGCTTCTGATGATCCTCCAGATGATGAAGCTGTCCAAGATGAGGATATCCAAGCTGATCAAGACACTGAGGATGATTCTCTGTAGAATAAACTCTACCTTTATTCTGCTTAGATGAGTGCTCCACCCTAACACAGCGCAGCTGTGCTGAATCAGGCCCTGCCCTTTGAGATGAGTGCTTGGGGATTACCTCATAGCCCTCCTGATTGAACACACGTTTCCCCACTTCAGCTCCTCTAATGGCTGTTGGAAACCTGGTGCATTCTGGGACTGGTAGTCTTTTATGGAAAAATTCTGTTTTCTTATTTCTACCAGAACTGACAGGTTGCTTGTTCAGAGTCACTTCACCTTTACTATAGCTCCTTCCTGAGCTATGATAAGCTTCCTTATCACAGTACGTAGTATCCAGTCATAGTGATTTAGGGGTATGTTTACTAAAACCCTGTTAGGGTGCGCGCCGCGCTTGTGTTCGGATGCCATATAAGGAGTGGGCGTTTCAGTCAGAAAAAAGCAAAACCGGGATTAATCATGCGCTAATGTGCGCTGCGCTCATGTGCGCCCCGCACATTAGTGCATGAGAAAGTTGCGCGGGAAGCATAAGTGGCGCGCTGATGAACAAACACAGGAACAGATCCACAGTACAATGGTTAAGACACTGACCAATTGTGCAGGGATCATGGGTTCAATCCCCCACTGTGCCCAATGAAGAAGGCTGGCTGAGGCATTACATATTATGGGGAAGATTGCTTTAGGAGGCATATTATCTTTATTTTAATTATCTCTACTAGCAAACGAACTCTCAAAGCGCATTAACATAAGGCGCCCCATAAGGCACATTTTAAAGTGCACTGTCCGCCAAGGCACCCTAGAATGTTGCTTATAGGGCGCTTTATAGGGTGCCATATGAGGTACCGCAAGGTCACAGCACTGTTTTTGATGGCAGCACTGTGCAGTTTAATGAATGAAAATCATAAGTAGGTGCGCTGACATGCAAGGAGGAGCAGCAGTGTAGCACAATAGTTAAGACACTGACCAATGATGCAGGAGTCATGGGTTCAATCCCCCACTGTGCCTAATGAAGAAGGCTGGCTGAGGCATTACTTGTTATAGGTAATATTGCTGTAGGGGGCATTTTATCTTTATTTTAATTAGTGCTGCCAGCAAACACACCCTCAAAGTATTGTAACATAAGTTGCTGCATAAGGCGCCTCATAGGGTACCCCAGAGGGCACATTTTAAAGTGCACTGTCCGCCACGGCACCCTACAATGTTGCTGAAAGGGTGGCCTATAGGGCGCCATATAGGGTGCCCTATGAGGCACAGCAAGGTCATAGCACTGTGTTTGATGGCAGCACTGTGCATTTAAACGCATGGAAATCTGAGGTAGGTGCGCTGACATGCAAGGAGGAACAGCAGTGTAGCACAATGGTTAAGGTACTGACTGCTGATACAGGGGTCATGAGTTTGCTCCCCAGTGTGTCTAATATGTAAGGCTGGCTGAGGCATCAGCTTTGCAATGTACATGTTGTTTCCTGCAGCACTTCATTTGTATTTTATTAATTGCTGCCAGCAAACACACCCTCACGTGCCGTAACTGAAGGTGCCGCATAAGGTACCCTATAAGGCACTCCATAGGGCACATTATAAAGTGCACTGTCCGCCATGGCACCCTAAAATGTCCCCTATAGGGCAACCTATAAGTCGCTCCACAGGATAACGTATAGTGCACCTTATATGGACGGTAACCATAAGGTGCCCTATAAAGCGCCCTCTGAGGCACCTTATGGGTACAGTACGCAGAGAGTGTTTTTTCTGGCAGCAATAATGTACATTAAAAAGAGATAATGCTTTGGGCAGTCCTATCAAATAACCCCACTGTGGGTTTGAACCCATGACCACTGGCTCCACAAGCAGTGAAGTAACCAGTGGGCTACAGCTCTATAGCTGCTAGCAAGCCCCTGGCTGGCTGTAGAGGGACTGCACGTCACCACACAGACAGTCTGCTGTGGTCACCAGGATAGGGTTAGGCCACCCGTACCCATGATGCACTGCACATGCAAATCAGCTGTCCACAGATGAACACAAGATGGGGTATGCACCCCCACAGCACCTCGGCCTGGTAGGGGGAACTGACCATGTCCACCCCCATAGCACCTTGGCCTGGTAGGGGGTACTGACCGTGTCCACCCCCACAGCACCTTGGCCTGGTAGGGGGTACTGACCGTGTGTGTTACTGGCACAGAGTAGCTACACACCGTCACATTGTTCAGGTACTGTGCTCACCCTGAGTGTGCGGTGGGGCACCCAGCACCAGGTCCACAGCACCTTCCATGGCAGAAATAGGCCATGCTGCAGGTCCCCATCAGTGCTAATGTGTGAGATAGGTAGTTTCTGCAGAAGCACCTTGGATATATCTGTCTGTCTCAGTCAGGTGTAGCCCCTATGGACCCCTAGGAGGATTATGTACCACCACCCTCCTCCTCCAGGGCTGAGGGTGGTAAACAGGGTCTCCCATCAACAGATCCACATTCTACCTCCCTGCAATGGTGGCAGTAGAGGGGACCATCAACCCCAGTCCAGCTGGGGAACAGACACCCTACAGGGCAGTCAATGGAGCTCTGTACACATCCATAACACAATAGCAGAAAGACATTAGGCCTGGTCGTGCTAAGCTGCACCCCACCACTATCTGATATTCTCCTGCAGCAAGCCTTCAGCCGCTGCACCCTGCAAGGCAATCCATCAAGACACATACTAGCTGCAGTCTGCTAGCTAGTCCATAGTGCATGTTCCTGGTGGAAATGCTTGCACCCAGAACTGGGATGTCAGCATACACAACAAACAGATAAGTCAGTGACTGGGCTCCAAAAGGAAAACCATAAATATCACATGCAAAAAATGCTATAGAGCACTATGGGGGTGCCTAGCCATGCTGTGGTCACTGCACAGTCAGGGTGAGAGTGATCTCCCAGCAGGACATGCTGAGGCCACCCTGTCTGTGTGGGTGGTTTCCGGGCACTAAAATGTCCCAGCCAGTGCCCTATGCCCTGTGCAGATGCATCCTGGCCAGGCCACCCTGTCCGGGCTATACCCATGGTACCTTGCTCCTCATTATGCACATTGGCAGGCCAATACTGGCAACAGTGCTGACAGTGTGGGCTGAGGAGGGTGTTTGCAGCCACCACACACTGGATAGACAGACAGACACCCCCACACCTATGCCAGCATTGTGCTACTATAGAGGAGTTTAGCAGCCCTGGCCACCATACCAGTCCTGGGCACAGTACAGGCATGGATATGGTACGCAATACTGTTGGGGGTCACTCCCCAGGGTGGTAAACACTGTCAGAGACCAGACCTGAAGCACACACCACAGACATCAGAAAGGTTGTAATGATGGAGCTCAATCAGCAAACTGTGCTTAACGTAGGAATTGCTATCTGCCAGTAATCATAGCAAACGTTTGATAGCTGTGTACCGTATACCCAGGTGTAGGGTGGCATTGCTAAGGTATGCAAGTGCTAGTATTGTGAGATGCACGCAGGGCCCAATGTCCTGCCTCTCCAGGAGGCATTGGCCAATGGGGCCTGTGGGTGTGGGTGTGGGTGTGTCTGCCCCTGTTGACTGCTGCTTTACGGCAGAGGCTCCCAACTCCAGTCCTGGTGTGCCAAACACTGTTCGGGTTTTCATGCTGTCCCTCATGAATATGCATGAGATACATCTGCATACCATGGGGGTGGTGCATAGATATGCAGCACAGGCATCTTTATTAGAGGCAGCATGGAACCTGAATGGTTTTTGGCCCTCCAGGACTGCATTTGGGAGACTCTGCTCTAGGTAATGCGCCTGTTTATGGTGTCTGTGCTCTGTGGGGTAAAATATAGGCGTATTAACCATGCGTATGTTCTCTTCAATAAAGGTTTATCCTTACTATCATGGTTTAGTTGTGGGAAAAAAATGTGGACTGGATTGGCAGAAGCCTCAGCTGGGCTTTGAACCTGTGATCTTCTGTTCTTGCACACACTGTCTGTGTGCACTGCACCACCGTGTTGTCACAGACTTGTTGCATTCCCTGGGGAGTCCATGACTGTACATCCGACAGGGCCTGTTTGTTGCAGTGCACGGCACCCACCTGGACAGGGCTAGGCCATGGTCTGCTGTTGCTACCAGCTGCTGCCACCTCCACCACCAGTACTGCTCCATCCTTAAATTGGAGAAAGCATAAACCCTGAAGGATTTGTGGCCCTCCAGGACTTCATTTGGGGGAATCTGCTCTAGGTAATGTGCATGTTTCTGGTGTCTGTGCTCTGTAGGGTAAAATAGAGGTGTTTGAGCCATGCTTATGTTCTCTGCAATAAAGGTTTGTCTTTACTATCACGATATAGTTGTGGGTAAAATATGGGGACTGGATTGGCAGGAGCCCCAGCTGGGGCTTGAACCTGTGACCTTCTGTCTTCAAACACACTGGTTGTGTGCACTGCACTACCATGTTGCCATAGAGACAGTGCATTCCCTGATGATACCATGACTGTTTGTCCGGCAGGGCCTGTCTGTTGCAATGCATTGCACCCACCTACACAGGGCTAGGCCATGGTCTGCTCTGGGCAGCTGCCACTGCCTCCCTTCACCTCCAGTACCCCTGTGCCACCATGCTGACATGCCCTTCTGCTGGTGGTGCTGGTGGTACGCAGTCTCAGGCCATCCTGTGTGCGGGTAGGCGGCTGCCTATGGTGCGGGTTCTGGGGTAGGGGTGCCTGCATATCTGTCCGCACGTCCCCCAATCACTGCCTGCCAATTTCTGTGCCCTTGGAGGAACCTGCTGGGTACTGTCCCCTGTGACACTGTGCTAAACACTCTCGTGCCCATGTTGGGCCCTCATCAGTTGCTGTCTGGCTGCTGTTCAGTTTCAGCATTCCTAAGTGCCATCTAGGCATCTGCCTAGTCCACACTGTGCCCCAGCTGCACCACAGCATGTGCCGCCTGCAGCCCTCTGAATCCCCTTTCCCAGCATATGTCCAGTTGCCCATTCCGACCTGCCCGCCCTGCTGTTGTGGAACATGTGCATGCCATAGGTAACCTGTCCAATGGAGAGGGAAACCCTGATCAGTGTTATTTCACTGCGGGATCATTCACCTTGTATGGGGATGGAGCGTAGACCCTTCTAAAAATCATATTTATTTTTTGGGGCTTTCTTGGGAGTGCTTTTTGATGTTTCCCATTACTCTCAGTATTGCCCAGCTTGCTTATGATTTTTTTATATTTTGTTGGGGTCATTTTTGATGTTTATTTGCCCTTTTGTTCCGTGCACATGTATCACACTGCTCACTTTCCGTAGGTTTCCCTGGTTTTGCTGTACATTGCTGACAGAAATGGTTTCTCTTCCCTTTATATCGGCTCTACCGCGAGGTTTTCACTCGCGGTATTTTTTTGCTTGAATTTCAGCCCCGCTCGTGTGCGGGGAACCTCTCCCCTCCCACTCTCCACCCATTGACCCCGTCTCTCCGCCCCTGGGGAGCTTTCCTCCGCCCTCCGAGAGCCTTTCCACGCCTTTATCGCACATCAGCGCACTGCGCACATGAGCATGCACTTTAGTGCGGCGCGCACGTGTGCGGGGCACAAAAACGCATCATTAGCGTGTGCTAGGGTACCTTAGTGCACGCTATTGTGCGCCGCGCACTTGAGCGCAGTTTAGTAAACATACCCCTTATTGTTCTTGAGTTTGTCAATTTGATCTATTACATCTTCCGGACTTATAAAGATGTGCTTTGGTTTCTCTGAAACATCACCATTACTGTTTAACCAGATCCTGTGTACCAGCAAGGATTGTTCTAAAGTATTTTCCCCTCTGGTCAGTTCCTGGATTAATTGCTCCATGAAGCAGTCATTTATGGCATCTAGAAAGTTTACCTCCCTAGCATGTCTCAATAAGATATTTATTCATACAATATTGGGTAATTGAAATCTCCTATTATTGTTATAAAATTAGTTAGACTTCCTAATTTCTGTTACCATTTCACTGTCGGCCTCTTCATCCTGCCAAGTGGATGGTGGAATAATCCTACAGGCAACAAAAATTTTGTTTCATTTTGTTTTCTCTTTATTTTGCAGATTTGTTCATTTTATTTTGTTTTGTTTTAATACATTCTTGTTTTGTTTCATTTTGCTTTTATAAATTTTCATTTTAGGCCAATTTTCCAATGCTCAACAACCAAAACATGCACATTAATCCCAACAAAACAGAAGTCCTTCACATAACCAAGCTCCCCTCCTTCACCCCTCCAGCCACAGTCAAACTGGCCAACTTAACCTTACAAGTTAAACAACAAATAAAATATCTTGGCATAACCCTAGATCAGCAACTGGGCTTCCACCAACACATTAAACAAGTCACTAAGGCCGCTTACTTCCAGATGAGAACATGCCAACACTTTCGCCCTGACTGGATTACAATGACTTTAGAAGTATCTGCCAAGCCTTCATCACCCCTATGCTGGACTATGCAAACATAATATACCAGGGGCTCCCAAAATCAACTTTACTCCCATTACAGCTTGCTCAAAACACAGCAGCCAGAATGATCACAGAGACCAATCCTCAAGAACATATCACCTCCACTCTGAAACAGCTTCATTAGCTCCCCGTCCACATGAGGATTAAATACAAAATCTCCCTAACCATATTTAAGATAATTTACCACCTCTCAGTGAATATTCTTGGCCCTCTTCTGAAACAACATCTCAATAAGAGAGTTAGAAGATCCACCAGTCACAACCACATATCAGTTCCAAGTGTTTTCACCCACTCCAACTCCACCACTACCAGTAGATCCTTCTCATTCTATGCCCCCACCATCTGGAATTCTCTCATACCTGAACTACCCTCACTCACAGACCTACAGGAATTCCTCTGTAAACTAAAACCCCTCTGTCAGCATACATCAGTATGACATTATGCCTAGCATAGGTGTCATGGCTTGTTCCCAGACCTTGGATTTCAAGCAGCTTTGTTACTCTGGTGATGTCAGTCTCCAAACTTAATGAGGGTAGTTTACAAGATGAGATTAGCTCTGACCCCCTGGTGATGTCAGTCTCCGGGCCTGATGAGATTGGTCTGCAGCCCCCCCTTGCTAATCAAGTGATAGCAGACCTCAAACAAACCAAATTATGACAGAGGGAGGTGCTGGAGAAGATTTTCACTATAAATACAGAGAAACACAAAATTATCTCTCTCTTCCTATTTTCATCGGACACACCTTACCCCCCACCCTCCTTTCTGCTCTTTCTTTTTCATTGGACATGAGGGACATGAGGCTCTGACACCCACTTCTCTCTATATATATATATTCTTCTTACGATGAGACTCTGACACACACTTCACACATGCACACACACACACAGATTCATTGAGGCACACTGAAGCAACTCTGTAACAACCACAACCATTTGTTTTGTGGGTTAGACAAGGTGAGATTTTTATTGTCAAAAGGCTCTGTAAGAATCCTGAATTTTAATATTACCTACATCTAGGGACATTACATAGAGTGGCTTGCAATTTTCTTATTTGTATGTAGAGGCTTGTTACAGTTTGTTACAAGGCACAGATTTTTCTCTAGCATTTGAGCTGCTAAGAAAAGACAGAGAGATAGTCCAGCTTTAGTTTGGAAGTGGTACACAGGTAAACAGTCCCTCATTGAATACAATATACATCTTTCCTGGTAACACTATTACCTCCTGTCCCTTTGCCTTTTATTTCTCAGTCTCCTGTCAGTAGGTATCTTGGTGAGAGCAGGCTTAAAGTTTGCTGCAATTGATACAGTAACTGACAATTCTGTTAATCTCCTAACACCCTTCTTACTATAATTTCATCCTAAACTTCCACCCTGTTAAAAGGTGGTAAGCACTTGTTATTCAGGTATAATTTTAAGGTGTGGTCTTTATACCAGTACCCTTTACTGAACACCCATAAAAGTTATGCCATTCCAACTATAATTCTAAGTCTCACTTCTTCATAAAAGTGAGCATTCCTCCTTCCAAGGTTGCACATTTGAGATAGTCGCACAAAACCAAATAAAAACATAATAAGCTAGGCCCCTGTACCAACTACAGTCTTTCTGCAGTCTCAAATATGGAAGCCTTTGATTTTAAAGAACTGAAAGAAATAGTATTGACATACTGTAAGAGAAAAGGTGGTCCCTTTGAAGGGGAATTCCCTGAGGCATCATGGTATAATATTCAAAGGCAAATGTTAAACCATTATCAAGAATTCAAAAAGAAAACAAATAAAGAAAATGCCTTTTTATCCAAGGCATGTGCAGGGGGCTCATTAGCATGAAACAGGACAATACTGAACTGACTTCTCATTGTACACAATTAACCAAAGACCTTGAGGAGGCACAAATTTGCATTTCTATGCAAAGGGCTCAGTGATACAAGCCACAAATTCCTTTATAAATGTTAGTGAGCAATTAGAAGCACTTAAACTTGAATTGAGGCATGTTAAGGATGAATTGGCCTCTGAAAGACAAAAGAAATATAAGCTCTGCACTATTTCACCCTCAGCCCCCCCCCCCCCTGCCTATGACACACCCTATAAACAAAAGAATACAGATGTATGCATAGCTGGGCATAGGAATGGAAAAAAATAAAGCTGAATCAGAGGAAGAAAATCCTGATAGTTTATCTCAGCCAGAACAGAGCAATAACCAGGACCTGTGTCAGGAGGATAATTCAGATGACTCAGACCCGGCACCCAGTACCGAACTCAGAGCACCAGTTAAAGTGATGCTGCAGGACAATTTAAAAGATAGGGACATGGACAGGATAGTTGAGAAAGCGGGCCCTATGCCTTTTAATGTTAATGAATGGTGCAAATGGGCCACTGATATTCTGATTCACTGGGGTCTAGGGAAATACAGAAGAAAACAATCAGACTTTGATAGACTTATGCATCTGGCTCTGGGGCCACACTATTATAAAGTTGGCTCTCTCACTCACCCATACCAGTTGGTTAAAAGGGGCATTGAGAAACTATTTCACTGTTCCCCAATGCAAGTATTTAAAATTATTTCACCTCTACCAAATGATACACTGGAACAGTTTGCATATAGAGCCTGGATTTTAAAAGCAGTTCTTAATGAGCAGGAGTCCTGGCCCAATGCAGAAGATTATGGGGAGAGCACGCATAAGGCATTTTTATTAGAACTGCTATCCCCTGAGATTACAAAACACCTTCTGTTATTTTCTGAAGACCCTAAAGCAACCCCTTTTGATACTTTAATGCTCAGAATTGGGTCTGTTTGGAAGACCCAGCCCTCGCAGGTCATAACAGTATCAGAAGCATGGAAGTGGCAAGCTGAGGGATCCTCCCAATATACAAAAAACACAGACAAAGGATACAGAGAACAGACACCTTGGAGAGGACAAAGCAGAGGTACTTTTAGAAATTCCTCAGGGTACATTCCCTTTCAGGAGCTCAAAGCACAGAGAGATGGATTAGAAAAGGAGAAAATTAAATGGGAACAGGACAAACACATACTGCAGGTAGAACTAGATAAATTAAAACAGGACTTACAAGCAGCTCAGGACAAACACAAGGCTAGTGCATAGGGGTGTCCTGACCTCCTGGGTTCAGATATCAAAATGTCTCAAGCCTTCATAGCCCAGCCTGCCTCCGTTCTCTCAGCAGAGGACTCGATTCCAGAGCCTCTGGATGATGAAACAGATACAGGCCCAGAATACAGTTTAAGGCTTGTAACATCCTTGATACTGGACTCTTGTGGACGCCCCAATGTTATCAGCAGAATAGGGGGTCAGGATAAACTAACTTCCAAATGTGTGGCTATCCCAGTTAAATGGGGTATCCCTGTGCACAGTGAACAAAACAAGGAAATGTTGGAAACCACTGCCTCCACTATAGTGAACACACCAAAAGAAATAATTGGAATTGACGTTCTCAACCAGTTAAATTTGGTGGTGGATATGGCTAATCTTAAATTGTGGCAGTATTCAGGAACTTCAAGTGCTTCTAAAACTTTAGTGCATGAAGTCATTCCCATGCAGTTAGCAACTCAGTGCAAGGCAGCTCAGCAGTATGATCTGCATGTAATTCCCTCAGAGGTGGCTGATATTCCAGTCTGGGCACAAGACAAGTTAGATTGTGGGGAAAATGCACACAGAAATACTGTTGGAAGGCGAGGATCCTCCACCACAGAAACAATACCCAGTACATCATCAGGCTATAGAACCAGTGACTAAAATTGTGAAGATACTGGAGGAGAGGGGTCTGATTAGACCTATTTCTTCCACATGCAATTCACCAGCCTGGCTGATAGTTAAACCAGGGGGTTCCTTCAGGCTCACTATGGACTTCCATGCCCTGAATCAAGTTTCAAAATCTGTAGTGCCCGTGGTAGCCTCATACCCTGAAATGATCTCTAAACTGAACCCCAAATGTAAATTTTTCTCTGTTTTAGACATATGCAATGGGTTTTGGAGTCTGCCCCTGGCCCTTGAATGCCAGTACAAAACAGCCTTTCAGTGGCTGAATAAACAATATGCATGGACTGTGCTTCCACAGGGCTATAAGGATTCCCCCTCAATATTTCATAAATACATGCAGGAAGCCCTGTCACTATTGTCTTGCAGAGATAATATAATTCAGTATGTAGATGACATTCTGATTCAGTCTGAGAATGAAGCTGTACACTGGAATCATGTAAGAGAAGTTTTAAAAGCCCTCTTACAAGCTGGTATTAAAGTTAATCCTGCCAAGGCTCAACTGTGCAAATCACAGGTTTCCTTTTTAGGGGTTACTATTGGCCAGGATGGTAAATCTGTGGATTCTCAGAGGATAGAGCTGATACAGAAACTTCCACTTCCTATAGATCAGAAATCACTCCAGTCATTTCTAGGGTTCACTGGTTTCTGTCGTGACTTCATGCACAATTATGCTGAAGTGGCAGCTCCACTTTACTCCCTGCTAAAAAGTAAAAGTTATGTTTGGGAGGAAGAACATACAGAAGCTGTAACTAAATTAAAGCACATTCTGATTTCTGCTCCTGTTCTTGCACACCCAGATCACACACAACATTTTTTCTCCAGGACCAAGCAGGAAGTCAGTCCTCACATATGGGTGACGTCGGCGCCGACGGAGCCCTCGCGGAGCAATTTTCCCCAGCTTTCAAAGAAAGCCTTTGGGAATTGCAGCGCGCATGCGCGGTCCTCTTCCCGCCCAAGGGTGCCATCTTGCTCAGTCTTCTTTTTTCCGCGGAGTCCTACAGACGTTGCCTGTGAATCCCCGCAGAAAAGTTGATTTTCCTCTATTTTTATCTATTTTTTCTTCGGTTCGACGCCGGTTCTGTTCCCGCCCGGACTCGCGACGCCGGTTGCAAGTCCGTCCTTTATTTTTCGGTTTTTTGTCCTTCGTGACAGTTTTCGCGCTTTTTTCCTTTTTTCCCTGGCTGCCCGGTCATTCGACCTCGCAGGGGCCCTTTTTCCCCCGATGGCGGCCAGTGGTTCAAAAAGTGTGACCTCTGTAAGAAACTTATGTCTCTTACAGACACTCACGACTTCTGCCTCCGCTGCCTCGGCCCAGATCATGACCCCATGATCTGCACGCCATGCGGCAAAATGTCCTCAAAAGCATTGAGGAGTCGGCAGCACCAGCGGGAGCGTATCTTCTCTTACTCCGGCCGGGCTCGGACCTCGTCAGAGGCTTCGACGTCTCGGGACTCTGGTCCTGAGCATTGTCGGAGTTCCTCTGAGAGGGGGTCTCCTACCCGGGAACATCATCGGAAGAAGAAACCCGCGAGGGCGGGATCGGTGGACACTCCTGGTTCCTCGAGGGCCAGGTCGCATAGCCCCGATTCCCGTCCCGGGTCCTTGGAGTCGGAAAGGCCATCAAAACATCCTCGACTCGAGGTGGACTTGCCAGCTCACGTAAGTACGGTTGTCCTCGTGGACTCGCCTCCGAAGGACCTGACGTCGGGCCCGACGCCGTCGGGGCCCGAGTCGGGGGCTGCTGGGTCTCCTGAGCTCGGACTCAGGTTGACGGCCTTGGAGTGCAGTTTGTCTGCCTTCTTGGACCAGCAGCGGGCATTGATCGCTGGCCTCGCTGGCACTTCTGCCCTGACCGCCCGGACGTCGACCTCCAAGTCGACCCCGGAGACCGAGCCGATCCTCGAGTCCATGAGGGCTCGAGTCGATCCTCGGTCGAGGTCTCCTTCGGCCTCCCGTTCGGGACCGAGGTCGTCGACGCCGACTCCCTCGGCGTCGGGGCGGATGGCGTCAGTGCTCGCCAGACCGGAGCCGGTCGACTCCTCCTCCGAGGAGTCGGCCTGGGAATCTGGGGACAAAGAGTCACCTGGTTCCTTTCGGACTCGGTGTGTCCCTTCGGACTCCCCCGAGTCCGAACCTCGGAGACGGTCCCCCCCGGAGGATACCCGGTTTTCGGACTTCGTGAGGGATATGGCCAAAGCCTTGGCCTTCCCTGCGGACCCCGAGGAGGAGCCTCGAGTCGAGGAACTCGATACCCTCCAATATGACTCTCCCCCGAAGGAGGCCTTTATTGTACCGGTTCCTCTGATGCTGGAACGGCTTCTCTTCTGCATGTGGGAGAGCCCGGCGTCGTCACCGGTGTTGAGCAAGCGGGTCGATTCCATTTATCGAGTCTGCAAGAGCCCCGGGTTCCAAAAGGCACAACTACCGCACCATTCCATGGTGGTGGAATCGGCCATGCATAGACTGAAGAGTCAAAAAATGCACTCCTCGGTGCCCCCCGGTAGGGAAGCCCGAAGCCTGGATGCCCTCGGTAGGAAGTGCTTCCAGGGCTCTATGCTTGCTTGTCGAGTCCAGACATACCAGCTCTACATGGGCATGTATCTCCGAGACCTGGCTAAAGAAATAGCCGGGTTCTCTGCTGGTCTCTCCGACGAACCTTTGCAGAGGTTCCAATCCTTGTCTACTGGCATTCGGGAGTGCTCCAAGTTTATCTCTCGAGCGGCCTATGATGGTTTTGAGGCTTCGGCTCGAGTAGCCGCGGCCGGCATCGGTGGACGCCGCCAGGCTTGGCTTCAGACGTCCGACCTCGAGCCCTGGGTACAGGACAAGTTGGTCGATGTCCCCTGCCGAGGTGATAACCTCTTTGACAAGCCCATGGATGAGAAGGCTGCACAAATCGAGACTGAGACTCTCACCAGGACTCGTCTCTCAAGGAAGACCTCTGCCCCTTCTCAAAAGAAGAAGGCCTCGGGGAAAAAGCCCTTTTACCCGAGGAAAGGTGCTGCCTATAAATACTACCCTCAGTATCAGGCCTCACCAGCTTCCCCACAGGGAAAGCAGGCCAAGGGACGGGGTAATGGGTCCCGTAGGCAGCAAGCCCCCAAGCCTGCACCACCGACCCCTGCTCAGCAGGGTGGGGTTTTTTGACTTTCTCAGCATAGCCTCTCCCCCTCAGCTGGTTGCTCTCAGCACAGGAGGCCGGCTGGTCCACTTTGCCCACAGGTGGTCCAACATCACCACAGATACCTGGGTGCTTCAGATAGTTCAAAAGGGCTATCTTCTTCATTTTCACCAGGTACCTCCCTCCTACTTTCCAGGGGAGCCTTCCAGACTCCCTCTGCACAGGGACTTACTCCTTCAGGAGTTAGCAAGTCTTGTTCAGGAACAAGCCGTGGAACCGGTGCCCCACCACCTGAAGGGTCAAGGGTTTTACTCCAGGTACTTCCGGGTTCCAAAAAGAACAGGAGGCCTCAGACCCATCCTGGACTTGCGAAATCTCAACAAGTTCCTTGCAAAGGAAAAGTTCAAAATGCTTACCCTTGGAATCCTGCTGCTCTACCTCCAGCAGGGAGACTGGCTATGCTCCTTAGATCTGAAGGATGCGTATACTCATATCCTTATTCATCCAGACCACAGACAATACCTCAGGTTTGTGGTGGACGGACGCCATTACCAGTACAGAGTACTGCCTTTCGGCCTATCCTCCGCCCCCAGAGTGTTCACCAAATGCCTAGCAGTGGTGGCGGCCTATCTGAGGCTTCAGGGTCTCTTTGTGTTCCCATACCTGGACGACTGGCTCATCAGGGCCCAGTCTGCCCAAGAAGCCACTCAGGCTACTCATCGCACGGTGGCTCTGCTCCAGCACTTGGGATTTGTCATAAACTTCACAAAGTCCACTTTGCTCCCCTCTCAAGATCTAGAATTCATCGGCGCCAGGTTGGACACTCTTCAAGCGCGGGCCTTCCTGCCTCTGGACAGGGCCCAAAGGCTCATGGATCTCGCCATACGCTTTCATAGCAATTCCCTGGTCTCGGCCAGGCAATTTCTGAGACTGCTCGGCCATATGGCTTCCACGGTCCATGTAACCCCCTATGCCTGCCTGAACATGCGACCTGCTCAATGGTGCCTTCGCAAACAATGGTATCAGGCCACTGGGAGCCTAACGGACTCCGTACAGTTCTCCGACCAGCTGGTCTCCTCTCTGCGATGGTGGCGTCACCTGCCAAACCTAGTACGCGGGGTGACTTTTCAACCCCCTACACATTCTCAGGTCCTGACGACCGATGCTTCTCTCCAGGGTTGGGGAGCACATTGCCAAGGGACTTGTACTCAGGGTCTCTGGACTCCTTGGGAGTCCGCTCAGCAGATCAACTTCCTGGAGCTCAGAGCCATCCGCCTATGTTTATGTTTATGTTTATGTTTATTTATTTGATAAAAACCGCCTTTCTGAAATAACCAAGGCGGTGTACAATTAAAACAATTTTAGTAAAAGAAGGCCAAAGGCCAACGAGAAGGAAAAGAAATGTACAATTTTTTTTTTTTTTTAAAGAATAGTAGAAGAGAGGAGGCAGGACGAGACAGAACAACATGAGGGAGCGTCAGAAGGAAGGAGGAGAGAGGATAGTAGAGTCACACAAAAGGAGAGGGAAGATTAAACGCTAGGGAAAACAGGTGGGTCTTGAGGTTTTGCTTAAAGACATTGTATTGGGGTTCTAAACGGAGGGAGGAAGGGAGAGAATTCCAAAGGGCGGGGCCAGCAAAAAAAAAGGCAGAGGAACGAGTGGATTGTAGATGAGCACGGGAGGGGGAAGGCAAAGTGAGACGGTTGAGGTGAAAAGAGCGAGGGGTGTATCTGGGAGAATGAAAGCCTAGCGCTCAAAGCCTTCTCTCACCTGATTTCTCACCAGTCAGTACTTGTCCAGACAGACAATCAGGTTGCCATGTTCTACGTGAACAAGCAAGGCGGAACCGGCTCCTTCCTTCTCTGTCAGGAAGCACAGAAGCTCTGCTCTTGGGCTGTCCATCGCAACATCATCCTCAAAGCTGTCTATCTCCCAGGTCAAGAAAACTATCTGGCAGACAAATTGAGCAGGGTCCTCCAACCGCACGAGTGGAGGTTGGATCCGCTTGTGGTTCAGCGGATCTTTCTCCGGTGGGGCCTCCCCACCATGGATCTGTTCGCCAGTCCTCTGAACCGACAGCTTCCCCGATTCTGCTCGCGACAGCCGCATCCCCTCCGGGAGGCGGCGGATGCTTTTATGATTCCATGGTCCACAGGCCTCTTGTATGCCTTTCCACCCATGCCCCTGGTGTCTCGGACGCTCTTCAAGGTTCTCAGAGACAAGGCGTCGGTGATCCTAGTGGCTCCCCGGTGGCCGAGACAACCTTGGTTCCCGCTTCTGCTACAGCTGGCGGTGGACACACCTCTTCCTCTGGGGTTTCAGCCCGACCTCCTCTCGCAGGATCAGGGGTCGCTCCTGCACCCCAACCTTCGGTCCCTTCATCTGATGGCCTGGCTGCTGAAAGGGTAGTCCTTGCTCCTCTCCAGCTACCTCCAGATGTGGAAGAGGTCATCTTGGCCTCCAGGAGGCCTTCCACCCGGAAGTCCTACACTCTTAAGTGGCGTCGGTTCTCCGTCTGGTGTACTCAGCAGTCACAAGACCCCTTCTCCTGTTCAGCATCAGTGGTATTGCAGTACTTGCTTTCCCTTTCCAATCTTGGACTTAAGTCCAACTCGGTCAAGGTCCACCTCAGTGCTCTTTCTGCGCACCACCTACCGGTGGACGGTAGACCCCTTTCCAGCCACCCGCTGGTGGCTCGTTTTCTCCGGGGCCTCCTCCTCCTTAAACCACCTTTGTGCCCACCAGCTCCGAACTGGGATCTCAATGTGGTTTTACAGCGGCTTACCTGTCCGCCTTTTGAGCCTATGGCTACCTGTCCTCTTCGTTTTCTTTCCTGGAAAACCTTGTTCTTGGTGGCCCTCACTTCTGCTAGACACATTAGTGAGCTGCAGGCCCTGGTATCTGGTCCTCCTTACACTAGGTTCTACAAGAACCGGGTAGTCCTATGGACTCACCCTAAGTTTCTTCCTAAAGTGGTTTCTCCTTTTCACATCAACCAGGAGGTGGTACTTCCGACCTACTTTCCCAGGCCACACTCCAGCCGAGCTGAGATGGTCCTGCATACCCTGGACTGTAGAAGGGCGCTGAACTTCTACCTTGACCGTACGCGGGAGCACCGAAGGGCGGTTCAGCTCTTCGTGTCTTATGACCCCAACAAGTTGGGGCTCCCTGTCTCCAAGCGTACTCTGTCCATCTGGATTGCGGACTGCATTGCTTGGGCTTACGAGGCTGCGGGCCTCGTGCTGGAAGGTAGAGTCACCGCTCATCGAGTTCGGGCGAAAGCTACGTCAGTGGCTTACCTCCGCTCTGTTCCGTTGGCAGACATCTGCCGGGCCGCTACTTGGTCTTCAAGCCAGACTTTTGCAGTCCATTACTGCCTGGAGAGGGAGTCCCGCAGGGACAGTGCTTTCGGACAGGCAGTCCTCCGTAACCTCTTCGAGGTATAGGCAACTCCTACCCTCCATCCCGGATGTTGGGCTACCGGTTGGAGACGTATTTAGAGAAGATTCCTTCCTTCTGTGCTGCTGAGCTCGAGGGAGCTCATTTTTGTGCTTAGGGTCTCCGGTAGCCTTAAGCTTGGGAGTCCCATATGTGAGGACTGACTTCCTGCTTGGTCCTGGAGAAAGCGTAGTTACTCACCTGTAACAGGTGTTCTCCAGGAGCAGCAGGAATCAGTCCTCACAACCCTCCCTCCTCCCCTTGGAGTTGCAGTTTTATGCTTTCGTTTTTGCTAATTTTTGCTGTCTTTTAGCTATGTCATCTGACTGAGCAAGATGGCACCCTTGGGCGGGAAGAGGACCGCGCATGCGCGCTGCAATTCCCAAAGGCTTTCTTTGAAAGCTGGGGAAAATTGCTCCGCGAGGGCTTCGTCGGCGCCGACGTCACCCATATGTGAGGACTGATTCCTGCTGCTCCTGGAGAACACCTGTTACAGGTGAGTAACTACGCTTTCCTGTACCCTGTAGTTGGAGAGAACAGTATAGGTGCATCTCTAACACAACGCCTAGGAGGAGTAGATCGCCCTATTGCCTTCTGTTCCAGAGTTCTCACTTCTCCTGAACTCAAAATGGGAAACTGTGAAAAACATGTACTGGCTTCCTATGCTGCTATGCAGAAATTTACATACATCATTGGTGCTCAAACCACATACATATGCAGCCATCACACCCCCCTCAAATTCATTGTAGAGGGAAAGTTAGCATGTAGCAAGATTAGGACTGAGAGAATAGTCCAGTGGACTCTCATGTTGCAAGCACAGAATGTAAAATTTGAATTGTTGAAAGAACCTAACGTGCAAGTGGCTGTAATTTTGCTGGAGGGGCAACCTCATGTCTGTCAGTCCTCACCCAGTACCCCCAATCACATGATCTTTAGGGAACTGGGACTAGACAAAATTTCACCTTTTCTTCCTACAGTATATATTGATGGTAGTAGCCAATGTGAAGGAGGCAGGCGACTAGCAGGTTTTGCAATTGTACAATTGGACCCAAATAACCAAGTGGTAATGCAGAGACAGTATTCCTGTGGGTCAGTGTCAGCACAGTACTGTGAGCTGGCTGCTTTTGTAGCTTGTATGCAACAATATCAGGATTCACACCCAGAGATACAAATCATTTTAGATTCTGATTATGTCTTTAAAAGTGCCATTGCCCTGTTACCTTGGTGGCTGGCAAATAAATTTAAATATACAGATGGGTGCACAGTAAAAAATTCATCACTGTGGACTATGGCACAAGAACTGAGTGAGAAGTTTCAGAGAGTACATTTAGTTAAAGTAAAGGCACATAGGAAGAAAGGCCCGTTAGTGAAAGGAAACACATTAGCAGACTCACTAGCCAAGGAAGCATGCCATGCAGGCCTCATATGGCCCTGGTATGAGCAGACACGCATGGTTGCTATTGCTACACGTTCCACAGATTATGATCAGATAATACCACCAGATTACTTCGTAGCACTGCAGACAAAGGACCCTGAGCTTTCCAATTTGAGGAAGCTTGGACAGGATGCCCCAGATAACCTATATCAGCACACACCCTTTCTCACACTCGCTATAGAGAAAGACATTCTATGTGCAAAAAGAGAGGAAGGCTTGGTTATAGCTATCCCTAGAGCTCGAGGTAAAGAATGGATGCATTGGGTTCATGGTGCAGGTCCTATGGGACACCCTAAAGCAGAAGAAATGCAGACTATCCTCAATAGGTTGATATGGTGGCCAGAAATGAAACATGATATACAAGATCATGTTTCCTACTGTGTAATCTGTGCTTCATTTGGGAGGCAACCTAAAAAGAGAAGGGGACAGTTAATGAGAGCACCTCCTTGTGGCCCATTTGAGAGATTGCAAATAGATCATGTGGGCCCTCTTCCGTTAACAGCTAGGAAAAATAGATTTTTACTCACTGTTGTTGATTCCTTTTCTCATTGGGTAGAAGCATTCCCTGTCCCAGATTCTAATGCCCGATAATCAGCAGTATTGGAAACACATCACCCAGTTGAAACCATATGGGTAATATGTGTTGTATCAGTCTTTGTTTTCAGATACCACCTGAAGACAGCACGGACAGCTGCTTTCTGAAGACAGCATGGACAGCTGCTTTCTGAAGACAGCACGGACAGCTGCTTTCTGAACAAAAGTTGCTTGAGGATGGGAACTACTTACTTCTGCTGTATAGTTGATGTGTCCTAGATACTGGACATGTATCTAATAGTTATGTAAATAAGTAGTAAAAATTATTTTTTGTTGTTGCATAGTATAAGTGGGGAGCACTAGTTTACTCCCTAGTAGAATGAAACAAGTTAGCTTTTATTATGTCTCGGTTTCCTGTTGTTCTTGTATCTGCTCTCTTCTACCCAAGTCTCATTACAGGAACTATCATCCGAATATGCAGGATTGGCTGGGCTAACTCCACAGGTGGGGTATATTGCTATCAAGAAATACCCCCACCTTTCCCAGAAGGAAAGGATCTGGTCATCCTGAGTTTCTGTTCCATACAGGACAAGCCAGTGTTCTACTCATTAAACATCACTCAAGTACAGTGGGCACCACCAGTTTCCACTTCTCTAGAAAGGACACAAGAATTGAGGGCACCTCCAGAACATTACTTTTTAGGTCCTCCTGCCTTGATTTTGTACAATATTTCCTGTCAGGACAAAGAATGCTTCTTTTTCAGTTGCTCCCAGAATGCATGACACCCGCCTTCCTAAGAACACTTTGTTGTACAGTTCAAACAATACCTGGTGCAGTCATACACCACTGGTCTCCATCACCATTATCGGGACAATTTATTCCACACCGCTGGTTATCAATGACTCTATGGACATTCCAGACTTTATCTCATATGCTGTGCATCCATTACCACTTGGCATGGGAGAAGAGACACTACATAAACTGCTCAGCTTTACAGAACTCCATGCCTATATTGATCACTTTAAAACAACATCCACTGAAGTGAATCACACCATCACTTATGAGAATGGACACACTTGCTACAAGATGCTCATGCGTCTGTGTGGGAATGGTTATTTGGTTACTCACCTACTGCTGATCATGTCTTTAATGTTTTTATTCACCCTATTATTATTTTACCTGCTGTACAAATATTGCTATGCATTATCATAATTTTCCTGTGTTGTAAAATGAAACAAATGTACATCTCCTTGCAGCGCATGTCCTACAGAACATCAACAACATTTTAAGGTAGTTACACTGAATTTCTCCAGCATGTACCCCTACATCCAGGCTAATTTGGCCTGCTAATTTGGCATTTCCTATTACATTGAATACCAGAGTCAGCTGCAGTCTAGTATTGCTTCCTATCCTCACTCATAAAATCCTGGTACCTTTCGGCTTTAACCTCCTCAGAAATTCCAAATTCCTGCAGCCCTTATGCACTGTTCACTCTCTCTAAGACGGGCACTGAGGTAGCATATTGGGTCCCCCCCCCCCCCCCCCAGTATGGCTGCCCTACCTAAGACATGAGGTTTGGACTCATAATGGGACTTGTTTATCTCTAAAACACTAGAGACAGTACTGTGCAGGACAGGGGACCTGCTGGACATAGCAAGGTATTTAATACAGGAGGTATTAGACAAGCTGCCTATTATCATGTAATTGCAGCTGGGACAGGTACCACAGGTTTGCTTCCACCATTTCCAGGCACAAATAATAAATAAAAATAAAAAAGGAGTGGGAGATGTCAGCATACATCAGCATGACATTATGCCTAGCAGAGGCGTCATGGCTTGTTCCCAGACCTTGGATTTCAAGCAACTTTGTTACTCTGGTGATGTCAGTCTCCAAACTTAATGAGGGTAGTTTACAAGATGAGATTAGCTCTGACCCCCTGGTGATGTCAGTCTCCGGGCCTGATGAGATTGGTCTGCAGCCCCCCCTTGCTAATCAAGTGATAGCAGACCTCAAACAAACCAAATTATGACAGAGGGAGGTGCTGGAGAAGATTCTCACTATAAATACAGAGAAACACAAAATTATCTCTCTCTTCCTATTTTCATCGGACACACCTTACCCCCCACCCTCCCTTCTGCTCTTTCTTATTCATCGGACATGAGGGACATGAGGCTCTGACACCCACTTCTCTCTATATATATATATTCTTCTTACGATGAGACTCTGACACACACTTCACACATGCACACACACACACAGATTCATTGAGGCACACTGAAGCAGCTCTGTAACAACCACTATATAACTCTGTTCTGTACCTATGTAATAAGCCTATTTCTATATAAAACTCTTTTTCCAAGCCACACCAGTTTTGGTTGTCTTATTTGTGCTGCTTACCCTACTGTCTCTGTGAAATGAACCCAGGACCAAACGGAGCGTAACCAAAAGTAGAGAGCGGCGAAAGATTACACTTACCAGAAGATTACACCCTCCTCGTCCTGGAGCACTTTGGGACAGACTCTTAACTGTCCACCCACCACAACCTGACCATGTTCACATCCAACTCCTATTCTACTCTTTGTAAATAGTTAGAATCACATTGTTTAGTTGTATTCACTGTTACCTATGTTCTATGTAACATTCTTGTTCTATTTGTTCCATGTACACCGGTATGACTTGTAGATATAGTGGTATAGAAAAGTTGCTAAATAAATAAATTTTGATATTTAAAGAGGTAGCTGTAGCTGCTGCCCAAATAAAAAAACGTAATTGAAAGGTTGCTAGAGGTTTCAGGCATTTAAAAAAACAATTGGCTTTTTGCTCATAGTCAGAGGCTGGTCTCATCAAGTGACCTTCCCAGAACAAGGCAAACATTTGCAGATAGCCATCACATCTCTGTGACTGCTGGCTCTAGCAAGCATTTTTGCATTGCTGATGATTTTCCTTCCTTTTTCCTGATTGACCCACAGTTTGTCTGGTTTTCAGCTCTATGTAAAATATTAACTGGATTTTTTTTTGCCTTGTGAATGTATTGATTCCTGCTGTAGAGTTTTACTCCAAATCGTTTGCCATGCTATTGTGCCAGAAATTCTGTGAAGCCATATCTATGTATATCAGACAGTCCAAAACAGCATACACATTTGCAAATATATCAGCAGGTTACCGAGGAGTGAGGTGGAATAAGTCTACAACACCATACCAATGTAGATGCAACAAGAGATGGTTTATCTCTTCACAGAAAAACAACTTCCAAATTTACCCTATATGATCATGTTTCATCGATAGCACTTCCTCAGGGATATTGGATAAGAAGGGGCAATTACTTCACTATGATCATAGTTACAACAAACAACTTGCTGGATGCAACGTGCTTAGTAACAAGTGCTGCTGCCCTAAATACTAGTGTGCAAAGACAGCTGAGGTAGCACATGGGATGTGCAGGGCTGGTGGCGGTTGGGGCAGCCCCTCAAGGCATGAGGCTCATGCATAATTTGTTTGTGGAGAATATGATTGGAGTGAAGTCATTGCACCTTCTTATCCAACCCCTCTGATTGGAAGTTAGCATTTTACATAGAACTGCAGACCAGATAAACTTTAGGCCAATTGGGAAGCAGGAAAGAAGATAACCCACCATAAAGGAGTTTTGTTTTGTTTTTACAAATTGTCATTTTAGGGCAGTTTTGTTAATTAAAGAGATAACTGTGGCTGATGCCAAAACAAAAAAAAAACATAGTTGAAAGGTTAGTAGACGTTTTAGGCAACTGAAAAAAAAGGCTTTATATTTTTTGTAGTCAGAGGCTGGTTGCAAGGCAAGTATCTTGCAAAGGAACCATTAGCCAGCATTTCTGTATTATGATTTTCCTTTCTGTTTTCTGATTGGCCCAAAGTTTGTCTGGTCTATAGTTCTTTGTAAAATGCTAACTCAAGACAAAAACTCCAATCTATTAACTACTACTACTACTTAGCATTTAAATAGTGCTACTAGACATACACAGTGCTATATAAATACACATAAAAGATAGTCCCTATTCTACAGAGTTTACAATCTGCTAAGAAAAACAAGCAGAACAATAGGGGACTAAAGAATTCTTAGAGAAATGATTAAAAATACAATATGGGTGAAGTCCTGCTATAAAGATATACTTAAAAGATTTCTCTTTTGCCATATTCTTGTGCTAGAAATTCCATGAAAACATATCTAAGTATACTATCAAAGACAGAATTTCTATCACAGGAACATGTGCTCCTGTATGGCCATCAACTTTCCCTAAAATTCTAGTTTAAAAGATTCTCTTTCTAAAAGCTTACTGCCAGCAGCTTGATTTCACCCTAGTAAAGGTGGAGCTCATTCTTTTGGTATAGGTTCGCCCCCTCCCCAAAAAAACAGTTCCTATCTAAATCTCTCTTCTCCCTGCAACGTTGTCTCATTATGCATTGAGACACTGGCAATCTGCTTGCCTCTTGAGTCCTGCATGTGGAATAGGGAGCGTTTCTGAGAAAGCTTCCCATGGAGGTTCTGGTTTTTAACTTTCTAACTAAAAGTCAAAATTTAGCTTCCAGAACCTCCTTCTCTCACTTTCCTATGTCCTTGGTACTCACAGATACCAACACAGCTAGTTTCTCCTCAGCATTGCATAAACTCTTATCTAGATTCATCTCCAATATTGATATCAGGTATCACCTGTTTTCTTTCATTCAGCAGTGATATTCAGCTAACTTGATGCAGTTACTTATCTGATTAGTGGGCTGAAAATGGCTGCTAACTATCTAGATACTGAGACTGGCCCAGCCCCACACACAGGTCACCTTGGCACTATTTATTGTACTCAGTGAGGTTTATGTGTTAGTATGTCTTGCAAATTGCATAAACATCTTTGAATACTGGGCCTACAACATACTAAATACTAGAATAATCAGCAGCATTAGTTATGGGGGTCATTCTGCCCTGCAAATTGCGGGGATGAATGTCTAGTTTGGAAGTTGTCAGACGGCTGCCTGGGTGAGAATCTTCACAGTCTTGGCAAGTGCATATATCTATATGGTTTGCAAGGGATTGTGGGCAATGCAGTTCATTCACACCAGACACAGCTGCTCACAATAATTAGTTGTGCTTTTGGGTAAAGCCAATAAGATATTTATTTATGGGGTTATTTCTCCCAACACAGATATGCTTGGTAGCACATAAATCAGGTTACTTGCTTTCAGTGTTAAACTTGAAAAAACAAAATAAGGAAAACAACATTTTAACTTATCAGGCAATCAAAGCAAAAGAAATAAGACCTGGTTGATAACAAACTGGTCTTTTCTGTAGGCTTAGCTAATATTTTCTTAGCATGTATCAAACAACAAACAAAAGCCACAAAGAAAGGAAAAAAACTGTTCTTTTCAGGTTAACTTCTTATATCTTCCCACATAGATTCAGAAGTGATTCTCTCCTAGCTCACAAGCAATTAGGTAAGGCTCAATTGCTAGCAGTTATCTAGCTGAAACCCCTTAGCTGGCTTGCTTTCTACTGCGTGGCTAGAAATCTTACTCAGGATCTTTTCTGAGTAGATTAAAGAACAAGTTTGTATTTCTTTGTGATGGTTGCTGTACTTTATAACAGAAAATCACCAAAGGAGTTTAGACAGAGAGCAGTCCATGTAAACAGATTCTTCATCTGCTATCACCCCCTCTTCTTCAACAAGCATGGGTTCAATGTCATGGATTGGCATAGATGAATCTCCCAATGGAGCACTTTCAGGAGAATACTTGTTTCCCTGCTGTCTTTCAAGGTTATAGCTAGGGCATAGATCAGTGTTCATACCTGAGCTTCCATTGCTGTTAGAGTTCCTCTCTATATAGCCTGGCCAGTATGTAGTCCAGTTCTTATGTCCAGCCTTCCAATCCAGATCCCTGGACACTGGATCTCTCTTCACATACCTTCTGGCACGGTTCTTAGGGTCCCTTCCACGTGCAGCCGTCTCTCTCACAGGTACCGTCTGGAGATTCCTAGCTCTGCAGCACTATTCCTCTGGCTTTCCCTAGTCCAATGGTGTATGCTGGCCCTTGGAATGCCTCCCAGTATACGTATTGCTCTGGACTCTTCTAGACCTCTCAAAGGCTTTTCTCCTCTTTCTTCCAAAGGGTTTCTTTCCCTCTCTGTCCGTCCGGTTTGGCTTCTGCTTCTGATGATCCTCCTGATGATGAAGATGATCAAGCTCAAGCTGATTCTCAGGATAATTCTCTGTAGAATAAACTCTACCTTTATTCTGCTTAGATGAGTGTTCCTCCCTAACACAGCGCAGCTGTGCTGAATCAGGTCCTGCCCTTTGAGATGAGTGCTTAGGGATTACCTCATAGCCTTCCTGATTGAACACACGTTTCCCCACTTCAGCTCCTCTAATGGCTGTTGGAAACCTGGTGCATTCTGGGACTGGTAGTCTTTTATGGGAAAATTCTGTTTTCTTATTTCTACCAGAACTGACAGGTTGCTTGTTCAGAGTTACTTCACCTTTTCTATAGCTCCTTCCTGAGCTATGATAAGCTTCCTTATCACATACCCCCCTGCTTAAGTTATTACGGACTGGTGTCACTGGTGAAACTTCTTCTCTACAGTCCGTAATATGGGAAAGGGCATCCGCATTCTTGTGTAACTTCCCAGCACGATGTTCAACTTGAAAATCAAATGCCTGTAAGGCCATGTACCAGCGTGTCAACCTGGCATTGTGGTTCTTCATTTGCTGCAACCACTTAAGTGGGGCATGGTCTGTGACCAACTGGAACTTTCTCCCTGTAAGGTAAAACCTTAACGCCTCCACTGACCACTTAATAGCTAAACATTCTTTTTCTATTGTGGAATACTTTTGTTCAGCCGGTGACAACTTCCTGCTCAGGTACATCACAGGATGCTCCTCCCCTTCATGACACTGGGATAGAACCGCTCCTAGCCCTACATCCGATGCATCTGCTTGAACCAGAAAGGGTTTCTTGAAGTCCACCCCTTTCAGTACCGGTCCTGTACACAATTTTCCTTTTAAGACTGAAAACACTTTTTCAGCTTCAGGTGTCCACTTTAGCTGGTTTGGACAATTCTTCCGCAGCATATCCGTGAAAATTGCACTTTTCTCTGCAAATTGCGGTATAAATCTGCGGTAGTATCCAATAAGTCCTAAGAAACTTCTTAGTTGTTTCTTTGTTGTTGGAGGAGGAAAATTCCTGATGCTATCTACTTTACTCATTAGAGGTTTAATTTTTCCTCTTCCCACTAGGTGGCCCAGGTATTTTACCTCCCTATTTGCAAAGGCACACTTCTTCGGGTTTAAAGTGATTCCCGCTTGCTTCATGGAGCACAAGACTGCCCTGATTCTCTTCAGATGCTCCGCCCAGGTGTTACTATGGATTATGACATCATCCATATATGCAAAAGCATAATTTTGGTGGGGTCGAAGTACCTGATCCACTAACCTTTGGCATCCTCTTGAACTGGAAAAGGCCAACGGGGGTGCTGAACGCAGTCTTCGGCTTCGACTCCCTGGTGAGAGGGATTTGCCAATATCCTTTTGTCATATCAAGGGTGGTTAAGTATTGAGCCTGTCCCAGCTGGTCCAACAGCTCTTCAATTCTTGGCATTGGATATGCATCAAAAACTGATATGGCATTTACCTGCCGGAAGTCAATACAAAATCTTAAAGATCCATCAGGCTTCGGCACCAGGACTATGGGGCTATTCCAGGGACTCTTTGACTCCTCTATTACTCCCATGTCCAACATCTCCTGGACTTGTGCCACTACTTCCTGTCTCTTGGCTTCAGGCAAGCGGTATGGCCTTTGACGAACTAATTTCCCAGGTGGAGTTATTATTTCATGGGCAACCAAATGTGTCTCCCCAGGTATGGGTGTCAACACATCTGGGAATTCTTTAAGCAATTTCCTAATTTCTTCCTGTTGTACCACTGTCAGGTCCTCACCTATTTGGGGCTCTGATTTTTCTTTACAATCAGATACCTGAGGTCCCAAATCTTCCTCTTCATTCACCTCACTCTCTCGGGCACAGGTGGCAGCTAGGCTTTTAACCCCTTTGATGTCAGTAGAACCAAAGCCTTTGGTTCCACGCTCAGAATTTTCCAGGGATGTGACCTCCTCCACAGGTGGAAAACCCAGCCTCTCACAGATCAATTGGGCAATTCTGTCTCCTGTCTTCACGTGATAATCATTCTGTCCAAAGTTAAATAACAGAACTTTAATATTGCCCCTGTAATCGGGATCAATTACTCCCGCACCCACATCGATGAAATATTTAAGGGCTAATCCGGACCTTGGGGCTACTCTCCCATAGCATCCAATAGGTATTTCCACTTGGAGACCGGTGTCAACCAGGGCTCTCCCTTGGCTAGGTACAGTCACATTTTCTATGCTGCATAGGTCAAACCCAGCAGCTTGAGGGGTTGCCCGCTTAGGAGCTTGGGCCTTCTCTGTGACCCTATGGTACTTTAGGACGAATGTCTGCTTTGGGGTAACTTGGTCTTCTGGACGCTTAACCATCTTTTTAGCTGGGGTCTGAGGACTTCCAAATAAAGGCCCGGGAGCTGTTACCATTAAACCTTCTCCCTCCGGGGGGGGCGGAGCTAGCCGCGGAGAAGAGATGGCCGCTTAGTTCATGGCTCCCTCCCGATTTCACAGAATCCGGAGATTCCCCCGTACCGGGCTGTTAGTCCTCTGTATTTTTTTTGTGGAAGGAATCCTTGAATATGGCTGCTCTAAAGCCAGCAAGATTGGACTTTCAACCGGCGTCAAGTCAGACTAATAAGCGAGCGAAACAAGAGCCTCCTTCTCCTCAAAAAATGGCGGTGGAAAAAGCTACAGCCGAGGGGGTTCGTGAAATCTTGCAGGAGCTGCGCATGGTTAAAGAGATGATCTCCACTAACTCAGCAACGCTGGTTCAAGTGCAGGAAGATCTCCATGAGGTAAAGGAGCGGCTGGGGGACATCGCGAAACGTATGGATGACGTTGAGGCGGAGCTAGACAAACAATCTACTATCATAGCACAGGTGGGCCCACTGGTGAAACGGGTGACCGCCATAGAGGCTCAAATGGAAGATCAATCCAACAGAGCCCGGAGGAATAATTTGCGCATACTGGGAATCCCGGAAGGCCGAGAGGGGATGGATCCGGTGGGCTACTTAGAGAAATTAATTCCGGAGCTACTAGGAATCACCTTCGTGCGCCCACTGGAGCTAGAAAGGGCCCATCGGACTCCGTCACATGCTAAGCTCACTACGCAGCGGCCACGAGTGTTCGTAGTTAAAGTACTCCGTTATCAGCATGTCCTGCAGATCATGCAAGCAGCCAAGCGGAGCACGGGGTTACAGATTGATGGCCAGAAGATTGCGTTCTTCCCCGACCTGTGTAAACAGACGGTCACACGCCGACAGGAGCTTCTGGCGTGCCGGCCGATGTTGCAGAAAGTGCAGGCCCGATATGGGCTCTTTTACCCTGCGCGTATGCGCGTGACCCTGGATAACCAAACCAGAACCTTTACAGACGGGCAAGCCCTCAGATCCTTCCTACAGGAGCACTCACAAATGGAGTTGGGAACCTGAGTTGAACTGGGCATGTATATATTGTCATGCTTCACTGCGGCTCACTCTTGGCTAGCCATAGTATGTGGTACGAAGGGGTGGACACTGTGCATTACTGAACTGCCTTAACTTTTCAAATGTTTGTGCTTATATTGTATACATAACAGCCCCAGGGTCATGTGTTTGTTATAATAATGGCTGAAAGGGTCAGATAATTCTGTTGATGCTTTGTTTCTGTTTGAACTAAGTTAAACTCGACTACGGCGGGAATGCTCATAGCACCCAAGATTTGAATTTAGGAATTAAGGGGGGGCGGGTTGGGTGGGATAAGATGGGCGGTGGAGGCTTCACCGTATATGTTTTTAAAGTTAATGGCAAGGGTCAGGTAAGGGGGTCTATCATTGATGTAGAAAATTCCTGTTATCTATACTCGGGGCGGAGGATCGCGAGTGCTACTATCCAGGGGCTGCACAAAGCCAAATATGGCTGATCTCAAATTGCGGGTGTTATCCCTAAATGTTCAAGGCATCTCCAGCCCGATCAAGAGAAGGAAAATATTGACTTACTGTAAGCACCAAAAAGCAGATGTTGTATATTTACAAGAAACCCATCTCTCACAGGCTGAGTCTGGCAAAGTAACTGACACTATATACCGGAATGTACTGTCTGCTCCTGCATCTGGAAGGAAAGGAGGAGTCATCATCTTGGTCAGAAGGACCCTACCGACAACAATTCATGAGACCAAAGTAGATCCAAACGGGCGATGGGCCAGAGTACTTGTAAAATTCCAGGAGAGTGAATTAACCCTCATGACGTTATATGGCCCTAATTCTGATGATTCGCAATTCTATGCACAGATCACCCGAGAATTACTGGAAGCGGGTTCTGCTCCAGTGGTGCTGGGGGGAGACTTCAACCTTATTCAAGACCCGCTAGTGGACAGGACCCCCTACAGGTCACAACATAAACCTATGTCCCGCAAGACATTGCAGGATATGACGGAAACACTGGGACTGGTAGATCCCTGGAGGCTCCTCAATCCTAGGGGTAGAGAATATTCTTTCTATTCCTTGCCACATGATACGCAAACGCGTATCGACTACTTTCTGGTCTCTAAGACATTGATACCCAAGATACTAACAGTCGACATGAAAGCCAGAACGGTTTCGGATCACTCAGCAATGCTCTTGGAACTTGTAGTGGGATCGTCTAAGAGCACTCAACAGAGCTGGTACTTTGACAGGCGCTGGCTAGGGGATGACGAATTTTGTAAAGCTGTTGAGAGGGCCATCAGAGAATATTTTACTCATAATAAATTCAAAGATACCCCCACGTGGGCCTGGTGGGAGGCCTTTAAGGCCAATATTCGGGGTCATATAACGACATTACGGATCCGCAAGAATAAAGCCGATGCCCAGCGCAGGGTGGAACTTGAACGGGAGATTCACGCTGGTGAGCGTCTTTTAGCGCGGCGGGCTGATTTGATGATCCTGGTCCGGCTACAGAAACTCCGATTTCAATACAATACCCTTCTGTACGAAGAAGCTAACAAGGCTGTTAAAGCGCAGCAGGGACGATACTATCACGAAAGTAATCGGGCGAGTGCCCTGCTGGCCAATATGTTGAAAACCAAAAGAGCTGTGACCCGGATAGTTGGGTTGAAGGACCCTGCTGAACAGTTGAAGGTTGCAGATGACGATATAATGGCGTTGTGCGAAGCATTCTACTCCAAGCTCTACCAATCGGAGGTTGATTGTGAAGAGGAGTCTTTTAATAATTTCGTAACCAATGTAGCCGGGCCTAAACTAACAGAACATCAACGACGTACGCTGGAGGCTCCCCTTACCTGCAAAGAGATTAGAACTACCCTGCACCAACTAGCGAAGGGGAAGGCTAGTGGCCCCGATGGCTTGCCTGTCGAATTTTATGAGACCTTTTCGGCACTGTTGCTGCCTGAACTACTGCTATATTACTCGGGACTTCGTGAGGAAAGCCCGTTGGTAGGGGCACTTGCGGCTGCTACGATTGTGATCCACCCAAAACCGGGTAGGGATCCGCAAAGGGTTGAAAACTACAGACCGATTTCCTTGTTGAATGCGGATTATAAAATCTATGCCAAGATATTGGCCAATCGGTTGACGCAAGTCATGGGGACCCTAATCCACCCGGATCAGTGCGGATTCATGTCTGGCAGGTCTACGGCTGACAACGGTCGTTTGTTGGCCCACGTTCTTCGAAGAGCACAACATCTAGACCAACCTATTATCGGCCTAGCGTTGGATGCAGAGAAGGCATTCGACAGAGTGGAGCTGTCCTATCTCTTTCACGCTATGCGTTGGTTTGGTATACCAGACAACTTCCTACAGAGTGTTCAGCTGCTCTACACTAAGCCGACAGCGAGGGTGTTGGCAAATGGCACACTATCACAGGAATTCCGGCTCACTCGGGGCACCAGGCAGGGTTGCCCCCTGTCTCCTCTGTTGTTTAATCTGGCCCTGGAACCCCTCATCTTAAAAATTCGACAACAGCAGGATATTCGTGGAATTCAATTGGAAGGATATCATTGCAAGTTGTCAGCTTACGCCGATGATCTCCTGTTGTTTCTGGAATTAAGCTCAGTGGGTCCGACACTGCAAGTAATCAAGGATTATTCAAGCGTCTCGGGATATAAATTGAATATGTCAAAGACCATCAGTATTCCTCTTACGGCCTCTGTTGCAGATAGGGATCTGTCCCAGTTTCCATTTCTTGTGGAAAAAACATCCTTTAAATACCTGGGTGTCACTTATGGGATCACACTACAGGACACCATAACCCTTAACACAGCCTGCTGTAACAAATTGCTCCAAGAATACACGAACAAGTGGTCCCCATTGAATTTGACCTGGTGGGGCAGGCTGGAAACAATAAAAATGGTCATTGTTCCCAAGATAACTTATATCTTAAATATGATCCCATTATTGTTTGATCGGAAATTCTATACAGCCCTGGAGAAAGCCTTGTTAGCGTTCTTATGGGGGAAGAAAACTCCAAGAATAGCGTCCTGGAAGTTGAAGCTCCCTAGAGCACGGGGTGGGGTGCACTTTCCAGATTTCTATTGGTATCATCTTGCCTCTCTTATGAAGCAAGGATCCTGGTGGTCTGAAGAGACATGGACATCGGAGGCCCCGATCTGGCTTCTAATAGAAGGCAAAATAAGTGAACCGATCCTCAAGGCCACTCAACAAGCTTATGTACATGTCTTACCTCTAATGAAGATCGACCAGAACTTCACGATGAACACCCAGCTCTGGCTCAATCCTCGTTTCAAAATTGGTGGAAAGAGTGTTGTTTGGGCTACTTGGCTGCAGCATGGTATCTACTACTTGGGTCAATTGATTCATGGACAGGAATTCAAATCGTTCCCGGAACTGAAACAAGAATACCAGCTCCCTCAACGCTGTCTCTTTCAATGGTGTCAGTTGCGGCATTGTTTATCTAAGGCGGGAGTGTCGCCATTATCTCTCGGGACAGGACAACCAATACATATCCAAATACAGGAATTCAGATCCGGAACCCGATTAGTATCGAAATGTGTGGATGCTATTCGGCGGGCAGGGGACCATCGGCCCAGCGGTGCTCAATTGGTCTGGGAATCTGAAGTTGGCACTCTAATCACTACAGAATTGTGGGACACTTTCTGGGATTCACAGATACGGGTAACGAGAGCGGCTTCTCTCACACAGATGTCTTATTTCCTTGCTCACAGAGCATATCTGACGCCAGTAAAGATAGCCAAATGGCAGGTGCAAGAGAGGGATTGCTGTTGGTCGTGTGGAACCAGTGCTGGAACCTTGGCGCATATGCTCTACTACTGTCCCCTACTGCAGACGTTCTGGAGGCAGGTATGGGAGCGGCTAACCCAGCTACTCCAGACAAGCTCGTCTCTAACATATCGCATAGTCATATATAAGTCACTGGCTGGGATCCCGGATCTGGACAAGAGATATTATGCAATATTTGATCTCCTAATTAGCATTGCGCTGAAGGCAATATTGAGCCACTGGAAAACCTTTGGCTCCCTAAATGTGGAATACTGGTGGAATCTGGTCTGCTACCATCACTCCTGTGAACTAGAATATGTGAAACAGAATCCCAACCTACGTAAGCTCCTGAATAAGTGGGATAGCCTCGTATTGTCTTAAGTTGCCCTTATATGGTGGTAACCTGGGCTCTGGGGAGGTGGCACTCGCGGTCCTCCTCCTCCCCCCCCCCTTTTAGATCGACAATTTTCCTTGCTCGATGTGATTCCCGATAACCTGTCTTTGCTATACTGTTTTTGACTTTATTGAATGTGTGGTTTAATGGTTGTTATTTGTTATTTGAAAATTGATAAATAAAGATTAAAAAAAAAAAAAAAAACCTTCTCCCTCCTTCTTTCCTAGTCCTTCCACTAGACCCTGCTTAAATCTTGGCCAGTCTCTTCCTAGAACCAAATCAAAGGGTAGCCTAGGCACCACTGCTAACAGGACTTCCTCTTGTTCCCCCAGGCACTTAACCTTTAGCCTATAGGTGGGATATGATGTTGCAGCACCATGAATGCATCTGATGTGAACTTGGCTTTCAGGGGTTCTAGGCACAAATCCTTCTTGGGCCTCTATCCTCTTCCAAAGCCTTTTTGACATCATACTCTGGTCTGCCCCAGAGTCTAACAAAGCATTTGTGGTAATTCCTTGCACATCAACCATCAAAAGAAATTCTTCTTTGGGCTGTTTTAAATTCACCCCCATTAAGCTAGTGTGTGTCTGGCATCTCTTTTCTAAATGTCCTCATTTTCCACATTTGAAACATTTCTTTCTATTCCACTGTGTCATCTGGTTTGATACAGTACATTCATTTTCAGAAACATTTTTAATTATTTTCTTTTCTGATACAGCACATCTTGCCTCAGCACCAATCATCAGAGGGCCACCCATTCTATGGCAAGCCTGCGTGGCTTCCAAGAATCTCTCTGCTTTCATGATTGCCTCTCCAAGATTTTGGCAATTTTGCTGTATAAGGAAAGTGTGCAAATCTTTAGGGACCGCAGACATAAATTGTTCAAGCATTATAATGTCTAATAACATTTCTACCGTCTTTTGCTCAGGCTCCAACCATTTTACAGCTAAACCTCTGATTCTCTGACTCAGAGCCCTGGGTGTTTCACCCACTCTCAATGTAGTAGCTCTAAACATTCGCCTATACTCCGAAATAGACAACCCTAGGCGATCTCTAATAGCAGCCTTTACATCCTTATAATTCAAAGCCTGGGCTGCTGGCATTGCTCTGTAAGCTGCAAGTGCCTCTCCAGTTAATGAGGCTGCCAGCCTTACTGCCCACTGGGTCTCTGGCCATGCTAAAGCTTGTGCCACTCTTTCAAAAGACTCTAGAAAATCATCAACATTATCATCTGGAGTTAGCTTCCCAAAACTAAATGCCCCAATCCCCTGATTGAGTCCCACACTGTCCACATGTGGTGTACCAGTATTTACTGCTGGTCTTGCATCTGTTCCACTTTGGTTCTGCAGCTTAACTAGGGCTTGCACCAGATCAAGCACTGGCTTCTGCTGGTCCATTAAGGCTTTCATAGCAGTGTCCTGAGCCTGCTGTGCTAGCTCCTGTTGCCTGCTAAACTGGGCTGCCATCCAATCAGCTAGTTCCCTTGGATCCATCTTGATCCCTGCAAGAAACAAAGAAAAAAAACAAAGTGCACCACCTTCCAAACAGGTGGGGGTTTTTTTCTACTTTTTTTTTACAATTACCCCTGTGCCTTACTCCCATCCACCACTAGACATGCCCAGGTACTTGTTACCTTATGCCAGTGATGAATCCAGCTCTGCACAGGGTCTTTTCCTCCTGGGACAGCTGCCTGGAAGATCCACTTCTCCTCCAAAGTGCAGTTGAGGGAAAATCTTTTTTTTTCCAGCTTTAAACTTGAACTTTAGTTGTAATCCTCAACAAGTAAATCCCTTTGTGCAAAAGCAATCCGAAAAACTACGCCATTTGTCAGATGGCTGCTGGGGTGAGAATCTTCACAGTCTTGGCAAGTGCATATATCTATATGGTTTGCAAGGGATTGTGGGCAATGCAGTTCATTCACACCAGACACAGCTGCTCACAATAATTAGTTGTGCTTTTGGGTAAAGCCAATAAGATATTTATTTATGGGGTTATTTCTCCCAACACAGATATGCTTGGTAGCACATATATCAGGTTACTTGCTTTCAGTGTTAAACTTGAAAAAACAAAATAAGGAAAACAACATTTTAACTTATCAGGCAATCAAAGCAAAAGAAATAAGACCTGGTTGATAACAAACTGGTCTTTTCTGTAGGCTTAGCTAATATTTTCTTAGCATGTATCAAACAACAAACAAAAGCCACAAAGAAAGGAAAAAAACTGTTCTTTTCAGGTTAACTTCTTATATCTTCCCACATAGATTCAGAAGTGATTCTTTCCTAGCTCACAAGCAATTAGGTAAGGCTCAATTGCTAGCAGTTATCCAGCTGAAAGCCCTTAGCTGGCTTGCTTTCTACTGCGTGGCTAGAAATCTTACTCAGGATCTTTTCTGAGTAGTTTAAAGAACAAGTTTGTATGTCTTTGTGATGGTTGCTGTACTTTATAACAGAAAATCACCAAAGGAGTTTAGACAGAGAGCAGTCCATGTAAACAGATTCTTCATCTGCTATCACCCCCTCTTCTTCAACAAGCATGGGTTCAATGTCATGGATTGGCATAGATGAATCTCCCAATGGAGCACTTTCAGGAGAATACTTGTTTCCCTGCTGTCTTTCAAGGTTATAGCTAGGGCATAGATCAGTGTTCATACCTGAGCTTCCATTGCTGTTAGAGTTCCTCTCTATATAGCCTGGCCAGTATGTAGTCCAGTTCTTATGTCCAGCCTTCCAATCCAGATCCCTGGACACTGGATCTCTCTTCACATACCTTCTGGCACGGTTCTTAGGGTCCCTTCCACGTGCAGCCGTCTCTCTCACAGGTACCGTCTGGAGATTCCTAGCTCTGCAGCACCATTCCTCTGGCTTTCCCCAGTCCAATGGTGTATGCTGGCCCTTGGAATGCCTCCCAGTATACGTACTGCTCTGGACTCTTCTAGACCTCTCAAAGGCTTTTCTCCTCTTTCTTCCAAAGGGTTTCTTTCCCTCTCTGTCCGTCCGGTTTGGCTTCTGCTTCTGATGATCCTCCTGATGATGAAGATGATCAAGCTCAAGCTGATTCTCAGGATAATTCTCTGTAGAATAAACTCTACCTTTATTCTGCTTAGATGAGTGCTCCTCCCTAACACAGCGCAGCTGTGCTGAATCAGGCCCTGCCCTTTGAGATGAGTGCTTAGGGATTACCTCATAGCCCTCCTGATTGAACACACGTTTCCCCACTTCAGCTCCTCTAATGGCTGTTGGAAACCTGGTGCATTCTGGGACTGGTAATCTTTTATGGGAAAATTCTGTTTTCTTATTTCTACCAGAACTGACAGGTTGCTTGTTCAGAGTTACTTCACCTTTTCTATAGCTCCTTCCTGAGCTATGATAAGCTTCCTTATCACAACGTTCAACCCGCGCTATTTGCAGGGACCGTATGCCGGTGATAGAACTTCCCGCACGTACAGAAGCTTTGTGGGGGGAGCTCTGGACGGGGGAAGGAGGGGGAGGGCTGGAGGAGGAGCATGGGTAGAGTATGGGCGGGGCACACAACCTGGATGTGCAGGGCTGATTCAGGTCACAGCCCTGTATGTCCAGGAAGGAAAGGATGGACGTGGGACTTATTCCACCTTGGAGGTAGAATAAGTCCTGTGGGCCAAGACAATTGGGGCAAACAGGACACGGTATGGAGCAGAGGGGTTGCAGTAGAAGCCCCATCACCCATTCCTGGCCCTGGATGCCCATGCTGAGGGATGAGTGGCAGGGAAAGGAGGAGGAGGGTGTCGAGCCTGGCAGCGCTCCTGCATTGCATCCGGAATATAAATTGTTGCTCTATTTGAGACAGTGACTGTTGGAAATTACCACCCTCTCCACCCCTTACTTGTAATATAATGAAACACTGTAAATCACTTATCAGAGTAAGGATAATACCTTACAGATAGGTGGTCATCATAAATGCAATCGATGTGTTGTTTGTTCAGTCACATTAGAGATCCGGTCCTTTATTCATCCAACTTTGGGATTTGTTTATAACCTACAGGGGGATACTAATTGTTTGACAAAAGGAGTGATTTATGCTATTCTATGCCCTTGTTCAGTGATATATATTGGACAAACTTCTCGTCCATTTAAAACACGTATCATTGAACATATGTCAGCTATTCATTGTGGTGTGGAATCGGCTGCTCTGATGTCACATTGGAAGCAGAAAAATCATCTTGTAAGTGATTTACAGTGTTTCATTATATTACAAGTAAGGGGTGGAGAGGGTGGTAATTTCCAACAGTTGCTGTTTCAAAAAGAGCAACAATTTATATTCCGGTGGCAGACTGTTGAACCGCAGGGGTTAAATTCCCAAATCGAATGGCATTGGTTTTACTGAAATTAGATTGGTGGATTCCAGTATAAATCTGCTCATGCGCTGGTGTTTTTTAGAGCTTTGTTTTGGGCTATCGAAGTTTGTATGGCAAGTGTGTGCCTGGGGCTCGGTAAAGATCAGTATGGTGATTACATTATATTATTTTTTGTCTTTTTAGTGTAATTGTATATTTTTGTGGCAATAATGTTGTATTTTTGTTTGGCATTATTTGTTTTTAAAGAGAAATCCTTGAAGAAGCCGTTTTCGGCGAAACTGTTAAACATACGGAAGTTTATGGCAATTAGAACAATGCGGGCTGCAATATAGGGGTATGTTTACTAAACTGCGTTAGTGCGATTCGTGTTAGGAGCCGCGGTAGAGACAGAAATCCCAAATAAGGACGTGGGCGGTACATCGTTACCGCTAACACGCGTTACAGAAACTAACGAGCGTTACAGGGCGCTGTGGCGCGTTACTGCGCGTTAATCTTAAGAAGGCACACAGACACAAAACACTAAAACAGAGCTGTAGCATAATGGTTACTGCACTAACTGATGATAACAGGCATCATGGGTTCGATTCCCCAGTGTGCCTAATTCATAAGGCTGGCTGAGGCATCACCCTGTACATTTAAGTAGTGAATGAGGAGGCATTTTACGTTTATTTTCAGTAGTGTTGCCAGCAAACACACCCTCACAGTGGCGTAACCTAAGGTGCCGCATAAGGCACCCCATAACACACTCCATAGGCTACATTATAAAGTGCACTGTCTGCTGAGGCACCCCATAATGTCCCCTATAGAACACCCTATAAGGCACCTTATAGGGCGCCATATAAGGTGCCGCATGGGGCGCCTTATGGGGTACTGTAAGGTTACAGTACGCTGAGGGGTTGTCGCTGGCAGCACTAATGTACATTAAAAATAGACAATGCTGCAGACAGCCCTATAAAATAACCCCACTGTGGGTTTGAACCCATGACCACTGGCCCCACAGGTAGTGAAGGAACCACTGGGCTACGGCCCCATAGCTGCTAACAATCCCCTGGCTGCCTACTGAAGGGCGTCAGGCCACCACCCAAAGCGCTCGCTGTGTTGGCTAGGATCTGGGTCAACGCACCCATACCCATGGTGCACTGCACATGCAGATCAGCAGTCCAGAGATGAACACAAGATGGGGTATGCACCCCCACAGCACCCTGGCCCAGTAGGGCGAGATGACCGTGTGCGTCACTGCCACAGAGTAGCAACAGACAGTAGCCCAACAGGGTGCCGCATAAGGAGCTTGAAAAGGTGCCCAGTAAGGCAGCCTGAGCCATAACACAATGGTTAATACACTGACAGATGGTGCAAGGGTTGTGAGTTCAATCCCCTGTGGGTCTAAAGACTAAAGCTGGCTGAGACATCACCTTCACACAAATTCAGTGCTGTCTGAAGCGGTTTGCTTTGTATGTTTAAGAAGTGCTGCTGGCAAACACACGCTCACAGGGCCGTAACCCAAGGTGCCGCATAAGGTACCCTACAAGGCACACCGGAGGGTACAGTATAATATGCACTGTCCGCCAGGGCACCCTATAATGTCTCCCATGGGGCACCCTATAGGGCACGGTACAGGGTGCCTCATAGGGCACGTTAGAGGGTGCCCGATGAGGCACCGTGAGGAGTCCGCACTGTGAGGGTGGTGGTGCTGGCAGCAGCAATGTAAAGTAAAAAAAAAAATAAGGCCGCAGACACCCCCACCAAATAACACCATTGTGGGATGAAACCCATGACCTCTGGCCCCCACAGTCAGTGAAGCAACGTTTCGCCTATATCGCTCGTGCGACAAACAAATCCCCAATAACGATGTGGCTAGCTTATGGAGTAGAACTGTCCAAAGTCAAAACCCCCCACCCCAGATAAACCACAGTTTCACTACGTACAAACAAAGAAGGCTTGGCAGTGAAACAAACCAAGGTCTCAGCAAACAAGGGCACATGGCAAACACAATCAAGACCAAGGTCTAGATCATTACCAAATACAGAAAGCCCAATAACATCACAGACCTTTTCATACACTGAAAGCTACTGGCAAAAGCAAAGGAAAAAACAAACTCACTATGAATATGTGGATAAAGAATATCCAGGCACCTGTTCCCCCAGCACCAACAACCCCCTGACTGCCTACTGAAGGGCATCAGGCCACCACCCAAACCGCCCACTGTGTTGGCCAGGATCTGGGTCAATGCACCCATACCCATGGTGCACTGCACATGCAGATCAGCAGTCCAGAGATGAACACAAGATGGGGTATGCACCCCCACAGCACCCTGGCCCGGTAGGGCGAGATGACTGTGTGTGTCACTGCCACAGAGTAGCAACAGACAGTAGCCCAAAAGGGTGTCCCATAAGGAGCTTGAAAAGGTGACCAGTAAGGTGTCTAAGAGGGAGTCCCAGGCTAAGTGCAATATCAGGTACACATGGATAAGACAGTGCAGATGGCACCCTGGCCTATAGAAACATAATGCAAGGTGCCCCAAAAAGGGTATGGTGTCCAAGGTCAGTGTGCCCTAGGGACTGCAAGGTGCATCAGGAAGACCTGCATGACCTGTGGGGAACAGAGACAGATGTAGCCCGAACAGCACATAGAACACACAGTAAAGGCAAGGAACAGGTGAGTGAAGGAAGGAGAGCAGGGATCCAGTGGACCTGCCATATCTGCGGAAATCCCATGTGGCTGGCAGCAGCGCTGACAAACATGGTGGGGGCAACTGAACCACACCACAGGGTGCTGACAATGTAGAGTACTGGAAAAAAAGTGTGTGGTAGGTGAAGGGAATATGTGTCCCCCAGTGGAGGTGGAGGTGGCAGGATAGTCTCACTGATGGGTGGACAGAGGAGTGGTGGTTCCATGCAGATCAGGCACAGGCACGGCAAGCACAAAGAGATGCAATGCAGGAAAGGGTAGCAGTGCAGGACATGGGGTGACAGCCCACACTGACATACAGGACACCTCACAGCTGACAGATGCAGATAGATGGACCAAAGGATGGTCTGCCACTGTGATGAGGGCAATATGATCAGGCAGGACATAGCAGCCAAGAGATGAATGTTACAGGGATTACAGGTACCAGTGTAGGAAAGGCAGCAAAACAGGAGAACAAAGAGTGTGTGAATCCATGGCCACTAGGATGGAAAGCACTGCACAAACCAATAGGCTACCAAAACACTCTGAGGCGCACATCAATGGCTGCATACAGGACCACTGCACGGCACCACAGAAAAATCCAGCTGTGTGTCAGGAGAAGGCAACCCCAAGAGTCACCATGATGCAATGCACAGGTAGAGCAGGTGTCCACAGCTCATATTACAGTCCATAGGTGGGATGGGAGGCACATATGAACAGATGCACACACACCAGGAGATGTAATGCAGTGTAAACAACTTGCAATTGAGCATGGGAGCAACACATGAGGGGTGTAAGGGGCAAGCCGAATAGAAAGCTAAGTGGATGGCCCGTGGACGAGGGCAATGGACTGAAAAAGGAGCATGTGAAAGAACAGCCTGCCCAGTGATGTGCCCAGACAAAAGCAGCAGCAGCAGTACCAATCCACATGCAGCCTAGTCACATGCTTGCCCCCAGGAAAAAAACTACAGTTAATCCACAAGATGTGGCAGAGAGGTAGCAGACAGGCCAAACTGACATGTGCAGCCCAACTATGGTAGGGTGCGTGGAGATGTGATGGGGCTGCAGACAACACATGGGCAGGTAATCAGCAAACATGAAAGGAAAAGAAACAGGTCATGTGTGGTTCAAACCAGCAAACTATGGAGTGGCAATGCAAGTCTGTGACCACTATCCCAAAGAACCCAAACAACCAAAGTGCAAGCAATGGTCCACAAAAGGCACCCACTAGATCACAGCAGATATTGTAACCTGCACCCTGATGCACTGCATGCCATGGATAAACCCATGGGGCCTGTGTGGCAGTCCCTGTCGCCAACACACACCCAATCCATGTGGCAAGCCCACCTACCTGGTGCTGCCCGTGGACCCTAACCACCCTGACTCCACACCACTGTTGTTTCCCCAAACCCTAGCCCACATCCCATCACCTGCGACAACCAGACTGTAAGATACGATGAGGAGGGTGTCAGCATGACACGTCCCCACAGTGCTCGCCACAAACGGATGCACAACAGTCACCATCCCCAGACCCCCACAGACCCAGGTTGAAGCATGCAGAGTCACAAGGAACCATGCAAAGTCAACATTGACGTATCAAAGTTACACAACAATGCAAAGCTGATCCAACACCCCCCCCCCCCCCGGTGCAATCAGAAAAACACCCATACAGTTCATGGCAGCGACGGTGTGTCAGTCCCCAAGTGACAGTCAAAATAGCAGGCCAACAATGAGGTCCAAAAAAGGCCTGTGCCAAAATCGCAGAGGGCCATCTCCCAGTGGCAACAACATCCAGAGACATTTTCACAGAGGTGCCGTGTCCAAACAAATATGGCTGATGGGCTCTCCAGATGCATTGTAGTAGATGTGCCATGTATGTTGGCTGTGTCCTGTGTGAGAAATGGGTAGATATAAGGTAAGGGAATGGCACACCCACCCCCACCATTAGGTCACAAAGGAGACAGTGACATTACAAGATGTGTATCATGAATGCATAGATATCACAACCTGACACGGCCACAACACAGAGCACAATGCACATGGACCACTGCAGGAGATGGCTCTGCAGACCAGGATAACATACCAACATGGTCATGTAAATGCCCATGACACATAGGCATCCCAGGGGTCCATAGCATGTCCAGCAGTGGTGGTGCACAGAGATACCACCGAAGGGCATGTTGATACTAACAGGCCAAATGCAGCAGCTGCATGTGGTGTATATCCCAGAGGATGGAAGCAGAAACCTACCTGACAGGTATAGCTGTGGCATGATTGGGAAAGTCCGAGTCAGGCAAGGGCACAAGGGGTCCCAGTAGAGGCTGCAGACATAAATGAACTGCGTCCATCACCACGTCCTCATGGTTAGCTGTGAGTGGAGCATGTCCGAGGTATGCTGTGTAGCGTAGAAAAAGAACTGTTGATGTGCAGTGTCCTGCTAGCAAACATGAGACATGTAAGGAACAAATATATGACACATGGCCACAATGTACAGTAGGGCATAAGCAGAAGGGCAAAGAGAGACGGTCGAACATCACTGGACGGGTGGCCAGACACATCCCTGAAACAGACAAAGGCAGAGAGGAGCAGAAGGTACCGTCATGCAGACACATTATAAAGACACAGAGACATACACCCTGAGACAAGGTATGCATGCCACAAGATGCAGATGGCTGGACCCTCGACAATCAGGGACAAGTGGAGACAATCATCCCAGTCCATGCACGAGTGCACTGAGGTTGTCTAATGCCACAATGGCAGTGAAGTTTCCACATGCGCCCAAACAGTACAATGCCCTGTGTCCGGAGACTCACACAGCCTGGTATTATGTGCAGTTGATACAGTATATAGACCCACAAGATGTGCACAGGCAAAGGTAACATGTGTGACAAACGGAATCAATGGGGGATGGAGTAGTGGGCCAAAGACATGTGCATCACCATAGGAGCAGTGGAGAGGGAAAAACATATATGTGTCAAATGGTGCTGCCACCACAGCAAACCAAACTGTATGTCCACTCACCACAGTCACCTGCATGTTGCAGTGATGTACACGCAGTCCCTACATGCACCACAGCATTGGGTATTATTGGTAGGCTACCCCTGGGAGCTCAGAATACAGCAGCTTATCCTGGGGAGCAAAAAATACAAGAGACATATAGAGATATGTCATGACAGTGCCGTGAAATCCAAAGATCAGCTCGCACATGGTGACCCAGAAGCACATCCCCCACACATGCAGAACTTACAGGAGAAGAGCTGCTTGATCAGATGTTGCCTGACTGCCATCCCCTCACGTGTGTCACCACGGCCAGGTGCAGGAGGGCACACAGGATCCTCCCCAAGATCCTCATTAATATCGACTGGGACATTGTGCCTGAGAGCAATGTTGTGGAGGATGCAACAGGCCAGAATGATCTTTGCCACAGTCATGGGTCTGTACTGTAAGGCACCGCCGGTCCTATCCAGACACCTGAAGCGACTCTTCAGAATGCCAAAGGTGCGCTCAATGACTGAGCGGCTGGAGGCATGGGCCTCATTGTACCGCATCTCTGCACCTGGCCGAGGGAGACATACAGGGGTCAGCAACCAGGCACGACACCCATATCCTGCATCACCTGCAGAAAGAAACGTTGTAAGTTTACACGTTTGCTGATGCACCCATGGAATCACTGACATAGCAACAATCAAATGGACAGCAGAGAGGCATGGACACACACATATGACGCCACATCATTGCACACAATGGCAGTGCACCAGAGGCTGATGCTGTGAGAACCAAAGCCCCAGGGAATGGCCAATGGGGGTAGTGCACATCTACGGTACCATGCCAAAAGACACGTCCCAAACCTGTGATCATGAAGCAGCGGTGGCTGCTGTGAGGGCATCTGTCCACCAGTGGCATGGCGCACTCGGAGGGGAATGGATGCACAGGTGTGTAATTATGTGACCGTCATGATACAGCACACACAGAGCAGAGGCTAATGGAAAACATCCCCGGGGAGGGGGCAGGTGGGAGTGGCAGTGGAGACAGGAGAAAGTGCCCACACATGCAGTATACATGTGTCAGAGCAGGTGTGCCTACAGCTCAGGTCACATGTTGCCCCCTGCATGTCCAAAGGGAGGGGGCCCCCACACACACTGTACACCATGTTGATGTTTCTGTGCACCCAATCCTCCCACCCACCCCAGATGGCACATGCACAGACCAGTGGCATATAGTGTGGGAGAGGGACAGACACCACAGGCAGACATATGCACAAATGCCTGTGAAGTATGCCCGTGGCCAGGTCTGGGAGCTATGGGCAAGCCTGAGGTGTCCCACACAGCAATGAAGGGGACACACCAAATGTGCCCAGTGACCCAGGACACAGGAGCACGGTAACTGAAAAGCAGAGGGAGGGAACAGCCCACACCACATGTGCACCGGGACACCCAGGCGAGCAACAACACACACATGGGAGACAGAGAGACGTGTGGCAGTGCACAGAGGTAGTGACCCAATCCCTGGTGACAGGGCGTGATGTAGTGTGAAGCCCACAATAGGCTGCACCTGGAAATAACACCACAATGTAAGACATGCAGAGGACACTGGTGACTATGGGGGTCCCGTCAACCATATACGGTAGGTGCACGTTAGATGAGGTGAATACTCACCCAGCAGGACGTAGTCCTCATATTGTCCGGTCTCAAACTGGCCGAACAGTGTTGAGTGCTGGAGGATATAGGAGTCATGGGCTGACCCTGGGAACCGTGGAACCACATTAAGAATATGCATACTTGCATCACAAACAACCTGCACATTTAGGGAATGGAAGTGTTTGCGGTTTCGGTACACAACCTCCCTGTCACGTGGCGGGACCAGGGCAACATTTGTGTAATCTATGGCTCCCATCACGTGTGGTATCCCAGCAATCCTTTGGAATGCCTGTCCCAGGGCCCCACAATGTTGCCTACCGTTGGGAATTGCAATGTAATTCCCAACCCGGCTGACCATGGCCTGCAGTACCTGGTGGAGACAGCGAGAGAATGTTGGCCTACTCATACCACCCACTGTGGCCACTGAGGATTGGAAACAGCCAGAGGCAAAGAAATGTAGGGCAGCCAGGAGCTTGGCCAATCCCGGTATAGCATGTGACCGGGCAGTCCGGGGCTCGAGGTCAGGTCTAAGATCCTCGTATAGCTCCCTAATAGCCCCTGTGTCCAGCCGGTAGAGGGAGATTACCTGGTCCTCTCTGATGTCCTGGAGCAGGGTCCTGGGCCTGTAGAGGCATTGCAGGCGTGGCCGCGCCCCAGCACGCCGATGGCGCCGTTGTTCCCCCACTCCTGCCTGTGGACCCCCCACAGCTGCAGGCCTGTGTTGCAGTGGGATAGCACCCATGCCCAGTGCTGCAGCCCCAGGTACATCATCTCCCCCTTCCGGAAAGCGCAGCCCAGCCAGCTCCATCAATGCAGCCACCGCACAACCAGCATTCACAGTCTGAGCCATGATAGACACAGGAAAGAGGACAGGTGTCTGGGAAATAGGGTTTGGGGAGGGGTCTGAAAATCAGTAGAAGGATACACACCTGGTGAGCTGGGAATGACACAGCGCGCGTGGGAATGCGCGTCCACACAATGCACCCACCTACATGGCTGGATGTGACTGGACATGGTGGATGCACACGGGGGGAGAGGGTGGCATGTCCCTCTGACGCAGCAGAGTGCAAATAGATGGCGTCTTACATCTCATACCACACCCAAAGACCCAGGTGTGACAGAAAGGCACGGCGCGTACGCACATGCGTATACTTGGCGCAGCGCACACATCTGACATTGCGCGGGGTGTAACGCGGGGCGTAACACACGTAGAACCAAGCCCAAAACACACATATAAATAGAGCAGGCTCAGAATGCCAAACACCTCAGCACACATACAGAAACACAGCATGTCAGACAGCGTTGGAGGCAGCCAGGAGCCTGCAGAGGGGCACAGTGCTCAGCCACCAGTGGCCACTCCCTCAGGAGAGGGGGATGGCGAGAGGCCAGGCCCATCTGGGGCCCCACACCACCCCAGCCAACAGACAATCTCTAGACAAGGACAGAAGCGCCACAGGACCCCTGTGGCAGGGGAGGCAAGGAAAAGGGCTGTGCGTTTCAGCCAAGAGGAAAATGACATGCTCCTGGCCAGTATCCTCGACCACTTTGAGGTCCTGTTCGGTCGCCTGAGCAGTACAACATCCAGTGCCACACGCACCAGGGCATGGGCAGAAGTGCAGACAGTGGTGGCGGCAGCAGGGGGACCCCACCGTGATGTCGAAAGTCTACGAAAATGTTATTGTGACATCAAGCGGAACATCCGCACAGAGTTGACGAGGGAGCGGTGCACAGCACAGGGCACTGGAGGGGGCCCTGCACAGATGTCAACCCTGTCTAAGCTTGAACAACGCCTGTCAGAACGTCTGGGGCCCATGTACATTCATGGGCTGCCCCCGGCATTGGACACTGCGCACCCAGATGCCGGTAGGTCTGAGTGGCTCAACTGGTGGGGGACCATGCACATACTTGTGGGGGGTGGCCTGGGAGGGGAGGGGCAGTACGTGGCTGACGGGGATACAGGGGGTGACACTGTGACAGGGTCTAGGGGTGGCCCATCACAGGGGCAGCTGTGGGTGCTGTCAAACGGGTATCTAGTTGTGAGAGCTACACAATCTTGGCAAGGCTATGAATTTACTTGACCTGGAAAGGATTGTGGGTCCTGTAGTTCATTCACACAAAACTGTCCGTTGAACAAGAATAAATAATTGTAGTTTCCCAAGTGTAAAGCTAATGAAACAGAGTTTATTTCTGGGGTGTTATCTCCACACAAGTATGCTTGGTAACATCAATAGGATAACTTTTACCAGTGTGTCATTCAATAACACACAAAATAAGATAACTGAAGTATTTAATCAAGAAATCAATGAAGAACCTGATGAAACAGAAAAGGGCTGTCCTGAAACAACTGCTAATTAACTTCCTAACAGTGCTGCAGTGAAAGACAAACCCAAAAAGGGTAAGACTCCTTTATATCCTAAAGAAATCAGCTTTCCTCCTGTCACAGAGAAGGAGTAGCTTCCACTCAGTTCCACGTGTGCACTGGTGCTTTCAATGAAACACAGGGGGTTAACAAGCTCAAACTCTGGCTTGATCACTCCCTTCACGTGGCAAAACGTTACCCAAAAGCTTCCTCAGGCAGCTTTCTGGGCTGCTAATAGGCAGTACAAGGTCCCTTTCGGTGTATGATCCTTAACTGTGCAATACTTTAGAACAGCAAGTCACTGAGAACTGTATTTGAACAACAAGTTACTGAGAGAGCAATCCATGCATTCAACCTCTGTATTTGGTATTTCCCCCTGTTCCCCACATACTACAGTAACATTTACATATTCTGACTCACATGATTTCCCTAACTGATCCCTATCAGGATAGGAACTGCTCCCCTGCTGATTTCCTTGCCTAAAGCTAGGGAAGAAATTAGTGTCCATACCTGGGATCACATTGCCATTAGGGTTCCTCTCTGGGTGCTTTGGCCAGTAGGTAACAAAGCTACTGTGCCCAGCTCTCCAGTCAGAATCACAGGTCTCCAGGTCCCTGTTCCCCTACCTCCTTGAATAGGTATTAGAGCCCCTTCCTTCTGTAGATGCAGCTGTCTCCTTTGCAGGCACTGTACGAGGATCCCTGGCTGTATACCTCCAAGCCTCTGGCTCCTGCCAATCCAATGGAGAATCTTTGCCCCAAACATCTCTCCCAGCATACGTACTGCCTTGGCCTCTACACCTGGACCTTCTGTGCTCTTGCTCTTTTCCCTTCTCCCCTCTGGTCATGATACATCTCTCCTTGTTCCTCGTCTGTCTGTTGCAGACACAGCTTCTGCACCAGTTCGTCTTCCAATTCGTGTCTCCACTCCTGTCCTGTTCTAATTTCTCTGATGAATGTCCTCTAGTTTTAAAGTGCCGAGATGGGCACTCCACCCTAGTGCACTGCAGGTGTTCTGAATTAGACCCAGCCCTAGTAGATGTGTGATTAGGGATTACATCATTGCCCTTCTGATTAGACACATGTATCCCAGGTACAGCTTTACCAAAGGCCTTCTGTATCTCCAGGAACAAGCAGGAATGAGTCCTCACATATGGGTACGTCGGAACCAACGGAGCCTGCGCGGGAAAGCTCCCCAGCTTCCCAGAAAGGAAGCTTTTGGGACCTCCCACAGCGCATGCGCGCTGCCTTCCCGCCTTCCTGACCAACTCTCTTCAGTTCTTCTTTTTCCGCGGAGCCAGCAGGTCGTGTTCCTGTCACCGCTGAAGAAATTGTTATTTTAATTTGTTTCTTTGACCGCGTGTCTGCCTTCCCCGATTCCAGACCGGTACCGCCGGTCCTTTTTTCGTTTATTTTAAAATATATATATATATATATAATTACTTTTTCTACACTTGGTGTATTTTTTCTGTGAGGCCTCTAGGCCTTCTCAGGTCTCCCTCATGGAAAAACCAGCTTCTGGTTTTAAAAAATGCACTAAGTGTACCGGTACTATTTCAGTTACAGACACCCATGAGTGGTGTCTTAAATGTTTGGGGCCTGACCATTCCATTCCGGATTGTCCATCCTGCTCTCTGATGTCCAAAAGGGGCTTACAGAACAGAGCAGCTAAATTTCATATGCTGTTTTCTACCGATACTCCAGCATCAACATCCTCCAGGTCTTCTTCTCCTGATGGATCTCAGGTAACCAAACATTCTTCGGGCAAGTCCTCAAAAGGCAAATCTCCCTTTAAGCAGCGAGAGGCCCTTGCAATTGACCCTGAGGACTCTGCCCCTGCCAAACAACCCCGGCGGGAAGCTCCGGCTTCCAAAGCTCCTCCTATGGGGTTACAGGTAGACATCGATGGCACGGCCTCGACCGATCTCCTGTTAGACTGCTCTGGGGTACCGGCTAACACCGGTACCGACTTCCAGGCAGTTGTGGCGGCTATGGGTACTACGGTACAATCCATGCAGCAGGCCTTACTGACTTTCATTAATGCTGCACCGCCATCGGTACCGCGACAATCGGTTCCGACTCCGATTCCGGTACCGCAACCGATACCGGTACCCAGAGCATCTACTTCCAGAAGCATGCCGGTTCCGGTCTCCGGTTCCGGAGCTTTCTTCGATACCGCTCCGATACCCGGTACACCCGATGTCGGTACCGATCGGTACGCGTATCGATCTCTGGAAGCAAATAGACGATACTTTGAATCCTCTGAAGATTCTGATACATCAGATGACTCTGCTGACGTCTCTTTTACTCTTCCTGAGGAGCCCTCTTCTCCAAAAAGGAGAATGTCTCCTCCAGAGGATTTGTCCTTTCAAGACTTCATTATTGAAGTAGCTAAAGGACTCTCCATATCTGTATCCTCTGAAAAGGAACCTAGAGCAAAAAAATTAGATATTTTAGGATACTCTAAGGTTCCCAAAGAGGCAGCCACCTTACCCATACATGAAATTCTTCAAGAACACATGATGGATTTGTGGGAGGCTCCTCTTACCCTATCTCCACATTCTCGACGTTTGGACACCGTGTATCGGGTTCCCCCTTCTCCTGGTTTTCAAAAAACTCAGCTTCCTCACCACTCTATTGTGGTGAAGTCTGCTATGAAAAAGATAAAGAGTATCAAAAGACACTCTTCTACCCCTCCAGGAAGAGAATGTAGGACTCTGGATGTTTTTGGGAGAAAAATCTTCCAAGCTAGCATGCTTATTGCCAGAATCAATTCATACAGCCTCTATATGGGCATGTTTTTGAAAGAGATTGCGTTAAAGATACGTCAGTTTCTCCCCTTTATCCCAGAGGATAAACAAGAGGAATTCCTTCTTTTGCTAAAGCACACTCAAGATGTTTCAAAGTTCTCCAACAGAGCAGCCTTTGACTCTTTTGAGGGGGCAAGCAGAGCCTCTGGCATAGCCATAGCTGCTCGCAGACTGGCTTGGCTCCAGGCCTCTGATTTGGAACCCTGGGTACAAGAAGGCTTGGGCAATCTGCCCTGTACAGGTGAAAATCTGTTTGGCAAAGAGTGGCAAATCAAAGCCACTCAAATGGATGCAGAGAATGCTGCTTTAGATAGACTTTCTAAGTCTACCTCTACCCCTGCCAAGAAAAAACCTTTTAAGAAAACTTTCTATAAAAAGACCAGATTTTCCACAAATACTGGCCAGCAATCTTCCCAAGTTCGCTTTGCTCCTAAGCGTCAGCAAACTAAACAGGCCAGAACAAAGGCTACAGGGGCTGCTATAATCCAGCAGTCCCAACCTCCTCAGGGTTTTTGACTTGATTCTAGAGAACTTAACCTTTCTGGCTCTGCAACAGCCAGAACCTCTCACCATTCCAGGAAGGTTGGCTCATTTTGCTCCCAGATGGGAACAAATCACATCAGAACCGTGGACCCTCTCTATTATCAGAGAGGGCTACAAACTACATTTCTCCAGCCTTCCTCCCAATACCATGGTGAGACAATTCAATTCTCCCCCATCTCTCCTGTACCTGTTGGGCCAAGAGGTGACCACTCTTCTCGCCCAAAAGGCAATAGAAGAGGTTCCTCTTCCTCAACAAGGGTCAGGTTTCTACTCCCCTTATTTTCTCATTCCCAAGAAAACAGGGGGGTACAGACCCATTCTGGATCTCAGAGAATTGAACAAATTCCTATACAAAGAGAAATTCAAAATGCTTTCTCTAGGTACTCTCCTTCCATACCTACAGAGTCAGGACTGGCTTTGTTCTCTAGATCTCAAGGATGCGTACACACATATACTCATCCATCCATCCCACAGAAAATTCCTACGGTTTCTGTTCCAGGGAAAACATTTCCAATACAGAGTACTCCCCTTTGGTCTAGCCTCTGCTCCAAGGGTATTTACCAAATGCATGGCAATAGTAGCTGCATTTCTACGCACTCTGGGGATCTTTGTCTTCCCATACCTGGACGACTGGCTCATCCGAGCTCCATCTCAGTCCGAGGCTCAGACTTCCCTGGACCACACCAGACGCATACTGCAGTATCTGGGACTTGTCATCAATCTGCCAAAGTCTCAACTCACCCCTATTCAATCCCTAGAATTCATAGGGGCCTGGCTGGATACTACCACTGCAAGGGCCTATCTTCCTCAGACCCGTTGCCACCGTCTAGTGCACTTGGCCTCTCAAATTCAGTCTAGAAGCCACTTGACTGCCAGAGAGATGCTACAACTGCTAGGCCACATGGCATCCACAGTTCATGTGGTGCCCTATGCTCGCCTACATATGAGAGCAGCTCAATGGACCTTGTCCACCCAGTGGACCCAAGCATCAGGAGCTCTCTCAGACCAAATAGCAACCTCAAAACGTCTTTTTTGGTCTCTCCAATGGTGGATATCCACTCAAAATCTGTTGTTGGGGGCCCCCTTCCAACCTTTGTTACCCCAAGCAACTCTCACTACAGATGCCTCCCAAACAGGTTGGGGAGCTCATCTCCAAGACCTCTCCACTCAGGGCATTTGGTCTCCACAGGAGACCACCCTTCATATCAACCTTTTGGAGCTGCGAGCAATTTTCCTTGCTCTCAAGGTCTTTCATACCCTCCTCATCAACATGACAGTCCTTGTTCATACCGACAATCAAGTAGCCATGTTCTACATAAACAAACAAGGAGGGACTGGCTCTCTGTCGCTTTGCAACGAAGCTCTAAAACTGTGGGCCTTCGCCAGAGAGCATCGGATCCATCTCCTGGCAGTGTACCTCCCAGGAATCCAAAACTCTTGGGCAGACAGACTCAGTCGAGTTATGCTTCCACACTAATGGTCCCTGCACATGGATCAGGTACTCAGAATCTTTCAGGAATGGGGGACCCCGGACATAGACCTCTTTGCAAGTCCGTACAATGCCAAACTTCCCCGGTTCTGTTCCAGGATTCCGTGTCAGGGAGCTCAGGCCAAGGATGCCTTCCTCCTTCATTGGGGTCAGGCCTTCCTATATGCCTTTCCACCCATTCCCTTGATTCCCAAGACTCTATTCAAACTTCAGAGGGATCAAGGATCCATGATCCTCATAGCTCCACGCTGGCCACGCCAAGTGTGGTACCCTCTACTTCTGCATCTCTCCCAGACACCCTCCCTGGATCTGGGAGCTGCTCCAGACCTTCTGTCTCAAGAGGAGGGGACTTTGTGGCACCCAAACCCCAAGTCCCTTCACCTCAGAGCTTGGTTACTGAAGGCCTAGACCTTCAAGAATTGAATCTTTCTCAACAGGTGAAGGATGTCCTCCATGCATTGAGGAAACCTTCCACCAGGCGTTCTTATGCTTTTAAATGGAAAAGATTTTCAATTTGGTGTGCTGACAAAGGTCTTAACCCTCTAGCACTACCTTTGAATTCTTTACTCGAATATCTCCTGCATCTTTCCAATGCAGGACTTAAAACCAATTCTGTAAGGGTCCATTTGAGTGCTATTGCAGCATCTCTTCAGCCTATCAATGGACAATCTGTTTCCTCTCATCCTCTTATTGCAAGATTCATGAGAGGTCTAACTTTAACTAAACCTCCCATTCGGCCACCTCCGGTGGCATGGGACTTAAACGTAGTTCTTGGTCAGCTTATGAAGCCACCCTTTGAACCCTTAGCCACTACCTCCTTAAAATTCCTTTCCTGGAAAGTCATTTTCCTTATTGCAATCACTTCTGCTCGCCGCATCAGTGAACTGCAGGCTTTAGTGGCTAATCCACCTTATACAAGGTTCCATCATGATAAGGTAGTCCTTAGGATAAATCCCCACTTTATGCCTAAAGTGGTCTCACCTTTTCATCTTAATCAAGAGGTATATCTACCTGTCTTTTTTCCAGCTCCTCATGCATCAAATGCAGAGAGGAACCTTCATACTCTAGACTGTAAAAGAGCTCTTGCCTTTTACCTCCACAGGACACAGCAACATCGAAAGTCTTCTCAACTTTTTGTTGCTTTTGATCCTTCTCATTTAGGACTTCCAGTCTCAAAAAGAACACTGTCCAATTGGATTGCTCAGTGTATTTCTTTTGCTTATCAGAGTAAGAACCTTTCTCTGGAAGGCCATGTCACAGCTCAGAATGTGAGAGCCATGGCCACATCTATGGCTCATCTTCATTCTGTATCCATTGACCAGATCTGTCGAGCAGCCACCTGGGCCTCGGTTCATACCTTCACAGCCCATTACTGCTTGGACAAGGACTTCCGCCGGGATGCCTTGTTTGGTCAGGCTGTCCTCAGACACCTGTTCCATTCTTAAACAACTCCTGCCCTCCGTCCCTTAATGGATGCCTGAGATCCATAGGAAGACGAGGAACCTTTCAGGGTCTCATACCCTTGGGGATCTCCCAGGCATCTTAGCTTGGGAGTCCCCATATGTGAGGACTCATTCCTGCTTGTTCCTGGAGATAGCACAGTTACTTACCTGTAACAGGTGAACTCTGGGAACAGCAGGAATTAGTCCTCACAACCCACCCACTTCCCCTAGGAGTTGTATCTCTCTCTCTCTCTCTCTCTTTCCTTTCCTCTCTCTATTGTCTCAGCTTTAAACTCGAACTGAAGAGAGAGTTGGTCAGGAAGGTGGGAAGGCAGCGCGCATGCGCTGTGGGAGGCCCCAAAAGCTTCCTTTCTGGGAAGCTGGGGAGCTTTCCCGCGCAGGCTCCGTCGGTTCCGACGTACCCATATGTGAGGACTAATTCCTGCTGTTCCCAGAGATCACCTGTTACAGGTAAGTAACTGTGCTTTGCTAGTGCTTTCTGGGTCTGGTAGTCCTTTAGGTAAAGAGGCATCTTTAATGCTCCTAACAGCCAGCACATGTTGCTTATTCAAAACCAATTCATCTCTTGGAGCATTTCTCTCTGTACAGTGATAAGCTTCCTTATCACAGTGCACATCCCAGTGGGGGGGTGAGGTGGTGTTGGCGTGCAGGGGGCTGCACAGCGCAGTGGATGAGTGCTGAGGCGGGGGGAACAGGACCATAGTAGCAGCAGAGGATGACAATGTCATGTGGGTAAACAGTGCAGGGATGGCGGGGACAGCAGGGTCACACAGGTAATTACGCTGGTGACAGGGGGGCGCCCTGCACCTCTGCTTGCCAGGGTCATTGCTTGCAAGGGCACAGGTGGTGCTGGGGTGGCATGGGGTGTGTGATAGTGTGCAGTGGGTGGAGGTGCCCTGATAGTGCAGGGCACAGGGTGCACCAGCAGGACTGTGGTGATGCTGGGGGGGGCACACGGGCCATTGAGCGAGATCCATGTGGCCCACACACAGGCTCCCGTCCATATCACTGCCACAGTTCGTTCCCACTCTGCCCATGCAACCATGCCCACATATCCCCCCGCCACAAGGCATGGCTGTCCCTGGCTCCAGTGGATCAGCACACTGGAGATGCCACAGCACGACATGGGCCCCGAGGACACGGAAATGGGACAGTCCAGGTCTCATCCATGCACAGGTGAGCTCCATGTCCACACCTCTGTAGCCTTGGCAGCATGACAATGACCAGGGTGCCCTGCATCCCACACACCGCATATGTAGGGAGGCGCAATGGGGGCAGACAGTCAGCCACGCCCCACCTGACCTATGTATCATTTCACCCTAAAGGTGACATCTACTCCATGGAGGCTGCAGAGGGGGTGGCCTGGGGAACAGACCCTGTGCCGGGGTGCATCCAGGATGCTGTGCTACAGCAGCCTCTGATGGGGGAAACATCGGTGGAAGCGGGGGGTCCAGGCCCACTCCCGGAGGGGGACAGCGGGCAGGGCCTACGTCAGGCAGAGGCCCGGACGCCACCGACCCCCGCCGCCACAGGGGAGGCATCTGGAGCAGAGGCACAGCGACAGAGAGAGGAGGCGATGTCCGCCATCACTGGTGTCATTGGGGAGATGCGGGAGCACTCCCAGGCAGCACAGAGGGATGCTGAGGATGAGTGGCCAAACACGTTGGTTTGTGTATGCCTATGTACAGCTGTCAGATTTATTTTTATTTTTATTTATTTATTTTGTTTTTATTTATTTATTTTTGTGTATGCCTATGTACAGCTGTCAGATTTATTTTTATTTTTATTTATTTATTTTGTTTTTATTTATTTATTTTGTCAGATGTTTCCCTGTCTCACAATGCACATCCTTCCCCCCCCCCAGGTGTACAGCATGTACTGCGAGTTGTCGCACGTGAACAGCGGCGGCAGAGACGTGAGTCAAGACACCTGCGATATGCTGTTGAACGAATGACATCACGTCTTGAAGACCTTGTGGACGTGGCAAATTCCATGGCCAGAAGCCTGGAGCTCATAGGGGCAGGCATGGGGGCCCCCACAGGTCCACAGGGGCCACTGCTGCCTCCACCACCACCAGCAGCAGCAGAAGCAGAAGCAGCTGCGTCAGGGATGCCTCCTGCCCAACGGGGTGGGAGGGGCCACCCAAGGCGTGGCCAAGGGCGTGGTAAAATAAATGTGTGCACGTGAGGCCGTTCACCAGACGGTCAGTTGACCAGCAATATCTGTCCAATTAATCCCAAGATGGCAGGGTGCACAGGTTGGCAGCAGCAGGGATAGGTCACCCTCCCGGAGTGATGCTGGCCGGAGCAGAAAACCAGACATACATTCAGTGGCCATGTTAGCACAGCCACCCCTTGGCATCAGATGCCTCTACAACGCACACACAATGCAAGGTAGGAGGCAGCATCATGGGAAAGCCTACATTCACACACTAGTGTCCCCGTTCCTGCAGCAGTTGCTTGACAGGCCATGTCGGATCCTAATTGTATACCCTGGTCCCTATGACCCTCCCCCCAGCAACAGGAGGGATGCAGGGGCACACGGCATGGGATATATGGGTCTCACCCCCCGGTACACCCTCCCTCAGGTCCAGCCTGTTATATCCCTATTCCCCAGATTCATGAGCTGTGCCCATGGACCAGTCCATAAGGGTGACCTCACCTGGCAGGTGTACTTCAGGCTCTTGCAGATGCATAGGTGCAGGCTCTATGTCCATCACACAGTTCCACATGTCCCTATCCCCTGGGTTGACCTGGTGACCTCCATGTGCCTGGCTGCCAAGCCCCCTGTACACGTCCTGCATCCCACAACACCATCACCCCTCCCTGGTGCCCCGTGTCGTTGCACTCCCCTGCCCCATCATACCCTGCCAGTCTGCAGCTGTGCCTTGGCTTGGAGCATTCTGGCATCCTGCTTCCTCATCACCCCTGATGTTGCCTCCTCCCTCATCTTGGCTCCCATCCTGGCCTTTCCATACATATACTGGCCTCTGTCCCCATTTTCAGGCCTCTAGCCACCACACCCCCCACACCCAGGTGATGGCACACTGACTGCCCTCTTGCACCTGTGTACCTGCTGCATTCCCTGCCCAAGAGGCTCTGGCATCTTTGCCCTCCCCCTTCACTCTGCCAAGGTCAACCATGCAATGTGGGCCCAGTGGGAGACATGAGATCCCTTGCGGTGTTTGTGTCCCTCCTACCCTGCTGTGGAGAGAGGGGACCCAATACGAGGGTGGTGTCACTGTCACTCCACCCTCCCTCTTGCCCCGTTAGGTGTCCCTGCCACTACATCTGTTGACATGTGCATGCTGTACGAACTGTCCACATGTTAGTATATGGAGACCTCTGGGTCAGCTATCACAGTAGACAGGAAGGCACAGGGTTCAATGGATGGGGACATAGACAATGCAAGAGGATGGGGTGATACGAAGGTATCCACATATCTCTGTGGGGGTGAAGGGCAGTAGTGGTATTGTCAGATGCAGGGGTGCGGGGTAGGGACATGTGGCTGCTGATGGTACCACAGTGGCACAGTCTAACAAATATGATTGTTCTGTGTGCACAGATGGCGTACCTGTGGAAGGACCCCAGCCCTCACCCACAGGTATGGACAGCATCAAAGGTCATCCTGAGCAATTGCCAGATGAATGTGTCCGTTGCAAACTATCTCTGTCTAAAATACACAGAGCGAAAGGAACTGGATGGGGTACACCCGTGATTGCTGAGGGGACCTGGGTACATACGAGCAGCTCTTCTGACCGACTGTGTCACTGCCTTGGTGTGGTCGTGTGTGCGGCCCAGGAGGTGGGGGGAGGCTCATGTGGTGCCGTTGCACAGAGGTGCACATACGGATGTGGTTGGCTATTACAGGCTGGTTAGTTTGACTGTGGTGGCGTGAACATTATTGCCAACTTTGCTGGATGTGCATTCATTGTGGTGTCTGTGGTCCAGCAGATGTCTGGATCAGGGGCAGCATGGATTCACCCCAGGCAGGTTCTGTCTGACACATCCAATTGCTCACCGTGACTGGGTGACCAGGGAGTTGGACAGAGGGAGAGCCCTAGATGTGGTGTATTTAGATTTCATCAGAGTCCCTGTAATGCCCATCATCAGCTACATAGACACAGACTGGGCACCCTAGGGGTGGACCCCAATGTCACTGCGTGGTGTAGAGGCCGTTTGGGTGGGGGTGACAGAGGGTATATATACATGGTGTTTGCTCTGAGGGGTGGGGTGTTGTCCATGGGGTGCCCCAGGGAGCTGTCCATGGTCCGCCCATATGTAACATCTGTGTTGGTGCTTTGATGCACGGACCATCAGGTACGGCTTGCCCCTGTGCAGATGATAGCACACTGTACATTAGGGTGGGAACCCAGGGAGGTATGGATAACATGAGGTGGGATCTAGCTAAGGGTGAGGACTGATGTAGGATTCAGCAGTTGGGGTTAAAGGTTCACAACCATGGGGCCATGCACTTAGGGGGCAGTAATCCAGGGGAGCAATACTGTATGGGGCGCAAGGTACATTTGTCCGCTAACGGTGAGCGGGGCCTAGGTGTGGTTGCATCTGATGATCTCAGGGTAGCTCAGGGAGGCAGCGACGGCAACGGCTAGGGGGATGCTTGGGTGCATATGGAGGGGGATGACCAACAGTACCAAGGGTGTGACCCATAGGTCTTTGTGGCAACCCCATGTGGCGTATTGTGTCCAATCCCTGAGACCGCACCTTTTAAGGGATGTGACTAGGATGGGGTCGGTGTAGAGGGTGTCTAACAGAATGATTACACAGGTACACTACCAAAAAACTGCCTCCAGTTTTGCAACTGATTCCTATAGATTTTGGGGTGCTGAATCCAGGAAAAATAGCCAAAATGTTCCATCACGTCACGTTTTCTTGCAAAATTAGATTTCTTACCAATATAAGGAATGTTCACATAATTTCTTTTTAGCCGACTGCAGTTTATTTTCTTGGCCCAAAATAGAGGTTGTAATGGTTAACTAACTAGAAACACTCCCTCATGATATTTTAGAGTGTTTTGTATTCATTTTATACATTAACAGGACAATTGGGAGGCGGGGGGCTAAATCCAGTACTCGCGCTGGCACATGTTCTTTCCTGTTCGCCTCGCCTCATTCGCTCTCGCTCAAACACGGTGGTTGCGACATGAACGTTCCTGTCAAATTTCAGTTTCTTGCAAGTTCATTATTACCTTTTGTTTGCTCAGTCGTAATCCAGCTTTATTCCGAAGTGGTTCACTACAGTTGTAGTTTGCAGTGCTGTGTATTTGTGATGGCTCACAGAGCCAGAGGTTGCGTCAACTCTCCGGACAGTTTTTGTTTTATTTGTGGGGAATATACCGTGAAAAAGCGGCAGAGGAACATTTCTGCATTTATTAAAAAAGTATATTTCGCCTATTTCGGTTTGAAGTTAGGCGATCAAGACAAACCGTGGGCTCCTCACAAAGTGTGCAAGACATGTGAGGAAGATCTATGCTTATGGATGAAAGGTAAAAAACAAGCATTTCGTTTCGGAATACCTATGATGTGGCGTGAACAAAGAGACCACAGCAGTGACTGCTATTTTTGCTCTTGCATTGTGAAGGGATACAACTTAAAAAATAAGAACGTAATAAGTTACCCCAACCTTCCCTCAGCAATTAGGCCTATGCCTCATAGCAACGAAGTACCTGTGCCTGAACCACCAAAATCTTTGGATCATATTTGTGTGGACGGTTCTGATCATGATGAGACTCATCAGATGGCTTTTCCCGATGAGTCCAGTACCTCCAAGTTTGAAACTGAACCAGATCCGAAACCTGAACTTTTCTCTCAAGCTGAATTGAATGATTTAGTCCGGGATTTAGGACTCCCAAAAGATGCTGCCCAACTGCTAGGTTCTCGGCTTAAACAGAAAAATCTATTGTCACCAGGAACAACTTTTTATTGGTACCGCAACCGCGAGACACAATTTTTGAAGTATTTCAGCAAAGAGGAAGATTTGGTATTTTGCAACGATATATACGGAGTGATGGAAAAGTTTAAACTCAAGTATGATCCTGCTGAATGGCGGCTGTTCATTGATTCGTCAAAAGACAGCATAAAAGGTGTTCTTCTTCATAATGGCAACACATTCGCTTCAGTTCCTATTGCTCACTCTGTTATTCTCCAAGAAAAATACGAGAATTTGGCCCTGATTCTTCAGAAGATTCGTTATGATGAGCATAAGTGGATGATTTGTGGAGACTTTAAAATTCTATCCATGCTATTAGGGCAGCAATCCGGTTTCACCAAATATCCCTGCTTCCTTTGCTTGTGGGATAGCCGGGCCCGCGACCTACACTGGGGGAAAAAAGACTGGCCAATTCGGGAGTATTTGAGACCCGGTGAGAAAAATGTTCTTCATGAGAGCTTGGTACCTCGTGATAAAATTCTATTACCACCTCTCCACATTAAGCTGGGTCTCATTAAGCAATTCATCAAGTCCCTTCCAAAAGATGGTGAGTGCTTTCGGTACCTTTGCTCAAAGTTCCCCCGACTTTCTGAAGCAAAGCCCAGCCGCTTGGATCAAAGCAGTGAAACAAGACATCGCCCATCACGTCGCCCACATAGTCAACCTATCACTGCAACAAGGTGACGTGCCCGCACAACTTAAGAAGTCTATCATAAGGCCTATCCTGAAAAACAAAACAGTCAATAAGGTCGACCCGGCATCCTACCGACCAATATCCAGCATATCCTTCCTGGCCAAGGTCATCGAAAAGGCCGTGCTACTCCAACTTCAAGACCACTTGGATGCGAATGAAACCCTGGACAATCAGCAATATGGATTCAGACGGCATCACGGTGTTGAAACACTACTCCTAGCGCTGCTAGACAACCTCCTTAAGGGTCTAGAGGACAAAAAGAAAATGTTTCTACTTATATTCATCGACATATCAGCCGCATTTGATACTGTTCACCATGGAACCCTCATAAACAGACTACAATCAATAGGAATAGCGGGAACCCCACTAAAATGGTTCACCTCGTACATATCGAATAGAATGCAACAGGTACAGTTCAATGGGGAAAAGGCAGAACCTTTCACACAAACTCAGGGCATACCACAGGGCTCGGCCCTCTCTGCGCTCCTGTTCAATGTGTATATGCAACCACTCTGCAAAATTTTCCAACGGCATAATATCAAATACCACGTCTACGCAGACGATATTATGTTGTACACGCAACTGGACACGATCGACCCGAACTACACCCAACTAGAGGAGTGCCTAAGCGAGATGCAAGCCTGGCTGCACCGAAGTAACATGGCAATAAATCACAAGAAAACGGAGGTAATGTACATCTCCAAAAAGCCAAACTTCAACCCCCCCGCAACAATCACCCTATGTAACAATACATACCAAACAAAGGACGAAATAAAATATCTGGGGGTGACGCTCGAAAGCGACCTTAAGATGGAGAAACACCTCCGCAAAACCAACCGAGCCATCTTCCACAAGCTAAGAGTCCTTCAACCACTAAGGAGTATTATCGAACCCCAGGATTTCAGGACAGTTGCGCAGGCACTCATCATGCCACATTTTGATTACTGCAACGCCATTCTGCAGGGTCTCCCAAAGAAAACCCTAAACATTCTGCAAATGGCGCAAAATGTAGCCGCCAGGGTCATAATGAAAAAAGGATTTGCGGATCACATCACCCCGGTATTGATTGAGCTACACTGGCTCCCCATTTCTGCCCGCATAAAATATAAGACCCTCACGACCACTTTCAAGCTCATACGCAACACAGCCCCGTCATTCCTCTCCACATTGATCTGCTCTCAACCACTCAACAGAAGCAGGAGAACCATCAATACTAACACCCTGATAGTTCCATCAGATATTAGAGCTGTTAAAACTAGCACAAGTAACAGAGCTTTCTCATACTCTGCACCAACACTCTGGAACCATCTGCCGCCAGAGTTACGAGCCAGCAAAGACCTAACTGACTTTAGGAAAAACCTCAAGACCTATTTGTTTCAGAGTCATTTCAATTTGTTTTAAGCCCAAAGCTTAAGATTATTCACCACAATAATCCATTGCATACCTATGTACACCTGATAGTTGATGTAAGTTTATATTTGGTTTTTGTGTATACTGGTTTTGTGTATACTGGTTATTTGTATATATGTACATATCCCACATCAGTGTATTTATGTAACAGTGCCCCTTATACCCAAGGTATGAGTATACATGTATCCAGATATACATGTATGCGGATATACTTATACTTATACAGATACACTTATTTACACCACTAGTGTGATGTGCCTACCCCCCGAATCATCCTATGCGCGCCCCAAATTCTACTGCATTTATTACTCTTGAATTTGATTTGTGTATACTGGTCATTTGTATATATGTACATATTGTGTGAAGTGATGTGCCTACCCTCCGAATCAACCTATGCGCGCCCCAAATTCTACTGTACTGATTTGACAGTTCTCCTATTGTAATCGGACCGCTGCTGATCGCTGGAAGCAGCGGTATATAAGTGTTTGCTAAATAAAATAAATAAATAAATAAAGCTAAAGGAAGGAGTGTTTGTTGGCCCTGATATAAGGAAACTCATTTCAGATGGAGCATTCGCTGAAACGATGTCTGAGAAGGAAAAAGAAGCCTGGGATTCCTTCAAGGATGTTGTTCTCAAATTCTTGGGGAACAGGCGGGATGAGAACTATAAGGATATTGTTGCCAGGATGCTCAATGCCTTCAAAGAACAAGGCTGTAACATGAGCCTGAAAGTCCATTTCTTGCACTCCCATGTGAACTACTTTCCCGAAAACTTGGGGGCGTACAGTGAAGAACAAGGTGAAAGGTTTCACCAGGACATCAAGGACGCAGAGAGAAGGTACCAAGGAAGATGGAACACCACTATGATGGCTGATTTCTGCTGGTTGCTGCTGCGGGAAACCCCAGATGAAAAATACGCCAAGCAGCGCACCAAGAGAAGCATTCGGGGGAAGAAGAAACGGGCCCACCAGGAGATTGATTGACCCAAGAATGACTTTAAAATCTAAACTGTGTTGACAAATATCATGTTTTTACTAAACTTTGAAATAAAAATTTGCTAGTTATTACCACAGTGTCGGATCTCATTTATTAGAATTTTATTTTCACACCATCGGGTGTTTGTCTTCATGTATTGCAATGGTGCGGTTTGCATTTTCTATTCTTACATACATACCTGTACAACATGTTTTGCACATTGCTTTGCTTTGTGTCTAACCTCGCTCTTATATGCTCAATGTTTGTGCACATGTATGTGGCTGTTTTAAGTGCAGACAATTTTGCTACCATCACAGTGTGTTTTGTTGACATTACTCTATTCTTATGTGCTGCCTTGTTACAATTTTCTTTATTCTTATTTGAATAACTACTAAACAATTAGTATAAAGAATTCATCCAAGAAACTTTTATCTCGATCGCACTCAATCTGAAACGTTCACCTCAAACTGCTAACCCAATGTAGCAAAACATCTGTACGTGATGGAGCAAATTGGTTACCAGATTTGGATTCAGCGCACCAAAAAACGTAAAAATCAATCGAAACATTAGAGGCAGTTTAAAAAAAAATTTTTTAGTGTACCAATAATTATTGGTCCCCGCTAAACGGCATATGGCACAGACAGAGGGATCTTAAGATGTTCACCTTATGTGACATGTGGAATGTTGGTGACATTATTGAGATTATTACATACCTCCATGGCATACCTGTTCAGGGGGTGAGACTACCTCCATTGGGAGCATGTTCCGCAACGGTGGGACATGGGATGCGGGTTATGGGAGATAGCAGCAGTTGAGCTTTGCACAGCTTTCTACTTACTGAGGGGGTAGTTGATCCGTGGAATAATCCCCCAGCTGAGGTGGTGGTATTGGGGACAGTATCTGACTTCAGTAACTCATGGAACACACACAGAGGTTCACAAAGGTGTTGAGGGGGGACCATTGTAGTGTTTCTGGACGGACAGACGAGATATGCCTAGTGGTCGTTTTCTGTGGTCATATGCCTACGTTGCTATGTGGATTTGTTCCCATGCCCAACACTGTTATCACACTGTACGGCACTGCTGGTACCAGATATTCCAACGTGCATAACTCATTTCACTGTGTGCCATGGTGGTGCCCTTACCACGCTGGCCCCATACCTGAGATGCCTGGACACTACTGATGGACATGGGCAGGTGCCTACTGCGTTTCCAGGCCATGGGACCCCCACCACATACGGCTAACGGTCTACGGGACTGTGATAAGTGCACTGTGGATCCTGCATAGCCTTCCACGCCTCATGCTGCCACCACAACACGCTGACCATGGGCCACATGTGGATCCTGGCGCCATCACCATGTGCTCCTGTCCAATCACACCTGTGGTGATCTTGGCCCCCCCACATGCACCATATATGCCACCCATCCCCTGTCCCCCTGCGGCCATGGCCACTCGGTCCACCCCTAGCCATGTGCACTGTCCACCACAGTGTCCATTAACCCACGTGCCTTGTCCATGTCAGCGTCCACCCTGGTCTTTACCTATCGCCACTGTTGCCCATACCCTTGCATGGCCCACCACAGATGTCCCATACCCACCGTGACACATGTGTTGGTTTGTCCACGTGTGGCACCTCCCCATATGATGCCCGTATTATCCCCCCACCCCTGATATGGGTACAGTACCCTGCGCTCTCCCGTTTTGGTGCACGCTGACACGCATGTGGGTGTTCACATTTGTCATTCACACAACACTGACACATGGCATTGAGGAACATCTGACCACCATTGGTATATGCAAAATATTAACATATTTATTTACATTGCCCTCTCTTAACGTGGCCGCACATGGCAACTTTTGTGGGGCCCACCCATCCCTGTCCCTGTTGTGTGTGGCAGGCCATGGCACAGGCTGTCACAGGGCGGGTGTGCCATGTGTATCCCCACACTACACACCCCGGGGACTCCTGTCACATGGTGGCTGGCCGGGTGCGCCACCGGCAATGCGCTCATCCAGCTCATGCAGCTGGTCAGCCACCATGGCCAGGGTCGCCAGCACCTGCCCCTGGATGAGGGAAAACTGCCTCTGAGCATGCACCTGGGCACGCACAGCTGCAGCCAGGTGCAGCCCGCACATGCAGCCGCACGGACACATATCTCCCCATGTCTGTGTGGCTGCATGCACGGTGCACCTGTCTGCGGCTATGTGTGGCAGGCACACGTCCAGTAGGTGTGCCTCGCTGACATCAAGGGGCAGGTGGCTGGTGCCCCAGTTGCCCTGTGGCAGATCGTGCCAGTGGGGACCTGCCATAGCCACCCCCCCATCCCTGCACCCAAACCATCCCCTTCCCCCCCGGCCCCACCTCCCTCTCCACATCCCCTTCCCCCTCCTCCCCCTCCTCCCCTTCCCTTTCCCTGTCCCCCACCTCCTCGCCATCCCCATCCCACTCCCCCTCCCCCTCCTCCCTGTCCCCCTCATCATCCTCCCCATTCCCCTCCTCCCCCTCCCTTTCCCTGTCCCCCACCTCCTCCCCATCCCCATCCCACTGCCCCTCATCCTCCCCGTCCCCCTCCTCCCCCTCAGTAAGGGCTGCAGAACCCCCCTCGTGGCCTCCACTGCCATTGGCCTCCTCCATGGGCTCCTGGCCGTTGTCGCCCTCCTGGCCCACATCGCCATCTGCCTCCTCCAGGCCCGCAGCACCATCCGCCTCCTCAGGCCCCACTGGCTCCACGGCAGCACGTGCATCCGCTGTGGGAGAGGGGAACACATATCATCTCCGTGGTCACACATCAGATAACGCAGTCACATGAATCCTGTGGATCTGCCACCCATTGCCCCACAGGGCCATGTCACATTACTCACCATTCCTTTGGGCCATCCGTTCCCGCTGGACGCGCGCAACAAAGCGCGGGTATCTTGCCCTTAATTCCTGGGTCTTTTTCCGCAGGTCCTCCACCTGTAGGGTTGACAACGTACATTGACAAAAGGATGTGAACAAGATGGAGTTGGTGCAGAGGGTTGCTACTAAAATGATTAATGGGCTTCATTATAAAGCATATGAGGACAGACTTAAGGATCTTAATATGTATACCTTAGAGGAAAGGCAGGATAGAGGTGATATGATTGAGATGTTTAAATACCTCCGTGGCATAAATGTTCAGGGAGAGAACCTCTTTCAATTGAAAGCAAGTTCTGCTACGAGGGGACATGGGATGAGGGTGAAGGGAGATAGATTCAGGAGTGATATGCGGAAATATTTCTTTACGGAAAGAGTAGTGGATCCATGGAATAGTCTCCCAGTGGAGGTGGTAGAGATGAGGACAGTAACTGAATTCAAAAAAGCATGGGACCAACACAGAGGATCTCTAAAGGTAAAAAGTGGACTGTTGTAGTTGTTGTTATGGAAGGACAGACTAGATAGGCCATGTGGTCTTTTTCTGTCATTATGTTTCTATGTTACCACAGACACGTTAGGGTCCTCTGACGCAACACTTATCTATCTCTTTATGCAACAGGTGCCTGCCCCTATTGAGTGATACATTCATGCCCCATGCTTTCACAAGGGACAGCCCCATGTGTGCCCCGTGCACACGCCTGTCCAGCCTGGGCCCCATGTGCCCTGTGTGTGCGCCCCAGCGAGCCAGACACAGCACATCTCTGTGGGCCACCTCCACACATCTGCCAGTGCCCATCAGTCAATGCCGGGGTGGGTGGTGGGCCTCTGCAGTGCTCCCTGCAGTATCCTGGGGCTATAGTTAGGCCTGGTAATCACAAACAGGGCCAGATACCATAGCACCAGGACGAGGGATGGACCCCTCTTTTGGGGCCTGCAGCATCCTGGGGCTATGGTTTGTTTCTTGTAATCACAAACAGGGCCTAATTCCATAGCACCAGGACAGGGGATGGACCCCTCTTTTGGGGCCTGCAGCATCCTGGGGCTATAGTTAGGCCTGGTAATCACAAACAGGGCCAGATACCATAGCACCAGGACAGGGGATGGACCGCTCTTTTGGGGCCTGCAGCATCCTGGGACTATGGTTTGTTTCTTGTAATCACAAACAGGGCCTAATTCCATAGCACCAGGACGGGGGATGGACCCCTCTTTTGGAGCCTTCAGCATCCTGGGGCTATGGTTTGTTTTTTGTAATCACAAACAGGGCCTGATTCCATAGCACCAGGACGGGGGATGGACCCCTCTTTTTGGGCCTGCAGCATCCTGGGATGTATCCGGGCCTTGTGATAGCTGACAAAGGCAAGTGACAGACCCCTGTGTGTCTCTTGGCCTTAGTGGTGGGCCTGTGGTTTCCTGTGGATAGGGCACATCACTGAGGCTGCAACAGCGCCACATACCATACCAATGTGGTCTGTAGTTCACCTCTGCCATGGTTGCAGCTACCCCCTGGGGGCTGGGGGGTTCTGATTTTGGGTGTGTGGCAGACTTAACTACCAGCTGGACGCGGCAACACCTGACATTCCCTGGCAGTGCATAGTTTCTTGGTGCTTTGGTTACAGGGTGTTCTTCCCCACATCCTCAGTTGGGGTGCCTGTCCCCATGCACTTACCTCACGTGGGTAATCAGAGCTCCTGTTATACCTATTTGTAAGGCACTTCCAGGCCCTCCTGACCCTTGACAGGTTCTGCCTCCTGGATGAGCCAGGAAAGAGGCACTGCTGGCAGAGGCAGAACAGCTCTGTGAGCATGTAGAGCTCTCTCTGGGTGAACGCAGGCTTTCTGGACATGGCAGCCATCTGCTCAGAATGTATCTCTGGTGCGTAGCCACGTGCGTTGGTGAGGGCGTAGCCACGTGCGTTGGTGCGGGCATAACAGCGTGCGTGGATACGTGCGTTGGTGCGGGCATAACAGCGTGCGTGGATACATGCGTTGGTGCCGGCGTGGGCACTTTAGATTACAGACCCTTGAGGGTGTATTGCACCTCACATTAATGCTACCATCTATAATTGTGATGGCCTATGGCTTATCAGAGCCTGTGAGCAAGAGCTGGATTTTAAAACCCCCACTTTTTAGTACTGCTGCTACATATCCGAGTTAAAGGTTTTAGGACTCTGCTTATTGCAGAGTCTGCATCATGTTTTATAACACCTTCTGCTTCACACATCTCACATTAGGATACATTCACATTCCTTTAGCTAGAGATGTCCTTGACATGGAGATGTATCTCACATTTCTAATGTCCCTTTTGTTTAGATGAATTGAGGAGGGTGTGTGGAGACAAAGGCACAGAGAGAGTCCCTGATTGGATAAATGTAGGGGTGGCATTGGGACCAATGGAGAGCTTGTTTGTATTTGACTGTTTGGAAATGTATAGCATGAATTTGCTCCTGTTCAAGCATGCTCATTCACCTTTGGACTCGTTCCTCTCTGGATTTTTGGCAGAAAACATAGGCTTGGATTCTGTACTTTACTTCTGGTATTATTTGGTTGCAGACACCACTGCTCTAGATGGAAATGCACCTGACAGCCCTGCCACATATCACCACAGTGGGTTCAAACCCATAACCTCTGGCTTCACAGTCAGTGCATTTGCCAGTGGACTACATCTCTGTAGCTCCTTCTACATGCCTGGCTGGCTACAGAGGGACTTCAGTTCACCACACAGTCCATCTGCAGTGGTTCACAGGGTTGGATTGGAGCAGTCACACCCATGATGCACTGCACATGCAAATCAGCTGTGTACAGATGGTCATATGTTGAGGTGTGCCCCCCCCCATCACCTAGGACTGGTGGGGGTCCTGACCATGTGCAGCCCCACAGCACCTCGGCATGGTAGGGGGAACAGACCGTGTGTGGCACTGCCACAGAGTAGCCACAGACAGTCACATTGTGCGGGTACTGTGCCCACCCTGAGGTTGGGCGCCCAGCACCAGGTCCACAGCACCTTTCATGGCTGATATATGCCATGCTGCAGGTTCCCATCAGTGTGTTGTAGGTAGTTCTGTTAGACACATCTAGTATATATCTGGGTCCTGCTGTATGTCTTGGTTATGTCTAGTCCCTATGGGCGATGATGCACTCAGAATAGTGCATATCCTGTGTTGGTGCCATGGTTATTTGGTGAAGGGGGGGGGGTTGATGGACCCATAGGCAGATTGTGTACCACTACACACCCCACCCTCTGGGGCTCAGGGTGGGGAACAAGAGCACCCACCAATAGATCCACAGTCTACCTCCCTGCAATGGTAGCAGTAGAGAGGACCATCAACCCCAGTCCTGCTGGGGAACAGAGAGAGCGCTACACATCCATAACGCAATGGCAGACAGACAGCAGGCCTGGAAATGTGCAGCTGCCCCCCAACACTATCTGACATTCTCCAGCAGCAAGCCTCTAGCCACTGCACCCTGCAAGGTGTTCCAGCAAGACACATACTAGCTGCAGACAGTCCGCCAGCTAGTCCATAGTGCATGGTCCTGGAGGAGATGCATGCACCCAGAACAGGGATGTCAGCATACACACCAAGCAGATAAGTCAGTGATTGAGCCCCAAAAGGGAACCCATAGATATCACATGAGAAAAATGCCATATAGCACTATGGGGGAACCTAGCCATGCAATGGTCACTGCTCAGTCAGGGTGAGAGTGACCTCACAGCAGGACATGCTATGGCCACCCTGTCCGTGCAGGTGGTGGCCGGGCACTACAATGTCTGAGCCATTGCCCTATGCCTTGTGCAGAAGCAGCGAGGTCAGGCCACCCTATCCAGGCTATTCCCACGGTACCTTGCTCCTCATTATGCACATTGGCAGGCCAATACTGGCAACAGTGCTAGCAGTGAGGGCTGTGGAGGGTGTTGGCAGCCACCACACACTGGATAGACAGACACACACTCCCCACACCTATGACAGCATTGTGCAACTATAGAGGTGTTGGGCAGCCCAGGCCACCACACCAGTCCTGGGCACAGTGCAGGCATGGCTATGGTACGCAATACTGTAGGAGTCACTCCCCAGATTGGTAAACACTGTCAGACACAAGACCTGTAGCACACTCCAGAGACATCAGAAAGGTTGCTATGATGCAGCTCACTCAGAAATTTGTACTTAACCTAGGAATTGCTATCTGCCAGTAATCATAGCAACCTTTTGATAGATGTGCACCATATTCCCCGGTTTAGGGTGGCATTACTAAGGTATGCAAGTGTTAGTATTGGGAGATGCACGCAGAACCCAAACTCCTGCCTCTCCAGGAGGCTTTGGATAATGGGACCTGTGGGTGCGGGTGTGTCTGCCCTTGTTGGCTGCTGCTTTACGGCAGAGGTTCCCAACTCCAGTCCTGCAGTGCCAAACACTGTTCGGGTTTTCATGCTGTCCCTCATGAATATTGTCAGACGGCTGCCTGGGTGAGAATCTTCACAGTCTTGGCAAGTGCATATATCTATATGATTTGCAAGGGATTGTGGGCAATGCAGTTCATTCACACCAGACACAGCTGCTCACAATAATTAGCTGTGCTTTTGGGTAAAGCCAATAAGATATTTATTTATGGGGTTATTTCTCCCAACACAGATATGCTTGGTAGCACATAAATCAGGTTACTTACTTTCAGTGTTAAACTTGGAAAAACAAAATAAGGAAAACAACCTTTAAACTTGTCAGGCAATCAAAGCAAAAGAAATAAGACCTGGTTGATAACAAACTGGTCTTTTCTGTAGGCTTAGCTAATATTTTCTTAGCATGCATCAAACAACAAACCAAAAGCTACAAAGAAAGAAAAAAACTGTTCTTTTCAGGTTAACTTCTTATATCTTCCCACATAGATTCAGAAGTGATTCTCTCCTAGCTCACAAGCAATTAGGTAAGGCTCAATTGCTAGCAGTTAACCAGCTGAAACCCCTTAGCTGGCTTGCTTTCTACTGCGTGGCTAAAAAAACCCTACTCAGGAGCTTTTCTGAGTAGATTAAAGAACAAGTTTGTATTTCTTTGTGATGGTTGCTGTATTTTATAACAGAAAATCACCAAAGGAGTTTAGACAGAGAGCAGTCCATGTAAACCAGGGGTCTCAAACTCAAATTGCTTTGAGGGCCAAATGAGGACTTGTAAAGTAACCCGGGGGCTGCATAAGACGCGGGGCCTCATTTGCATAATGGGCCTCATTTGCATAAATATTTGCATAATGTTACCATACACTAACTTTTAGTAAACATGCCTCTTTAATGAGTATGGATAAAGAAAGACTAAAAGATTTAGAAACAAGAAGACAATAATTAAACTGGGAACCCCAAAAGCCAAACTTGGAATGTACAACAACACTGTAGAAATAAAACTATAAATTAATTTCCTCTTGTACTAAACAAAGCGCAAACATTAATGATGCACATTTCCCAGAGCTGACATATTCCAGTTAATAAATTCAAAATAAAGAGATATTTTTCTACCTTTTGTGCATTTTTTTCAGTTGCAATTGTTCCAGCCACTTTCTTCTGGTTTCTTCATGTCTTCTGCTAACTCTCCATCGTCTGCTGTCCGTTTGCCCTTTCTTCTCTCCTAGTTTTTTTTCCATTCTCTCTCTACATCTGCTTTAACATACTAATCTTTCTCCTTTTTCTCTTTCCTCATTCCTATTTCATCCACTCAAATTTTACCCCTCCATCCTCAATCCCCACTTACTCTCCCAATACCTGGCCAATTGTAGATTTGTCTTCTCTCCCAGACAAAATATTTTTCCCCTCTCCATTTCACTTTCCCAGCTCCATCCCATTCTAATCCTCCCCCAACATCAGCTCCCTTCTAGTTCCAGCCCCACCCAGCATCCGCTCCCTTCTAGTCCCCCCATTAGTCCATTTCCAGTCCTATCCTAGCCTCACCATCAGCCCATTTCCAATCCTAGCCCCCCATCAGCCCATTTCCAATCCTAGCTCCCTCCCCTCACAGCCCATTTCCATTCCAAGCCCCCCTCCCCATCAGCCATTTGCAGTTCAAGCCCCCCTTCCACTCAGCCAATTTCCAGTCCTAGCAACCCCCCCCAGCCCATTACCAGTCCTAGACCCCCCATAGCCCATTACCAGTCCTAACCTCCCCATAGCGCACTTCCAGTTTTACCCCCCATCACCCCATTTTCAGTCTTACCCCCCCATAGCCCATTACCAGTCATAACCCCCCCTGCCAATAGCCCACTTCCAGACCTAACCCCCATTACCCCATTTCAGTCAGCCCCTCCATAGCTCATTACCAGTCCTAACTCCCCCCATCAGCCAACCTCCAGTCCTTCCTAACCCCCACCTGCCCATTTCCAGTCCTAGCCCCCACCAGAGCCCATTAACAGTCATACCCCCCATGCCAATAGCCAATCTCCAGTCATACCCCCCCTGCCAATAGCCCATTTCCAGTCTTACCCCCCCTGCCAATAGCCCATTTCCAGTCATACCCCCACTGCCAATAGCCCATTTCCAGTCATAACCCCCCTGCCAATAGCCCATCTCCAGTCATAACCCCCCCTGCCAATAGCCCATCTCCAGTCATAACCCCCCCCTGCCAATAGCCCATTTCCAGTCATATCCCCCCTGCCAATAGCCCATTTCCAGTCATACCCCCCCCTGCCAATAGCCCATTTCCAGTCATAACCCCCCTGCCAATAGCCCATCTCCAGTCATAACCCCCCCCCCGCCACTAGCCCATCTCCAGTCATAACCCCCCCTGCCAATAGCCCATTTCCAGTCATAACCCCCCCCCCCCCCCCCGCCAATAGCCCATCTCCAGTCATAACCTTTTCAAGCCGCGCGAGAGGGAAATACTCTCTTCGCGGCTTGAAAAGCACCCGCTGATGGAGCACTCTCGGGGATCTCAGGGCAGAGAGGAAGGGGCCGCAGGACAGCTGATTTTGCTGCTTGAGCAGCAGAAGCCAGTTTTTTTTTTTTTAAATTGACCGTCGATTCTGCCGTTGCCACGGCGGCAACGGCAGCAGCAGCAGAAGCCGTCGCGGGCTGCACAACGTTCTCTCGCGGGCCGCATGCGGCCCGCGGGCCGCGTGTTTGAGACCCCTGATGTAAACAGATTCTTCATCTGCTATCACCCCCTCTTCTTCAACAAGCATGGGTTCAATATCATGGATTGGCACAGATGAATCTCTCAATGGAGCGCTTTCAGGAGAAAACTTGTTTCCCTGCTGTCTTTCAAGGTTATAGCTAGGGCATAGATCAGTGTTCATACCTGAGCTTCCATTGCTGTTAGAGTTCCTCTCTATATAGCCTGGCCAGTATGTAGTCCAGTTCTTATGTCCAGCCTTCCAATCCGGATCCCTGGATACTGGATCTCTCTTCACATACCTTCTGGCACGGGTCTTAGGGTCCCTTCCACGTGCAGCCCTCTCTCTCACAGGTACCGTCTGGAGATTCCTAGCTCTGAAGCACCATTCCTCTGGCTTTCCCCAGTCCAATGGTGTATGCTGGCCCTTGGAATGCCTCCCAGTATAGGTACTGCTCTGGACTCTTCTAGACCTCTCAAAGGCTTTTCTCCTTTTTCTTCCAAAAGGTTTCTTTCCCTCTCTGTCCGTCCGGTTTGGCTTCTGCTTCTGATGATCCTCCTGATGATGAAGATGATCAAACTCAAGCTCAAGCTGATTCTCTGTAGAATAAACTCTACCTTTATTCTGCCTAGATGAGTGCTCCCCCCTAATACAGCGCAGCTGTGCTGAATCAGGCCCTGCCCTTTGAGATGAGTGCTTAGGGATTACCTCATAGCCCTCCTGAACACACGTTTCCCCACTTCAGCTCCTCTAATGGCTGTTGGAAACTTGGTGCATTCTGGGAATGGTAGTCTTTTATGGGAAAATTCTGTTTTCTTATTTCCACCAGAACTGACAGGTTGCTTGTTCAGAGTCACTTCACCTTTTCTATAGCTCCTTCCTGAGCTATGATAAGCTTCCTTATCACATACCCCCCTGCTTAAGTTATTACGGACTGGTGTCACTGGTGAAACTTCTTCTCTACAGTCCGTAATACGGGAAAGGGCATCCGCATTCTTGTGTAACTTCCCAGCACGATGTTCAACTTGAAAATCAAATGCCTGTAAGGCCATGTACCAGCGTGTCAACCTGGCATTGTGGTTCTTCATTTGCTGCAACCACTTAAGTGGGGCATGGTCTGTGACCAACTGGAACTTTCTCCCTGTAAGGTAAAACCTTAACGCCTCCACTGACCACTTAATAGCTAAACATTCTTTTTCTATTGTGGAATACTTTTGTTCAGCCGGTGACAACTTCCTGCTCAGGTACATCACAGGATGCTCCTCCCCTTCATGACACTGGGATAGAACCGCTCCTAGCCCTACATCCGATGCATCCGTTTGAACCAGAAAGGGTTTCTTGAAGTCCACCCCTTTCAGTACCGGTCCTGTACACAATTTTCCTTTTAAGACTGAAAACGCTTTTTCAGCTTCAGGTGTCCACTTTAGCTGGTTTGGACAATTCTTCCGCAGCATATCCGTGAAAATTGCACTTTTCTCTGCAAATTGTGGTATAAATCTGCGGTAGTATCCAATAAGTCCTAAGAAACTTCTTAGTTGTTTCCTTGTTGTTGGAGGAGGAAAATTCCTGATGCTATCTACTTTACTCATTAGAGGTTTAATTTTTCCTCTTCCCACTAGGTGGCCCAGGTATTTTACCTCCCTATTTGCAAAGGCACACTTCTTCGGGTTTAAAATGATTCCCGCTTGCTTCATGGAGCACAAGACTGCCCTGATCCTCTTCAGATGCTCCGTCCAGGTGTTACTATGGATTATGACATCATCCATATATGCAAAAGCATAATTTTGGTGGGGTCGAAGTACCTGATCCACTAACCTTTGGCAGGTAGCCAATGCTCCATGCAGTCCGAAAGGCATCCTCTTGAACTTGAAAAGGCCAACGGGGGTGCTGAACGCAGTCTTCGGCTTCAACTCCCTGGTGAGAGGGATTTGCCAATATCCTTTTGTCATATCAAGGGTGGTTACGTATTGAGCCTGTCCCAGCTGGTCCAACAGCTCTTCAATTCTTGGCATTGGATATGCATCAAAAACTGATATGGCGTTTACCTGCCGGAAGTCAATACAAAATCTTAAAGATCCATCAGGCTTCGGCACCAGGACTATGGGGCTATTCCAGGGACTCTTTGACTCCTCTATTACTCCCATGTCCAACATCTCCTGGACTTGTGCCACTACTTCCTGTCTCTTGGCTTCAGGCAAGCGGTATGGCCTTTGACGAACAAATTTCCCAGGTGGAGTTATTATTTCATGGGCAACCAAATGTGTCTCCCCAGGTATGAGTGTCAACACATCTGGGAATTCTTTAAGCAATTTCCTAATTTCTTCCTGTTGTAACACTGTCAGGTCCTCACCTATTTGGGGCTCTGATTTTTCTTTACAATCAGATACCTGGGGTCCCAAATCTTCCTCTTCATTCACCTCCCTCTCTCGGGCACAGGTGGCAGCTAGGCTTTTAACCCCTTTGATGTCAGTAGAACCAAAGCCTTTGGTTCCACGCTCAGAATTTTCCAGGTATGTGACCTCCTCCACAGGTGGAAAACCCAGCCTCTCACAGATCAATTGGGCAATTCTGTCTCCTGTCTTCACATGATAATCATTCTGTCCAAAGTTAAATAACAGAACTTTAATATTGCCCCTGTAATCGGGATCAATTACTCCCGCACCCACATCGATGAAATATTTAAGGGCTAATTCGGACCTTGGGGCTACTCTCCCATAGCATCCAATAGGTATTTCCACTTGGAGACCAGTGTCCACCAGGGCTCTCCCTTGGCTAGGTACAGTCACATTTTCTATGCTGCACAGGTCAAACCCAGCAGCTTGAGGGGTTGCTCGCTTAGGAGCTTGGGCCTTCTCTGTGACCCTATGGTACTTTAGGACGAATGTCTGCTTTGGGGTAGCTTGGTCTTCTGGACGCTTAACCATCTTTTTAGCTGGGGTCTGAGGACTTCCAAATAAAGGCCCGGGAGCTATTACCATTAAACCTTCTCCCTCCTTCTTTCCTAGTCCTTCCACTAGACCCTGCTTAAATCTTGGCCAGTCTCTTCCTAGAACCAAATCAAAGGGTAGCCTAGGCACCACTGCTAACAGGACTTCCTCTTGTTCCCCCAGGCACTTAACCTTTAGCCTATAGGTGGGATATGCTGTTGCAGCACCATGAATGCATCTGATGTGAACTTGGCTTTCAGGGGTTCTGGGCACAAATCCTTCTTGGGCCTCTATCCTCTTCAAAAGCCTTTTTGACATCATACTCTGGTCTGCCCCAGAGTCTAACAAAGCATTTGTGGTAATTCCTTGCACATCAACTATCAAAAGAAATCCTTCTTTGGGCTGTTTTAAATCCACACCCACTAAGCTAGTGTGTGTCTGGCATCTCTTTTCTAAATGTCCCCATTTTCCACACTTGAAACATTTCTTTCTACTCCACTGTGTCATCTGGTTTGATACAGTACATTCATTTTCAGAAACATTTTTAATTATTTTCTTTTCTGATACAGCACATCTTGCCTCAGCACCAATCTTCAGAGGGCCACCCATTCTTTGGCAAGCCTGCGTGGCTTCCAAGAATCTCTCTGCTAGCATGGTTGCCTCTCCAAGATTTTGGAAATTTTGCTGTATAAGGAAAGTGTGCAAATCTTTAGGGACCGCAGACATAAATTGTTCAAGCATTATAATGTATAATAACATCTCTACAGTCTTTTGCTCAGGCTCCAACCATTTTACAGCTAAACCTCTGATTCTCTGACTCAGAGCCCTGGGTGTTTCACCCACTCTCAATGTAGTAGCTCTAAACATTTGCCTATACTCTGAAATAGACAACCCTAGGCGATCTCTAATAGCAGCCTTTACATCCTTATAATTCAAAGCCTGGGCTGCTGGCATTGCTCTGTAAGCTGCAAGCGCCTCTCCAGTTAATGAGGCTGCCAGCCTTACTGCCCACTGGGTCTCTGGCCATGCTAATGCTTGTGCCACTCTTTCAAAAGACTCTAGAAAATCATCAACATTATCCTCTGGAGTTAGCTTCCCAAAACTAAATGCCCCAATTCCTTGATTGAGTCCCACACTGTCCACATGTGGTGTACCAGTATTTACTGCTGGTCTTGCATCTGTTCCACTTTGGTTCTGCAGCTGAACTAGGGCTTGCACCAGATCAAGCACTGGCTTCTGCTGGTCCATTAAGGCTTTCAAAGCAGCGTCCTGAGCCTGCTGTGCTAGTTCCTGTTGCCTGCTAAATTGGGCTGCCATCCAATCAGCTAGTTCCCTTGGATCCATCTTGATCCCTGCAAGAAACAAAAAAAAAACCAAAGTGCACCACCTTCCAAACAGGTGTGTTTTTTTTCTACTTTTTTTTTTTTTTTTTAATTACCCCTGTGCTTACTCCCATCCACCACTAGACATGCCCAGGTACTTATTACCTTGTCTCAGTGATGAATCCAGCTCTGCACAGGGTCTTTTCCTCCTGGGACAGCTGCCTGGAACATCCATTTCTCGTCCGAAGTGCAGTTTAGGGAAAATCTTTTTTTTTCCAGCTTTAAACTTGAACTTTAGTTGTAATCCTCAGCAAGTAAATCCCCTCTGTGCAAAAGCAATCCGAAAAACTACGCCATTTGTCAGACGGCTGCCTGGGTGAGAATCTTCACAGTCTTGGCAAGTGCATATATCTATATGATTTGCAAGGGATTGTGGGCAATGCAGTTCATTCACACCAGACACAGCTGCTCACAATAATTAGTTGTGCTTTTGGGTAAAGCCAATAAGATATTTATTTATGGGGTTATTTCTCCCAACACAGATATGCTTGGTAGCACATAAATCAGGTTACTTACTTTCCGTGTTAAACTTGGAAAAAAAAATAAGGAAAACAACCTTCAAACTTGTCAGGCAATCAAAGCAAAAGAAATAAGACCTGGTTGATAACAAACTGGTCTTTTCTGTAGGCTTAGCTAATATTTTCTTAGCATGTATCAAAAAAAAACCCAAAATCTACAAAGAAAGAAAAAAACTGTTCTTTTCAGGTTAACTTCTTATATCTTCCCACATAGATTCAGAAGTGATTCTCTCCTAGTTCACAAGCAATTAGGTAAGGCTCAATTGCTAGCAGTTATCCAGCTGCAACCCCTTAGCTGGCTTGCTTACTACTGCATGGCTAAAAAAAACCCTACTCAGGAGCTTTTCTGAGTAGATTAAAGAACAAGTTTGTATTTCTTTGTGATGGTTGCTGTATTTTATAACAGAAAATCACCAAAGGAGTTTAGACAGAGAGCAGTCCATGTAAACAGATTCTTCATCTGCTATCACCCCCTCTTCTTCAACAAGCATGGGTTCAATATCATGGATTGGCACAGATGAATCTCTCAATGGAGCACTTTCAGGAGAATACTTGTTTCCCTGCTGTCTTTCAAGGTTATAGCTAGGGCATAGATCAGTGTTCATACCTGAGCTTCCATTGCTGTTAGAGTTCCTCTCTATATAGCCTGGCCAGTATGTAGTCCAGTTCTTATGTCCAGCCTTCCAATCCGGATCCCTGGATACTGGATCTCTCTTCACATACCTTCTGGCACGGGTCTTAGGGTCCCTTCCACGTGCAGCCCTCTCTCTCACAGGTACCGTCTGGAGATTCCTAGCTCTGCAGCACCATTCCTCTGGCTTTCCCCAGTCCAATGGTGTATGCTGGCCCTTGGAATGCCTCCCAGTATAGGTACTGCTCTGGACTCTTCTAGACCTCTCAAAGGCTTTTCTCCTCTTTCTTCCAAAAGGTTTCTTTCCCTCTCTGTCCGTCCGGTTTGGCTTCTGCTTCTGATGATCCTCCTGATGATGAAGATGATCAAACTCAAGCTCAAGCTGATTCTCTGTAGAATAAACTCTAGCTTTATTCTGCCTAGATGAGTGCTCCCCCCTAATACAGCGCAGCTGTGCTGAATCAGGCCCTGCCCTTTGAGATGAGTGCTTAGGGATTACCTCATAGCCCTCCTGATTGAACACACGTTTCCCCACTTCAGCTCCTCTAATGGCTGTTGGAAACTTGGTGCATTCTGGGAATTGTAGTCTTTTATGGGAAAATTCTGTTTTCTTATTTCCACCAGAACTGACAGGTTGCTTGTTCAGAGTCACTTCACCTTTTCTATAGCTCCTTCCTGAGCTATGATAAGCTTCCTTATCACAATATGCATGATATATATCTGCATACCATGGGGGTGGCGCATAGAAATGCAGCACAGGCATCTTTATCAGAGGCAGCATGGAACTGGAATGGTGTTTGGCCCTCCAGGACTGCATTTGGGAGACTCTGCTCTAGGTAATGTGCATGTTTATGGTGTCTGTGCTCTGTAGGGTAGAATGCAGGTGTTTTGGGCATGTTTACGTCATCTGCAATAAAGGTGCTGTCTGTATTAGCACGTTGTAGTAGTGGGTAAAATATGGGGACTGCGTTGGCAGGAACCACAGCTGGGACTAGAACCTGTGACCCTCTGCTTCTGAATACACTGGTTTTGGGCAATGCACAACCTTGTTGTCACAGAGTCAGTACATTCCTTGGTGATACCATGACTGTTCATCAGACAGGGCCCGTCTGTTGCAGTACATGGCACCCACCTACACAGGGTTAGGCCATGATCTGTTCTGGGCAGCTGCCACTGCCCCCTCCACCACCAGTATCCCTCAGCCACCATGCTGACATGCCCTTCTGCTGGTGGTGCTGGTGGTGTGCAGTCTCAGGCCATCCAGTGTGCAGGTAGGCGGCTGCCTATGGTGCGGGTTCTGGGGTAGGGGTGCCTGCATAGACGTCCATGCTTCCCCCAGCCCCGCCTGCCAATGTTCCGTGCCCTTGGGGGTGGCTGTTGGGTACTATCCCCTGTGACACTGTGGGAAACACACTCGTACACATGTTGCTCTTCAGCAGTTGCTATCTGGCTGCTCTGCTGTTTCAGCATTCGTATGGCCCACCTGGGCATCACCCTAGTCCACACTGTGCCCCAGCTCCACCACAGCATGTGCCGCCTGCAGCCCACTGTATCCCCTTCTCCGGCATCTGTCCAGTTGCCGTTCCGACATGCCTGCCCTGATGTTGCGGGACATGTGCATGCCATTTTAGAAGTAAATCATGTCTATGTCCTCCCATAATCATTTAATTGTTGACCCTGGTGATGGCCCCCATCCTAAAAGAAATTACCCCTCCCTATGTTACATGTTACACCGCTTTGACCCGGTGAAAAGCGGGATATAAATGCAGTTAAATAAATAAAAATAAAATAAAAATAGGAACCCTGTCTGATGGTGGGGAAAACCCTGAGCAGCGCTATTTCACTGTGGGCTCCTTCACCTTGTATGGGGCCGGAGTATAGACCCTTCCACAATTTATATCTTTTAGGTGGAGCTTACTCAGGGGGGGAGGGGTTGATGTTTCTCATTGATACCACTATTGGCCAGCTTGGTTATGTTTTTTTTCCAGTTTGTTGGGGTCATTTTCAGTGTTTCTGTGCCCTTTTGTTCTGTGCACATGTATCACACATCACTTTTTTTAGGTTTCCTTGCCTGGGCTGTACATTGCTGACACTGAAATGGTTTCTCTCCCCTGTAATGTGCATTTAACGGCAGGTTTTCATTCGCGTTGGAATTGAGCTCTTCAGATCAGCGCGTTAGTGTGAAGGGAGCCTCTCCCTGCCCACTCTCTGCCCATTGACCCCTTTTCTCTGCCCTGTCTCCACCTTCTGCGGTCTTTTACCGCGCCGCGGGCATTTACGATCGTTAACTACGGTTAACGCGCGTTATGTAATGTTAACGATCATAAGCGCATTATTACACACGTTATGATGCGCTTACGATCGTTAACGTTACATAACGCGCGTTATATACGATTACCGCAGTTTAGTAAACATACCCCATAGCGTTTGAATTCCGTTCAGGTGATAACATGATTGATCTTTACAGTGTAAGTACACATTGGATAGATGGTGCTAATTCACTAGAAATATGTAACGTGATGTGTTTTAAGGTTTTATTGTTTGGATTAGTTCATAGGTGGTGTGCTGTGGTGTATGTAGTTACTCACAAGAAGAATGACTTTGGGAAGCCATGATACCTTAATATGGAACACCTGCTTATGAAGGGAATGAGGATCCACGGAATACAGTGAAGCTGTATATTGGATTCTTTGGAGGATCAGCATTCATCAAGGAGAGATATATACATTTTTACCCTAGGAATAGGGATTGCCTGCATTGACATATTGCTATTTTCAACAGTTGGTTTGTCTTATTGTTTTTAAACTTTCTGTGTTCATTGTTATTCTAGATATCAACGTTTTAGATTGTCCTACATGTATGTGTGGAGTTCTGTAGTTTTATGTATTGGTAAAAGATTACTCATTGATAGGTTTTTGCCAGAAATTGATATATATTTAGTGAATATTAGAATGAAATTTATATGTATACACATTAATGATATTATGTATATTTGTTAAATAAATAGTGGTCTATACCATTTTGTATTTTGTAATTATTAAAGTAATATTCATTTATATTTATATGTGAGTTATATTTGAACATAAGAACATAAGATATGCTATACTGGGTCAGACCAAGGTCCATCAAGCCCAGTATTCTGTTTCCAACAGTGGCCAATCTAGGTCATATGTACCTAGCAGTTTCCCCAAGAGACACAATGCTTGTACTGGATCAAGCAATGATATCTTCGGTCACTTCTTAATAATGGTTTATGGACCTTTCCTCCAGGAACTTGTCCAAACCTTTTTTAAACCCAGCTACACTAACAGCCTTTACTACATCCTCCGGTAACAAATTCCAGAGTTTGATTACAAGTTGAGTGAAAAAATATTTTCTTTTATTAGTCTTAAATAGTTTACCCTGTAGCTTCATTGCATGTCCCCTAGGGGCATGTTTACTAAACATTCCTAACGTGCGGGGCCGTGCTAGTGTGCCTGTGCCATATAAGGAGTGGGCGGTTCAGGCAGAAAATAGAAAAAAAACAGTAGTAAGCAACCGGACGTGTGTGCGTCGCGCTAATGTGCGGGGGTCGACATTAGCGCGTGGAAAGGCAAAGTGGCGCGCTGCTGAGTATACAAAACAACAGAGCCATGGTACAACCGTGAAGACACTGACCAATGGTGCAGGGGCCATGGGTTCAATCCCCCAGTGTGCGCAACGACAAAGGTCAGCTGAGGCAGTAACTGTAATGATTAACATTGTTTTAGGAGGCAAATTAATTTGGAACGGCATAAGGCGGCGCACAGTTATTTTTGGGCGGCAGAAGGCGGCGCACAGTGCTTTTTGGGCGGCATAAGGCGGCGCACAGTTATTTTTGGGCAGCAGAAGGCGGCGCACTGGTCCCCTTGGGCGGCAGAAGGCGGCGCGCTGATAGGCACAAGGCGGCGCGCTGATGCACAAGCACAGGAACAGAGCCACAGCACAATGGTTAAAACACTGACCAATGGTGCAGGGATCAGGGGTTCAACTCCTCACAATGCCCAGTGAAAAATGCCTGCTGAGGCAGTATGTATTATGTTGTGGAGTGCTGTAGGAGGCTGTATAATGTTATTTTGTTATCACTACTAGCAAACGCACTCTCCCAGCATGTTAACATACGGCGGCCCATAAGGCACATGTTACAGTGCACTGTTCGCCAAGGCACCCTTGAATGACCCCTATAGGGCAGCATGTATGTTGCGACACAGGATAATGTATAGTGCACCCTATAGGGATGGCAACCATAAGGTGGCCTACAGGGCGCCCTATGAAGCACCCTCAGAGGCACCTAATGGGTATAGTAAGCTGAGGGTGGTCTTGCCGGCATAGACATATGTACAGTAAATAAAAATAAAGCTGTGGACAGCCCTACCAAAGGGCCCCACTGTGGGTTTGAACCCATGACCTCTGGCTGCACAGGCAGTGATGTAACCATTGCGCTACAGCTCCATAGCTGTAAGCAGGCCCCTGGCTGGCTGCAGATAGCCTACACGTCACCTCACAGACAGTCTGCTGGTGTCAACAGGATAGGGTTAGGCCACCCGTACCCATGATGCACTGCACATGCAAATTAGCTGTCCGCAGATGGACACAAGATGGGGAATGCACCCCCACAGCACCTCGGCCCTGTTGGGGGAAGTGACCGGGTGCACCCACACAGCACCTTGGCCTAGTAGGGGGCACTGACCGGGTGTTTTACTGGCACAGAGTAGCCACACACCGTTACATCGTGCGGGTACTGTGCTCACCCTGAGTGTGCAATGAGGTGGCCAGGACCAGGTCAACAACACCTGCCATGGCTGATGGAGGCCAAGCGGGCGTTCCAAAGCAGTGTTAATGTGTAAGATAGGTAGTTTCTGCACAAACACCATGGATATCCCTGTCTGCCGCCATCAGGCACCCCCCCCCCCCCACCAGTGGCAAACATGGTCCCCATCAAGGGATCCACACGCTACCTCCCTGCAAAGGTGGCAGTAGAGGGCAACATCAACCCCAGTCCTGCTGAGGAACACCACCACCACCCCCCCCCCAAGGCAGCTCCATACACAGCCATAACACAATAGCAGACAGACATAAGCCCAGGGTATGGTAAGCTGCACTCCACCACCAGATATTCCCCTGCAGCAAGCCAACAGCCACTGCACCCTGCAAGCCATTATAGCAAGACATTTACCAGCTACAAACAGTCTGCTGGTTAGTCCATAGTGCATGTTCCCAATGGAGATGCATGCACCCAGAACTGGGCTGTCTGCATACACAGCAAGCAGATAGATCAGTGACTGGGCCCCAAAGAGAAACCCATATCTATCACATGAGAGAACTACTATATAGCACTATGGGGGGGCCTAGCCATGCTGTGGTCACTGAACAGTCAGGGTGAGCGTGATCCCCCAGAAGGACATGCTTTGGCCACCCTGTCTGTGTAGGTGGTGGCCGGACACTACAATATCCCAGCCAATGTCCCTGCCAGGGCCCTATGCCCAGTGCAGATGCATCCTGGCCACGCCACCCTGCCCTGGCTATACCCATGGTACCTTGCACCTCATTATGCACATTGACTGGCCAATACTGGCAACAGTGCTGGCAGTGCGGGCTGTTGAAGGGGCTTGCAGCCAACACCCACTGTATAGACAGACACACACTTCCACACCTCTGCCATCATGGTGCTACGATTGAGGGGGTAAGTAGCCTTGCCCACCAAACCGGTCCTGAGCACGGCAAGGCATGGATATGGTACGCATTACAGCTGGTGGTCACTCCCCAGGGTGGTAAGCACCGTCAGAGGCCAGGCCTGGAGCATGCCCCACAAACACCTAACAGATTGTTTGGATGGGGTCAACTAGCAGTATGTACGTAACGTATGGATAACTGCCTGCCTGTGCTCCTAGCAAACGTCTCCGAGCTGTGTACCGTATACCTCAGGTGTAGGGTGACATTGGTAAGTTATGCAAGTGCTCGTTTTGGGTGCTGCATGCACGGTCCAATGTTCTGCCTTTCCAGGAGACATTGGCCAATGGGGCCTGTGGGTGTGGGTGTGTCTGCCCTTGATGGCTGCTGCTTTACGGCACAGATTCCCAACTCCAGTCCAGGTTTGCATCACACTGTTCGGGTTTTCCTGCTATCCCTCATGAATATGCATGGGCTACATCTACATGCCATGGGGGTGGTGCATAGATATACAGCACAGGCATTTGTATGAGTGTCAGCATGGAACCTGACTGGTGTGTGGCCCACCAGGACTGCATATGGGTGCTTCTGCTCTAGGTACTGCCCCTGTTCATGGTGTCTGTGCTCAGTGGGGTAAAAGATAGATGTCTTACCATTGCATATGTCCCCGCCATGAAAGGTGTGTCCTTACTATCACTGTTTAGTTGTGGGAAAAATATGTGGGCAGGATTGGCAGTAGCCCCAGCTGGGCTTTGAACCTGTGACCTTCTGCTTTTGTATGCACTGTCTGTGTGCACTGCACCACTGTGTAGCCACAGATTGGTTGGATTCCCTGGACTGTCCATGACTGTGGATCCGGCAGGACCTGTCTGTTGCAGTGGACTGTGCCAGCCTGCACATGGCTAGGCCTCTGTCTTCTGTGGTTAGCAGCCACTGCCCCCTGCACCACATGTACTTGTCCGCCAACATGCTGGCATGAACTTCTCTCAGAAAAAGCAGTTGACCTGATTGCAATGTGGCAGTATGGGACTGCATTTGGGGGACTTGGCTGTAGGTAATGCCCATTGTTGTGGTGTGTGTGCGGTGTTGGGTAAAATAAGGGTGTTTTCCCCATGCATACAGGGGTGTCTGCGCTATCTTTATTTAGTGGTGGGTAAAATATAGGAACTGGGCTGGCAGGTGCCCCAGCTGGGTTTTGAACCTCTGCCCTCTGGTCCTAGAGGTAATGACTCTGTCTGCTGTACCACACTTTGGCCACAGAGACAGTGCAGCCCCTGGAGGCAGCAAGCCTGGCAGGATGGAGTCACAAACCCTGCTCTACGCAATTCTACTGTGGGCATATGCACCCTGTCTGGTGACAAACGTGCACATAAACCCCGGAAATGACCACGGGAAATGTGGGACAAAATATCACCACGCTGGGCAACAGTGATATTAATGGGCAACCATAGCAAACACTCCCAGGAAAGCTCCAACACGTGGAAATGTTTTTTGGAAGAGTCTCCTCTCAGTAGACCCTTCCAAAATTCATTTCTTTTTTCTGGAGCTTTGCTGGGTGTGATTTCTGTATTTGCCCATCACTATAACTGTTCCCCAGCTGAATTACTATTTTTAATAGTTCTGTTGTGGTCATTTTCTATTTTTATTTTCACTTTTGTGCTGTGCACATATATCACACTGCTCACGTTTTGCTGGTTTCCCCGGTTTTCCTGTACATTGCTGACGGAAATGGTTTCTCTTCCCTTTAAATGCTTTCTACCGCGAGTGTTTCACTCGCGGTAGTTTTTACATGCACATTCGGGCCCGATACTGTGCGGGGAGCCTCTCCCCTCCCACTCTCCACCCATTGACCCCGTCCCTCCGCCCCTCCGGAGCCTTCCTCCGCCCTCCTTTCGCCGTTCCACGCCTCTATCGGACATTTGCGGGCCCACACTTGTACGGGGCCCGTTAGTGAGCCGCGTACCTGTGCGGGGGTGACACGCACGTGTGCGGGGCGTTTAAACGCGTTTCTGCGCGTTTCAGTGCCGCGTTGCCGTGCGCTATTTTGCAGCGCGCTATTTTGCGGATTTTAGTAAACATGCCCCCTAGTCTTTCTATATTCTGATAACGTAAACAATCGATCTACGTTTACCCGTTCCACTCCGTTCATTAATTTATAGACTTCTATCATATCTCCTCTCAGCCGTCTCTTTTCCAGGTTAAAGAGCCCTAACCTTTTTAGCCTTTCTTCATAGGAGTATCCTTCCATCCCCTTTACCATTTTGGTGGCTCTTCTCTGAACCTTTTCTAAAATCGTTATATCCTTTTTAAGATACGGCGACCAGAATTGCACACAATATTCAAGGTGCGGTCTCACCATGGAACAATATAGGGGCATTATATCTTTTGTTTTATTTTCCATTCCTTTCCTTATCATACCTAGCATTCTATTTGCTCTCTTGGCCGCCGCTGCACACTGGGCCGAGGGTTTTAACATGGTATCCACAATGACGCCTAAATCTTTTTCCTGGGTGGTGGTTCCTAATGTGGAACCTTGCATCGTGTAACCATAGTTTGGGTTGTTCTTCCCTAGGTGCATAACCTTGCACTTGTCCATATTAAATTTCATCTGCCATTTTGATGCCCAGTCTTCCAATTTATCAAGATCCTCTTGCAATTTTTCACAATCCTCTTGGGTTTTAACAACTTTAAATAGTTTTGTGTCATCTGCAAATTTGATCACCTCACTCGTTATTCCACTTTCCAGGTCATTTATGAATATGTCAAAAACCAGCGGACCCAGCACAGATCCCTGGGGTACACTACTATTCACCTTTCTCCATTGGGAAAATTGGCCATTTAGCCCTACCCTCTGCTTTCTATCTTTTAACCAGTTCCTGATCCACAATAGTACACTGCCTCCTATCCCATGACTCTTTAGTTTTTCCAAAAGTCTCTGATGCATTGTGTATTTTGTATGGTTTGTATAAAACATCCACACATGTACCAGCATACCATGAAGTCAAATGAGGAAAAAGCCTTTTACACAGTTTACTTACATCTGTTTCTCGGGATAAGATATGGTATTAAATATGTCTTGGTATTTTGTTTTAGCAACCAGGTATCCACCAGGTTTTTGATTCCTAAGAAAATGCCATACCTGCAATGACAAAGCAGAGTTAAGAGAAAAGCTGCCTCGGATCTAAAAATTGCCCTTCTCTGCCCTGCTAAATGTATGTGTAGGATTCTCTAGGACTCATACTTTCAGTCATGTTAAAAAGTGGCTTTCCCAGGGGTGTGTTTAGGTCAGGAGGTAGATCTGAATTTCAAAAGTGCACATGTTTTTTTCACTTCAGCTCAGCTGCACACAAACATAGCAGATGCAGGGTACACAGTCACTGTTAGCACGCAGTCTTTATGAATGCTAACTTTCAACAGAAAACTGCACACATGATTTCCCTTTGAATAATGACTGCAAAATACGTGGGCTAAAAGTTCCTACATATACTGCAGACAACACAATCTATTCAAGATATCCTCAAATTGCAAATTTTTCACACTCACAAGGAGGCCAGAATGGGAGGGAACAAAAACAGAATCCATTATATACCAATAAAACCAGCATTAACTGCCATATCCAAACTACTATAAGCCAAATATGGACAACACGCCGAACCTGTTCAACACACTATTCATTAGATGAGCACCAGCTGCTGGTCTGACTCGTCAAATCCAGGAAGAATCTCAATGGGAAAAAATCATTTCTTATACAGTACATGGCTTTACAAAGACTTTGGATTGCATGAATTGTGAAGCCTGTGTAAGATTTTAGCTAGATTTGTTTGCTCTACAACATTTATTAAGAAAGTCAAATCATCATCTGTCAAAGGTCTGTATTCACCATCTACTGCAGCAGGATCTTATACTGTCAATTTTTCCACAAATCTTGACTGGACCCCTATCAGTGAACAGGAGGAGGGATGTAACATAACATTGCATATAAAGAAAACATAAATTACATATCAACTTCTTCAGTCAACATTTTATTAATAAATCCACAAGGAGCGGAGGAGAACAGCCACACTACAGATATGAATTTTATTTAAAAATGTCTTTATTAAAAAGCCTTCAAGGGTCTTGTGGATTTGTTTATGCTCTGCAGAGGGTCTCCTTCTGTTGTGTTTTCCTGCCTTAATGTTTTATTAATAACAGGCCTTGCATAAAATCCCAAAGTGTGGAACCACATTAAATCAAAACACTCCATACAGAAGGGGGGGGGGGGGAGGCGCTTGTGAGCCCAACGAGATGGCCACGATTCTGTAAGGCTCCTCAGCCTTAGTTCCCAATTTCCTTTTATCCTAATGAATATTAGCACTGATCACACCAAAAGATGCTAGGAATAACAGCGCTGAGTCAATATAATGGTCTGATATAATCGGAGTCACTCTCCTCCATTTCGATGCTTTTATAGCAAGCTTTCAACTTCCATGCTGTCCTACAGAGCTATGGGGAGCTCGGAACACCAAGCAATGCAAGTAATATCTTTTCAATGATATGCCTCTATATTTGATCGGGAGCCGGGCTTGATGCCTCTTTCCACCCTGCACCCGGCTAACATTTGCAGAGCTACCCCTTCATGTATTTTTGCCTACCTACGCCTGTTGAGATGTAAAACAAGGGGGAGTATTTAGTTGGCATGTGGCAGGTGAAGGCCTGTGATCCACAGTGTCTGATATAAGCAAGCAAGCCTAACTAGCTTGACCTGTAAATGAAGCTTGTGAAGAGGCCCATAGGAATTGCACATCCCCCAATATGCTACTGTAGAATTAGAATTCAGTAAAAGTATTGAATTAGCTTAGACAAGCAGAACAGATGGAAAAATACAGAAATTCATGTTTAAAACTGCTGACAGAGAAGTTATAGAGCCCTGCTTCCTTACACGTACAAACTGGCTCAATGGCCTTGAGAGAAGGAAAGTAACAAGTTGGTGAACTGGCCATTGTAATTGGGACTAGAAGGGGGGTAAGCAGGTGCTGAGCCCACTGAAAGAACATAATTGGATAATCATATCAGTACCGGGACCAATAGAAGGGGTACGGGAGGTACAGGAGGTTACCGGGACCAATGAAATGTTTTTCTATACCTAGAATGAAGCTAAAGTCTATAAAAGTTGTTGTATTGCCAGAAAACTTTGCTCAGCCATTTTGAAATTGACTTTGCTTGAGACTTGTGCACAAATAAATGATTTGGACCTTCTGAACAGACTCCTGGTATCATTGGTTTGTCTGCGCTCTGCTGCTACATATTCTTGGTGCGTTGGCCGGGAAGTTGTGGAATCAGAGTGTATATAGGGCAATATACCACGACTTTCCGCCTCTACAGGCTTGGTCCTGCCGGGATCGCGCCCTTCCGACGGGGGCTACTCCCTGGCACCGCCGGTCCCTTGCATCGGAGGGAGCTGGTCGGACCTCGGCGGGTGCCGAGCCCGGCTGGAGCCAACGCCTCGAACCCGAGTGAGGGGAATCCGAGGTCCAACTCATGCGCCTGCTTGGGAAGTTTGAGGACCTGATCCGGTGAGTAGAGTTTCGATTTGTTTTGTCTAGACAGATAAGAGAGAGCAGTGCTGCCATTTGAACTTGGAACTTGGAAATTGGTAAGAGAGCTTGATCACCTCTCAAAGACGGGCCGAGTAACCCCGCATGAGTATTCGCAGGGCGAAACCCCCATCTTCTTGTATTTTGGAAATTGAATAAGACTAGTCAGAATAGATAGAAACGAATGCATTCTGGGATACGTTGCTAGCATGATTGTGTGAATGAAGTGTGAATGAGAGGTCTGGCAGCACGGACCAAGCGAAGGCGGACCCCTGAGTAACGCATTTCCTGACCGGGCAACCGCGTTCAGGTCACAAAAAGGGGGAAGCGATTGTCGTCTTGTCTTGTTATTTGTTCTCCTTATACGTTTCCAGGGCCGTGAGGACCCCTTACCCACGGTCCGCCCTCCTTTTCCCTTTTGTCTGTTGTTGCGCGCACACATCGAAATGGGAGGGGCGGAGTCTACTAGGAACACTCCATTAGAATGTATGATCGCACATTTTAAAGAAGGATATTCCGGAGATTATGGTATTAAAATGACTGCAGCCCGTTTACAGATTTTGTGTACTAGGGAGTGGCCCGATCTAGACCCTACCTGGCCCCGAGAGGGAACCTTTAATGTAGAAATTATCCAGTTAGTGCACCGTAGAGTGCGGATAGCGCACCCCGATCAGTACCCCTATATAGATTCCTGGTTAAGTATTTGTGAAGATCCGCCCCCTTGGGCGCAGCGCTGTTATGAAGAACAGTGCAGAATAATGTTAGCAAAGACAGATTATAGTCAGAAAATAGAACAGCCTAGAAAGAAAGGGAAGGATAAGAAGTCCAGGAAGAAGCCCATCCTGGTAGATCCTGATTCCCCAGAAATGATTCCCCGACAGCCTCAAACCCCGGGCCCAGTAAGAGCAGCCCGGCGTCCCGCCCCAGAACCCCCGAGACAGCGGGAACGGGACCCCACCCCTGAGCTATTACCCAGAGAGCAGGTAGATGAGCTCCCTTTAATTGAAGAAGATGATTCTACCGAGACAGAAAAAGGAGAGTCAGATACAGAAACAGAGAAGGAAGAGACTGAAAATTCCCTAAGCGATGCTGACAGTGTAAAAGTGGTTGCCAGCACTAGTTTGCCAGTAAAATGTACATCTAAAGTGAAACACGTAGAAAAGAAGAAAATGACCCCTGATAGGACAGTTACAAAAATATCTCTCAGATCCCAAAAGACATCTACTGCCAAGATGATGCCCTTACGGCAAGTCCCGGGAGTGCCCGTAAGGAATGATGATAATGAGGTGGTAGCGGGACCCCTAAGCTATGTGTATGTCCCTTTCTCTACAACTGATTTGTTAAATTGGAGGACACATTATGCCTCCTATACCAATAAACCCCTAGAGCTTACAGAATTAGTGAATACTATTATGGAAACCCACCAACCAACTTGGGCAGATTGCCGCCAGCTCCTGACCACTCTATTTACGACAGAGGAGCGGGCACGAATTAGAAAAGCAGCTATTGATTGGCTGGCGGATAACCCTGTAGCTCCAGAACCAGGGACGGAAAGAATAGACAATCGGGAAGCGGCCCAGAGAGAATTCCCGAATGAAGACCCCCGATGGGATCCAAATACAGACAGAGGATCCAGAGCCCTAGCCCGTTTTCGCCAAGGCTTTTTACAAGGTCTGAAAAGGGGGGGCCAGAAAGCTATGAACCTTTCCAAAGTTGCAGGAGTTATCCAAGGTATAGATGAGAGCCCCGCAGAATTTCATGAAAGATTAACTGAAGCATATAGAATGTATACTCCCTATGATCCCGATGCACCAGGAAGTTTATGTATGGTGAATTCTGCTTTTGTAAATCAGTCTCAACCAGACATTAGATGTAAATTACAAAAATTAGATGGGTTTGCGGGCATGAATACAACTCAGTTACTGGAAGTCGCTCATAAAGTGTATGTGAATCGTGATAATGAAAGGCAGAGAGAATGTGATCGAAAGATGAAGAAGAAAGCTGATTTTTTGGCTGCGGCCATAGTTGAACAGAAAAGGGGAGGTACCCCTAGTCGACGGAGCAGAGGAAGGGGGCAGGGCCGAAGTGGAAGTTGGCCCCAACTAGACATAAACCAATGCGCCTATTGCAGGGAGGAAGGACATTGGAGAGATGCATGCCCGCAACTCGAAGACGCCCAGCAAGATGACGAAAACAATCATCAGTGGAGAGAAGAAAGACGAGGCCATCCCCGAAACCGCGGAGGAGCCAATCGAGAACAATTCCAGCGAGAAAGAGGAGGAGCCATACAAGCATTGGCTACGACAGCCCATGATGAAGATGACGTGGATTAGGACAGACCGGCTCTGAGTTTGCTTTAGGTCTCCAGGAGCCTATGGTCGGAATACAAATAGGAGACCAAGTTATGAACTTTATGGTTGATACTGGAGCAGAACATTCAGTAGTAGACAAAAAGATAGCCCCATTTTCTACAAAGACAGTCACCATCGTAGGAGCAACTGGTGCCAAAGCTACAAAACCTTTTCTTCAGAATCGTATATGCAGTCTAGGAGGACAGCAAATAACTCATCAATTCCTTTACATGCCTGAATGTCCAGTGCCACTACTGGGACGAGATATGTTAGCCAAACTACAAGCACAAATATCTTTCTCCGAAAAAGGAGAAATGCAAATGACAGTAAATTCCCAAGACAAATCGGCAGGAATAATGCTGCTTACAGTTCCCCGAGAAGAAGAATGGAGATATTACATTGATGATTCTGTCCAAGAACCTTATTTTGAACAAACTTTAAAGAGCATTGATGCACCACCTGGAGTATGGGCAGAAGGCAGTCCTCCAGGCCTAGCCAAACATATAGCTCCAGTAATTGTAACCCTTAAGCCTAGTGCTACACCAGTACATGTCAAACAGTACCCTCTCCCAAGAGCTGCAATTGAAGGCATTCATCGCCACTTGCAAAGATTACTAGAACATGGCCTACTAAAAGTATGTCAATCCCCATGGAACACTCCACTTCTGCCAGTAAAGAAACCTGGAACAGATGATTACCGCCCAGTGCAAGATCTAAGGAGAGTGAATGAAGCAGTTGAAACCATACATCCAGTTATACCCAATCCTTATACTCTTCTAGGACTGATACCTGCTGAAGCTACCCACTTTACTGTACTAGATCTAAAAGATGCATTCTTTTGCATAAGATTAGCCCCTGTAAGTCAGATATTGTTTGCATTTGAATGGCAGGACCCCATCTCTGGAAGGGGGGGCCAACTCACTTGGACACGACTACCCCAAGGATTCAAGAATTCGCCTACCATCTTTAGTGCTGCATTGAATCAAGACCTTTCAAGCTATCCAGTGGCCCTGGGGAAGAGAGTGCTTCTCCAATACGTGGACGATCTGCTGATAGCTGCCGTATCAGAAAGTGAATGTATACAAGCCACCAAAGATCTCTTGCAGTTACTAGATGAAGCTGGATACAAAGTTTCCAGAGCAAAAGCACAACTATGCCAAAAAGAAGTGAAATACTTGGGCTTTCGTATAACCCAAGGAAGCCGAAGATTAGGCAGAGAAAGAAAAGAAGCAGTATGCAGAATTCCAACCCCAACAACCAGAAAGCAAGTCAGAGCCTTTCTGGGAGCGGCAGGATATTGCCGAATCTGGATACCCAACTCTGCCCAAATTGCCAAACCACTGTATGAAGCCACAAAAGGAGAAGAAAAGTCGCCACTGGAGTGGGGACCTGAGCAGGATACAGCCTTCAAGACGTTAAAGGAAGAATTAATGTCATCACCAGCCCTTGGACTACCAGATGTTCACAAGCCTTTCCACTTGTTTGTACATGAAGCACAGGGAAATGCCTTAGGCATGTTGACTCAGAAATTGGGAAATTGGGAGCGACCTGTAGCATACCTATCGAAACAATTGGACACTGTGGCCAAGGGATGGCCACCTTGCCTGAGAGCAGTCGCAGCTACAGCATTGTTAGTGAGTGAAGCAGACAAGCTCACATTAGGACAGAATTTACGAGTCACTGTGCCACATGCAGTCCTTGCCCTCATGGAACAGAAAGCAAATTATTGGCTCACCAATTCCCGAATGTTGAAATATCAGAGCATGTTATATGAAAACCCACAGATACAACTGGAAGTGAGTCATGCCTTGAATCCAGCCACATTGATACCCGTTAGTGAAGAACTCCCAGAACATGATTGTATCGAAGTCATGGACACTGTATTCTCCAGCCGACCTGACCTGACAGATGTGCCCATAGACAATCCTGACCAAATTTATTATGTTGATGGGAGCAGTCTCATCCTCAATGGACGACGCTGTGCCGGATATGCAGTTGTCACTCAACATGAAGTAGTTGAGTCATCAGCTCTAGCCTCAGGCACATCAGCCCAGAAAGCAGAATTGATAGCACTCACTCGAGCACTATTACTAGGTGCAAAACTTGTGTTAAATGTATATACAGATTCCAAATATGCCTTTACTATCCTACATGCCCATGGAGCTCTCTATAAGGAACGAGGGCTCATTACATCCGGAGGAAAATCAGTCAAGTATGGCCCCGAGATACTGATGTTACTTGATGCAGTATGGGCCCCAACTCGTGTAGCTGTCATGCATTGCAGAGGACATCAAGCAGGAAAAGGAGAAATTGCCCGAGGAAATAGGTTTGCGGATGCCTCAGCACGACAAGCAGCTATGACAGGACAAATTACACCTCAAGCCATGCCAATGCAGGCAGCATTGTTCCCAGTACCTTTAAACTTATGGACACCACGATATACCACCAAAGAATTAGATTACTACTGTAACAAGGAAGATGGAGTACTGAAAGATGGATGGATTGAGCTGCCACCAGCAGAGGGCAGTCAACCCCCCCCGGACGAATAGTAATTCCCGAATTGTTAGGACCATCCTTTGTCAAAGCCTTTCACGAAGCCACCCACTATGGGAAAAGTGCTATGGAAAAAGCACTCAGACCACATTTCTACATTACCATGTTGACGACCATATCAGCTTCAGTAGCACGCCAATGTCTAATTTGTGCCAAAAATAATGCCAAGCAAGGCCTCATAACGGCACCCCGAGTTCAGTCAGGAGGTGTAACCCCCATGCACCACCTGCAAATTGATTTTACTGAAATGCCAAAAGCCAATGGATATCACTACATATTAGTATTAGTCTGTACTTTTTCTGGGTGGGTAGAAGCCTTCCCAACCAGAACTGAAAAAGCTCGAGAAGTTACCAAAGTTTTAATGAGAGAGATTGTCCCTAGGTTTGGAATTCCAGCAGTAATAGGGTCAGACAATGGACCCTCATTTGTTTCCCAGATTACTCAACAGTTAGCAAAAGCTTTGCAGATACAATGGAAGCTCCACACTGCATATAGACCCCAGAGTTCAGGGAAAGTTGAGCGAATGAATCGTACCCTAAAAGCACAGATGCCTAAGCTTTGTCAGGAGACACACCTGAAGTGGCCCCAAGTGCTCCCAATAGCTTTACTCAGAATACGCTCAGCTCCTGTAAAGTCAACAGGTTTTTCCCCTTTTGAAGTTCTGTATGGTAAACCCCCACCAATAGTGCAGGGAATTAAAGGAAGTCTAGCCCAAATTGGTTCAGAAATAACCAGGCAAGAACTCCTAGCTCTTAGTTTTGTTCTGCAGACTCTCCATGCGTGGATCCAAGACCGGTTGCCTATCAACTTGACGGAACCTCTGCATCCCTACCAGCCTGGTACCTCGGTGTGGATCAAAGATTGGAAGAAGACACCGTTGGAACCCCATTGGAAGGGACCATACACTGTCATCCTGTCTACCCTAACTGCAGTAAAGGTAGCAGAAATCGATTCCTGGATCCACCACAGCAGAGTCAAGCCTGCCGCTGATCCTGAACCTGAGCAGTGGACAGCAGAACAGCATCTTGATGCACCTTTGCGAGTTACTCTGAGACGGCAACCAGCAGTTTAAACACTTTGCCACAGTGCCTTGCAGTAGCCAAGTCTTTCAAAGAGGATTGCTGTTTTCCATACAGCAAGAGTTTGTTTTTAATGAACCTCATGTGTGTGATTTGCCACACTACTTTGATGCTGATATAAGCAAGCAAGCCTAACTAGCTTGACCTGTAAATGAAACTTGTGAAGAGGTCCATAGGAATTGCACATCCCCCAATATGCTACTGTAGAATTAGAATTCAGTAAAAGTATTGAATTAGCTTAGACAAGCAGAACAGATGGAAAAATACAGAAATTCATGTTTAAAACTGCTGACAGAGAAGTTATAGAGCCCTGCTTCCCTACACGTACAAACTGGCTCAATGGCCTTGAGAGAAGGAAAGTAACAAGTTGGTGAACTGGCCATTGTAATTGGGACTAGAAGGGGGTAAGCAGGTGCTGAGCCCACTGAAAGAACATAATTGGATAATCATATCAGTACCGGGACCAATAGAAGGGGTACGGGAGGTACGGGAGGTTACCGGGACCAATGAAATGTTTTTCTATACCTAGAATGAAGCTAAAGTCTATAAAAGTTGTTGTATTGCCAGAAAACTTTGCTCAGCCATTTTGAAATTGACTTTGCTTGAGACTTGTGCACAAATAAATGATTTGGACCTTCTGAACAGACTCCTGGTATCATTGGTTTGTCTGCGCTCTGCTGCTACAGGCACAGTATGTCTGAAAGTGTTTGCTGAAGAAACAGTTAAATTTGTGAGAAAAGCTTGCCACTGTGATTGCCTGCCTCCGGGAGGGGGAAAAATAAAAGAGAGAAAAGATCTCGAACCTCCCAATGCTTGCCTTGAGTGTCTGAGGAGTTTGTGACACACAACGACGACGCCATTAGAGCCATACCTTTGAAATGCCACTGGAACACATAGATGGAACGCATAGATGAAACGCATCAGGTGACAGACAAAATAGCCGACATAATTTAAAGAGCTCTGCAGGAACGCGGTGGATTTTGATGATCCAGAGAGGCCACTGGTTCTACGGACATCAAAAGAAGATAATAGGATCTGAACCCCAGGTGCAGGTTAAGGTTGCTTTTATCGATGTGATTGATGGCAGCAGTAAACTTTCATCTCGTTTCTTTTGAGGTATGTCAGTTTTTTTATTAACATCAAGCTCTATGTGTTAGCCAGGAGCTTTCCCGTATGGCTATTTAGGGAACTGCAGGCAAACTATTTCTTGTCAAATACAGATTCAACAGATACTACTGATAATTTTTGGGTACTCTTTGTCCTCCAGGGAAAGCTTGTGTGGTTAATATTTGCCATATAGCTGTGAGTGAGATTAAGGAGTCGGAGGGGAATTGGCGGGAAAACAAGCACCTCTGAAGCCTGGAGTAAGTGAAGTAAAAGTTGGTCATCTCTCATTTGTCAGAGCTACAACTTCTGCTCAGGCAAACACATGGCTCCCGCCCAGGTAAAATATCTTTTTCGATGAGCAAGGGGTGATCCGTGTTCCGGGGTGCCTATTCTCTGGGCTGGCAGCTCGGGTCCGGAGAAGCTACTCCCAGCCATTGCAGTCCCTTGAAGATGACCGATAGTCTTGAAGCTCCGCAGCAGTGACAAGTCAGTTGGGCCAGGGAACCTCAAGATGGCCACTTCAAAATCCTATGTGTCATCTCTTTCTAAGTTTGCCAGATCTTCGGATGCTACATCTACAAATTCCTCACCAACTTCAGAAGGAGTCACCAACTCCAAAACCAATCCTCCGGGGCTGCAGTCTCCGGTTATGAAAGCAGATTTTCTGGAAATTCTAAAGGAGCTTAAGCTCTTTCGGCAGGATTTTACTAAGGCGGTGAGTGATATCCGAGCAGATCTTAAATCATTTGATGACAGGGTAACAAAAACCGAGATCAACATAGAGGAGCAAATGGACTTGACTGTGGCCTTCCAGTCCAAAATCATAAAATTGGACCACATCACGAAAGATCTTAAGGAGAGACAAGATGAGCTAGAAAATCGATAGTGTCATAATAACATCAGAGTATTTGGGTTGGCCAAACAAACTGGAGGGCTAGAGGACACTACAGCTCTAATGCAATAACTATACGCCTTTTGTGTGCCAAATGCTTCTAACTCTATTTGCCTGGAAAGAGCTCACCGTAGCATTGGGGCCCGAAGGGCTTCTAATGCTCAACCTTGAGCAGTTATCACATGTTTCAGCTTCTTCGAAGGTAAAGTAGCTTTAATGAGAAGTTTGAGAAGCAAACGCTCTGTGGTCTTTAAAGGTCAAGAGATCCAGATATACCAGGACCTTTCTCATACCTTGGAGCGATGGAGAAGTTTCAAGCCATTAACTCAGGAGCTACAGAAACATGCAATTCCTTACAGATGGGGCTTTCCATTCGCCTTATTGTTCGACTGGAACAATTGTGCTCAAAAAATCTTGGATCTGTCAGCGGCAATGGAGTTCCTAGATCTGATACAACATGGAGAGTGACCCCTTCGTCAGAGAAATTCAAATGGAGAGTGGGAGATGTCCTTGCCGAAGAGATGCAGAGTACCTAGATCTTGCAAGTTGTCCAACTCCGAACTCAAATCAAATCTTCAAAAAGAGATGGACATTTCGGCTCCTACCTGAGTCTAATATGTTTGTCATTTTATGATTGGAGCTAACGTATAGGGTAGATAACCTTTTCTTGTTTTGAACAGGGTATGCCTCGCTAATATTAATTGGGTGGTAGAGGCAGTTTTATGAAGCTGGGGATGGAGATATTGGGAGGGGGGGGAAGTCTGGTCTTGTTGAAGTTATGGAGAGAGGGTTGATGCCAGAAGGAAGTTTCATGAAGCATTGACTTGGAGGATTAGGGGGACATTTTACAAGGAAATATGGATTTAACTTACTGGGATAAAGGATGGGAGGGAGATGGGGATGTTTTCTCATAACTTGTATACAGGGCCTTCTCTGGAGACACTAGCTGTGTCGCCAAGTTAGCGATGTTCATATGTTTGGTTTACTTCCTGCATATATAGGAATGTATAGGGGGAGGTGGTGGGTGGGGAAGGGGGTGGGGGAAAGGGGGTGGGGGGGTAGGGTGGGGGAGGAGGGGGTGGGTGGGTCCTATGACCCTTGCATCAGACAGTTAATTTTGAGAACTTGGGATACTCTTTATGCTCAGCAGAGGCTTTTGGGTGGGAAAGATAGGAGATTTTGGAGAATAGGGGTTGCTGCTCATAGTATAGTGAAGGTAGTTAAATGGCTTAATTCATTAATTGGGAATGGTTAAAGCTATTTCATGGAATGTGCATGGACTTAATAATCACTGTAAATGGAGGAGGGTTCTGGACTAGTTGTACCGGGAGAAAGCTGAGATCATCTTTCTTCAAGAAACTAATTTTTCCCGACATGATCACTTTAATTCTGCTAGAAGCAGGTTTCCACAAATACACCTTGCTAATTTTTCTTCAAGGAAAAGAGGGGTAGCGATCTTATTTTCTTCTACCTGTCCCTTTCAGCTCATTAATCAATTTACAGATCCGGAGGGTCGCTTTTTGATTCTGGTTGGTACTATACAAGGGATCACTTTAACGTTAGTGAATGTTTATCTCCCTCCAGCTTTGGTGGGGAGTTCTCTGCATGATCTTTCTGAGGTTCTTCATCAACTCCAACAGAGGGAACTGCTCATAGGCGGTGACTTTAACTGTGTACATTTAGAGCTAGATAGGTCTGAGGTGCGAGTTTCTGGGTTTAAGCGTTGACATTACTAGAGGAATGGGTGGCACTTTTTGATCTTTGTGATGTCTGGAGATATATGCATACTACAGAAAGAGACTATACTTTCTACTCTAAAGTACACAACTGCATCCTCGCATTGACATGTGGTTCTTATCACGTCCAGGGGTTTCATGGTTGACTCAGACAGCCATTGGTACTATGGGCCCCTCAGATCATGCGATCATTTCTGTTGATGTCTCCTTAGGGAAGACAGAGACTCTGCCACGCAGATGGTCCTTACACCTCGGACTACTGCTCAAACAAGGGTTTGCCTCAGAAGTTCAGAAAGGCTGGACAGAGTTTTTAGCTTTTAATGATTCCTATGATATATCCAGAACTCTTTTGTGGGAGGCAGGGAAGGCGGTTCTACGAGGGCAGCTTATCTCTTTGTTGAGTGCCTTTAAAAAGAAGGTGGCTAAACAGGAGTAACTCCATCGGGAGATTGCTGATTTGGAAAAAAAAACACAGACAAGGAGGGGGCGCCAGAGTATGGAAAATGTTGACTAGTCATAGGGGAGAGCTAGCGGCTCTCGAGAATGTGCGAAGGTTATTTAATGTGTTACAGGGCCTTAAATCTAAGGTAGGGTGTTATGGTATTCTCTCGCTAGACGCTGAGAAAGCTTTTGACAAATTAGAATGGCCATATCTTTTACAGGACCTTAATGAGTTCGGCTTTGAGACCTCTTTTTGCACATGGATTGCTTCATTATATGCTCACCCTCAAGCCTCGGTATCCATAAATGGTTTCTTATCTCCATCCTTTTTGCTAGGTAGAGGCACGAGGCAAGGATATCCGCTCTCTCCTCTGCTATTTGCCCTGGTGATGGAACCCTTAGCGGCTCATATCAGGTTACGAGCAGTGGAATGTGGTATTCATTTAGGATCGGAATGGCATTCTATTTCGTTATATGCTGATGATACACTGATCTATCTTAGTAATCCTTCCACGTCTCTTCCTATAGTGACAAGCATTTTAGATCGCTTCTCATGCATATCCGGATTTACGGTAAATATGCAGAAGTTGACATTACTTAATTGTTTGTCCTGTTCCTCGGCTAAATCTTATCTTATCAGAGGAGTGTTCCCAGTGGTGGACCATTTCCGCTACCTAGGTATCATAATACATAGGGATATTTCGATGTTGTATAATCTGAATTACCTCCCCCTACTTCAAATGATTAGACGCGATATGGAACGTTGGAGTGACAGCTCAATCTCTTGGTTAGGAAGGATAAATGCTTACAAGATGTTGGTATTACCTAAGCTGCTGTTTCTTTTTATGCAACTACCCATTTCTCTTCCTAGCACTTACTTTAAGAATATTTGGCAGGCGATATTACGATTTTTATGGAGGGGAAAACGGCCTTTAATTAGCTGGCAAATTCTGATAATACCAAAATGGTCTGGGGGGTTAGGGTTGTCTGACCCGGAGATATATTATACATGTATTTGTCTACGTTCATTACTGCTGTGGAGAATTAATGCCACTGCAGATTGGGCTTCTCAGGAAAAAGATTGGATGAAACGAATGATTCTTTGGAGGTAGCAAAGGTTTGGACACACCTTTTCATTGACCCTTGCTGGAGGGCTTGGCGAAAAATGTGTAGGCAGCTGGGAATACCTGCGTCTCAATCATCTTACCTAATATTAGGTGCTATGGGGTTTGCCAGAAACCTGCAGAGAGAGGTTCAGCCGGAATTTACTTTAACAAGAATCTCCTCTTTGTATGAGGGTTCACACTCTCTACCTCAGAAAAGACTAGAGGAACACTTAGGGTGTCATCTGTCACAGTTCCAGTTTATTCAATTGTATCATTGTTTGGATACCCAATTCTCGAAGTCTGATGTGGTTAGAAGCCTAAACGTTGGGAACAAGATCTCTTTGATTCTAGGCATCTTCCTGCTTTTATTGCACAGCTGTATCGGAACATTGAAGAAGATTTACCTGTTCTCTCTACTTTGATGCTTCCTCAGCGGAGGTGGGAGACGACCTTGCCGGGGAAGGAGCAAGATTTTTGGCTAGAGGTATATCAGTACTCGCATTCGTGTTCTATCTCGCTTGGGCTAATTCATACTCAACTGAGAATTCTGTATCGTCTGTCAATAACGCCGTTGAACCTTTATAACTGGAAAAGAGCTGATGATTCCTTCTGCTGGCAGTTGTGTGGTCGACAAGGAGATTTTGATCATATGTGGTGGCATTGCCCGCGTATTCAAAGATATTGGAGGAAGGTAGTGGAACATATCACTGGTAGTCTACAGATAACTTTCCCCTATGATGTGGAGACTTGCCTATTGGGTGTTCTTCCTGAGTCAACCGGTAGTACCTCTCTTAGGAGTTTGGCTCAGATCCTTTTACTAGCAGCTAGATCGGTAATAGCCCATTTCTGGAAACACAGTAAGGTGCCGTCTTTTGCAGAATGGCAGCCAAAGAGTTGGGAATTTTATCGGTTGGAAAAAAATCCCAGGTTCAGTACGTGGACTTTCCTTCAAGGACGAAGAAATATGAAGTTTAGTTCTTCAGGTTAACAATAGTGTGATTGATGCTCCAGTTTGTCTCTCCGATAGTTAGGCAGAGGGAGGATATCATTTTCTCCAGTCTCTTTTTTCTATGGTTATCTTCAGTTTAAGTTGAGCCAGAACTGAGGATTTTGCTTGGTTCCATTCAAGATCCCTGTTTCAGTACATTAAGAGGTATGTTTACTAAACCATCTTAATGTGCGCCCGGCGATAGTGTGCAGGCTGCCATAAAAGGAGTGGGTTTTTCAATCTTAAAGTAGCAAAACGGGATTATCGCGCGATAACGCGCGCTGCTGCGCACATTAACGGGCTAAGCGCCGCTACGTGTTAACGCGCGGTAATCTTAAGTAGGCACCCAGACATGCAAACACAGAAACAGAGGTGTAGTCCAATGGTTAATACACTGACTGATGATACAGGGGTCATGAGTTTGATCCCCCAGTGTGCCTAATGCATAAGGCTGGTTGAGGCATTGGCTTTGACATGTAAGTATGGTTTCTTGAGGCATTTTATTTGTATTTTAATTATTGCTGCCAGCAAACACACCCTCACGTGCCATAACCTAAGGTGCCACATAAGGCACCCTATAAGGCACTCCATAGGGCACATTATAAAGTGCACTGTCTGCCACGGCACCCTATAATGTCCCCTATAGGGCACCCTATAAGGCACTCCATAGGACAACTTATAAGGTACCTTATATGGACTGTAAACATAAGGTGCCTCAGAAGGCTCTTTATAGGGCACCCTATAAAGCGCATTCTGAGGCACCTTATGGTTACAGTACTCTGAGGGTGTTTTTGCTGGCAGCACTAATGTACATTAAAAATTGACAATGCTCCAGATAGCCCTATCAAATAACCTCACTGTGGGTTTGAACCCATGATCTCTGGTTTCATAGGCAGTGAAGTAACCAGTGGGCTACACCTATTAACAAGCCTCTGGCTGGCTACAGAAGGATGCATGTCACCACACAAACAGTCTGCTGTGGTTACCAGGACAGGGTTAACCCACCCGTACCCATGATGCACTGCACATGCAAATCAGCAGTCAACAGATGATCACAAGATGGGGTATGCACCCCCACAGCACCTCAGCCTGGTAGAGGGAACTGACCGTGTGCACCCCCATAGCACCTCAGCCTGGTAGGGGGTACTGACCGTGTATGTTACTGGCACAGAGTAGCTACAGACCGTCACATTGTGCGGGTACTGTGCTCACCCTGAGGGTGAGGTGGGGCACCCAGCACCAGGTCCACAGCACCTTTCATGGATGAAATAGGCTATGATGCAGGTCCCCATCAGTGCTAGTGTGTGTGATAGGTAGTTCCTGCAGACACATCTGTATTTCTCAGTCATGTCTAGCCCTTATGGGCTATGATGCACCCAAAATATTGCATATCCTGTGTTGGTACCATGGTCACATGATGTAGGTGAAAGGGGGAGTTGGGGTATTTGGCCCCATAGGTGGATTATGTAGCACCACCCAACCCACTCGCTGTGGCTCAGGGTGGGAAACAGGATCTCCCACCAACAGAGCCACACTCTACCTCCCTGCAATGGTGGCAGTAGAGAGGACCATCAACCCCAGTCCTGCTGCGGAACAGACACCCTACAGGGCAGGCAATGCAGATCTGTACACATCCATAAGGCAAAGCAGACAGAAGGCCTGGAAATGCTCAGCTGCCCCCCACCACTATCTGACACTCTCCAGCAGCAAGCCGCCAGCTGCTGCACCCTGCAAGATGTTCCATCCAGACACATACTAGCTGCAGACAGTCTGCTAGCTAGTCCATAGTGCATGTTTCTGGAGGAGATGCATGTACCCAGAACTGGGATGTCAGCATACACACCAAGCAGATAAGTCAGTGATTGGGCCCCAAAATGCAACCATAAACATCACATGAGAAAAACACTATATAGCACTATGGGGGAACCTAGCCATGCCATGGTCACTGCTCAGTCAGGGTGAGAGTGACCACCCAGCAGGACATGCTGTGGCCACCCTGTCCATGCAGGTGGTTGTCAGGCACTACAATGTCCAAGCCATTGCCCTATGCCCTGTTCAGATGAATCCTGGCCAGGCCACCCTGTCCGGGCTATACCCATGGTACCTTGCTCCTCATTATGCACATTGGCAGGCTTACACTGGCAACAGTGTGGGCTGAGGAAGGTGTTGGCAGACACCACACACTGGATAGACAAACACATGCTCCCACACCTATGCCAGCATTGTGCAAATATAGAGGTTCTTGGCAGCCCTGGCCACCGCACCAGTCCTGGGCACAGTGCAGGCATGGTTATGGTACGCAATACTGTTGGGGTCACTCCCCAGGGTGGTAAACACTGTCAGACATCAGACCTGAAGCACACTCCACAGACAGCAGAAAGGTTGCTATGACGCACCTCAATCAGCAAATTGTGCTTAACTTAGGAATTGCTATCTGCCAGTAATCATAGCAACCGTTTGATAGGTGTGTACAATATTCCCAAGTTTAGGGTGGCATTGCTAAGGTATGCAAGTGCTAGTATTGGGAGAGGCACGCAGGGCCCAACATCCTGCCTCTCCAGGAGGCTTTGAATAATGGAGCCTGTGGGTGAGGGTGTGTCTGCCCCTGTTGGCCGCTGCTCTAGGGCAGAGGTTCCCAACTCCAGTCCTGGTGGGCCAAACACTGTTCGGGTTTTCATGCTATCACTAATGAATATGCATGAGATACATCTGCATACCATAGGGGCGGTGCATAGACATGCAGCACAGCCGTGTTTATTAGAGGCAGCATGGAACCTGAATGGTGTTTGGCCCTCCAGGACTGCATTTGGGAGACTCTGCTCTAGGTAATTTGCATGTTTATGGTGTCTGTGCTCTGTAGGGTAAAATGTAGGTTTATTAGGCATGTTTCTGTTATCTGCAATAAAGGTTCTGTCTGTATTAGCACGTTTTAGTAGTGGGTAAAATATGGGGACTGGGTTGGCAGGAACCACAGCTGAGACTTGAACCTGTGACCTTCTGCTCCTGAACACAGTGGCTGTGTTCACTGCACCACTGTGTTGCCACAGAGATAGTGCATTCCCTGGAGATACTATGACTGTTTGTCAGACAGAGCCTGTCTGTTGCAGTGCACGGCACCCACCTAAACAGGGCTAGGCCATGGTCTGCTCTGGGCAGCTGCCACTGCCCCCTCCACCACCAGTACCCCTCTGCCACCATGCTGACATGCCCTTCTGCTGGTGGTGCTGGTGCTGCGTAGTCTCAGGCCATCCAGTGTGCTGGTAGGCAGCTGCCTATGGTGCGGGTTCTGGGGTAGGGGTGCCTGCATAGCTGTCCACGCTTTCCCCCAGCACCGCCTGCCAATGTTCCGTGCCATTGGAGGTACCTGCTGGGTACTATTCCCTGTGACACCGTGGGAAGCACACTCTTGCCCATGTTGGGCCCTCAGCAGTTGCTGTCTGGCTGCTCTACTGTTTCAGCATTCCTATGGGCCAGCTAGGCATTACCCTAGTCCACACTGTGCCTCAGCTGCCCCACAGCATGTGCCGCCTGCAGCCCTCTGTGTCCCCTTTTCCAGCATCTGTCCAGTTTCCCATTCCGACATGCCCGCCCTGCTGTTGTGGAACATGTGCACACCATAGGAAACCTGTCCAATGGAGAGGAAAACCCTGATCAGCGCAATTTCACTGTGGGCTCATTCACCTTTTATGGGGACAGAGCATAGACCCTTCCAAAATTCATATCTTTTTTTTGGAGCTTTCTTGGGGGTGTTTTTTTATGTTTCCCATTGATATCACTATTGCCCAGCTTGGTTATGTTTTTTTTACATTTTCTTCTGGTCATTTTCACTGTTTCTTTGCCCTTTTGTTCTGTGCACATGTATCACACTTATCACTTTTTTGTAGGTTTCCCTAGTTTTGCTGTACATTGCTGACGGAAATGGTTTCTTTTCCCTTTAAATCAGCTCTAACGCCACGGTTTCACTGGTGTTAGTTTTCAGCCCCGGATTTCACAGCGTTAGTGTGCAGGGAGCCTCTCCCCTCCCACTCTCTGCCCATTGACCCTCTCTCTCCGCCCCTGGGGAGCCTTCCTCCGCCCGCCAGGAGCCTTTCTCCGCCTTCAGCGCTTGTTTGCACCTTAGCGCGCGTTAACGTGCGATAAGGCGCCTTATAGTGCGATAACGTGGGAGAGTGCACGTTAAGACGGTTTAGTAAACATACCCCTAAGAATTTGCTGTCTGTTATTACCATCCTTTTCTTTTTTTTCTTTCCTTTTCCCTTTCCCTTTCCCTTGTTGGATGGGTCAGACTGCTAGGGGGAGGGGAGGTATTAGAGAGAGGGGAGGGCAAAAACAATTTGAGTAGTAGGGTTGTTGAGCCACTGCCTCTCTAAGGGATTCATATAGCTTAGTGGCCCCATAGATAAGAGGGACAGAAGGATGGGGTTTTGTTTTCGATGCACTAATTGAAGAGGGGTAATCTCCTATCAACAACAGAAGAGGATATTACAATGCATTTGCAACTGCTAAACATGTAATGCTGATACTTGATTAATTTAAGTGGTTTGGCATGATACCAGGGGATGTACCCTGTTTGGTTATGGGATGTTTTTGTTTAGAGATGCACTGTTGGAGTTTATCTCTATACACAGTTTATAGGGGTATGTTTACTAAAGAGCGCTAACGTCGCAGCGGCAATGTTATCGCGCGATAAGTGATGTTATTGCACAATAAACTGCACGATAATGTCACTTATTGTGCGATAACGTCTCCAGTGGCATTAAGGCACACAGAGGGTGGAGTAAGTTGGTCCAGAGGGCGGAGAGAAGGGGTCAATGGGCAGAGAGTAGGCGGTGAGAGGCTCCTGGCACACTAACGCTGTGAAATCAGGGTCTGAAAATTAACGCCAGTGAAAACCTCGCGTTAGAGACACATTTGCAGTGGTAATTCCTAATGTAGAACTTGCATCATTAACTGTAATTTGGGTTATTTTCCCTAAGTGCAAAACTGAGAACTGAGCCACAGGATGGCTGAAGCCAGTGAGAGCTATGGAAGGAGAAGCAATTGAGCAATGTTGGGACTGAAAACAGAAACAGCTGCAGCAGAATGCCAACCAGGATCAAGCAGGAGAAAAGAGTGGGAAGGGTGCAGCTGAAGAGAAATCCTGCCCCCACCAGGAGACATAAATGAGGACATAATTTTGCATTCGTTCACATTAAATTTAATCTACCATTTGGACGTCCAGTGTCCCAATTTTTCAAGGTCATCTTGCAACTTTTCACAATCCTTTTGCATTTTAGTAACTTTAAATAACTTTGGGGTATGTTTACTAAACCACGGTAAAGTTACCAGGAGGAGGTGCAGCATTAAGATACCTGAAACCATATAAGACAGTGGGCAGGTAGGGGGCGTTCCTGTGCAAAGGGAGCAATGGGGTGTTTAACATGTGCTAAAGGGTGCCACAAATATTACTAAAGACAGAAACTATATAGAACTATGTGGGAACCTAGCCATGCCATGGTCACTGCTCGGTCAGAGTGAAAATGTCCTCCCAGCATGACATGCAGTGGCCACGCTGTCCATGCAGGTGGTGGTCAGGCACTACGTTGTCCCAGCCATTGCCCTACCCCCTATGCAGACGCATCCTGCACAGTCTGCCCTGTCCAGGCGATACCCACAATACCTTGCTCCTCAGTATGCAGATTTGCAGGCTAACACTGGAAACAGTGTCAGCACTGTGGACCCAGTGAGGAGTAAGATGCCACAAAACAATGGATAGACATACACACACACACATACACTCCTATTGCAGCATTGTGCAAAGATAGGGGTGGTTGGCAACCCTGCCCGCCACACTGGTCCTGATCACAGTGCAGGCATTGCTAAAGTGTGCAGGAGCTAGTAGTAGTGCTCTGGTGATAACTGCTGCTCCATTCCGGGGCCAACAACCTGACTCACCATGAAGCTTTGAATAGTGGAGCCTGTGTGCCTATACCCCTGTTGGCCGATGCTTTGGGGATTGCACATGTTGATGTTGTGTCTGCAATGTAGGGACATGCTCTGCAAACACCACAGCTGGGACCTGAACCTGTGATTCCAAGACACACTGGCTGGATGTATTGCACCACAGTGCTGCCACAGAGGCACAGTAGTCTGTGGGGCTAAAATTGCTTTTCATCAGACAGACCTTGTCTGTTGCACTGCTCACAGGGACAGGGCATGGCTTGGTCTGCTGTAGGCAGGTGCCACTGGGCCCTCCACCACTACCAACACCCCCTCCCCTACCATGCTGACATGCCCATATGTGGTTGGAACTGGTGGTGTGCAGTCCCAGGCCATCCAATGTGCAGGTAGGCGGTTGCCTGGAGTTTGGGGTGGGGGACATACATGGACATCCACATATTCCCCCCATCACTGCGTGTCACTGTTATGTGCTTTCCACATGGGGGGCAGATGGCTGGGGGGTATCAGGTTGGTGATCTAGCAACAACTGGCAATCTATCTACCAATGCGGGTACATTGTACCCACTGTGGCTCACTGGGTGTATACCTGTTTCAAACAACATGTGGTTACACCCTGCACTGCCTTACTAGGGACTGTTGTAAAGGGTATTAATTTAGCTGGGTTTATGGACAGTTTGGGACGTATCCTGGGGAGGATACATAGACCCTTGTTAGGGTGCTCTCCAGATGTGCACTGCTTAACCCATTATAGGCATTGTGGTTCCTGTGTGATGTTTGGGGGTACCTGCAGGGTACATGTCCCCTGGGTGGGACACTGTGGAACACAGTCTACTCGGCATGTTTGACCTTGATCAGCTGCTGTTTTGCTGTTTTCAAATTTCTGTGTTCCTATGTGCCACCTAGGTGACTGCCTGGTCTGCCCTGTGCCCCACCTGCCCCCACTGCATGTCCCGCCTGCAGCCCCCTTTGCCCCATCTGCACCATCACCATAGTGCCCTTTCATACTTGGGCACTATGCTGTTGCTGCAAATGGAGCACTACTATCACGTTTTTTGGGCTCCCTGTCTGTGCTGTACATAGCTGACATTTAAATGGTTTCTCTCTCCTTCAGATGTGCATTTACCGACAGGTTTTCACTGGCGGTAATGTCCCAGCGTTATTGTAGCAGCGTTAGTGTAGCAGGGGCCTCTCCCCGCCCACTCCCCGCCCACTGACACCTTCTCTCCGCCTTCTCTCCGCCCTCTAGGAAGTTACCGCTGCCGGTAACGTTACCGCGCGCTAACGTTAAAGCGTGTAACGTTATCGCACGATAACGTTACATGATGTAATGTTAACACGTGGTAACGGTACATGTGCTACATTACTGCTGCTTAGTAAACATACCCCTTTGTGTCATCTGCAAATTTGATCACCTCACTCATTCCCATTTCCCGATCATTTATAAATATGTTAAAAAACAGCGGACCCAGCACTAATCCCTGGGGTACTCCCCTATTCACCTTTCTCCACTGAGAAAATTGGTCATTTAGCCCTACTCTTCATTTTCTATCTTTTAACCAGTTCCTAATCCACAATGGTACATTCCCTCTAATCCCATGACTTTTTAATTTAGATAAAGAGTGTCTCATGAGGGACCTTTTCAGAGGCTGTCTGAAAATACAGATATATTGTATCAACCGGCTCATCTTTATCTACCTGTTTATTCAGACCTTTGAAAAAATATAATAGATTAGTGAGGCAAAACTTTCCTTGGCTAAATTTATGTTGGCTTCCTGCCATTAAGTCATGACTATCTACATGTTCAGTAATTTTGTTCTTTATAATCGTTTCTAGCATTTTGCCCAGTATAGATGTCAAGCTCACAGGTCTGTTGTATTTCTGATCACCCCTGGAACCCTTTTTAAAAACTGACATTACAGTGGCCATACTCCATTTTCAAATTCTCTCTTTGCTTGCCTTATAGACCTCTATTATATCTCACATTAGTCATCTCTTTTCCAGGTTGAAAAGCCCTAACTTTTTAAGCCTCTCCTCATAGAGGTATCCTTCCATCCCTTTTTTCATTTTGGTGACTCTTCTCTGTACCTTTTCAAATTCTGCCATATCCTTTTTAAGATACCAGAATTGCACACAATATTCAAGGTGCGGTCCACCATGGAACAATACAGTGCCATTATAAAATCCTTTGTTTTATTCTCCATTCCTTTCCTTATGATTCCTAACATTTTATTTGCCTTCTTGGCCACTGCTGCATACTAGGTGGAGGGTTTCAATGTGTTATCCACACCTAAATCTTTTTCCTGGATGGTGGTTCCTAATGTGGAAACTTGCATTGTGTAACCATAGTTTGGGTTGTTCTTTCCTGAGGTGCATAACCTTGCACTTGTCCACATTAAGGGATATGTTTACTAAACCGTCTTAATGTGCGCCCGGCGACGTTATCATGCGATAAGGTACCTTATCGCGCAATAATGGCGCTTTATCGGGTGCAGAGGTACCGTATAGTGTGATAACGCGTGCAGCGGCGCAAACGAGCTCTGAGGGCGGAGAAAGGCTCCCGGAGGGCGGAGGAAGGCTCCCCAGGGGCGGAGAGAGAGGGTCAATGGGCAGAGAGTGGGAGGGGAGAGGCTCCCTGCACACTAACGCTGTGGAATCCGGGGCTGAAAACTAACGCCAGTGAAACCCTGGCGCTAGAGCAGAATTAAAGGGAAGAGAAACCATTTCCGTCAGCAATGTACAGCGAAACCAGGGAAACCTACAAAAAAGTGTGATACATGTGCACAGAACAAAGGGGCAAATAAACGTTGAAAAGGACCCCAACAAAATGTAAAAAAAACATAACCAAGCTGGGCAATAGTGATATTAATAGGAAACAACAAAAAACACCACCGAGAAAGCTCCTAAAAAAAGATATTAATTTTGGAAGGGTCTATGCTCTGTCCCCATACAAGGTAAATGATCCCACAGTGAAATAGCGCTGATCAGGGTTTTCACTTTCCATTGGACAGGTTTCCTATGGCATGCACATGTTCCGCAACAGCAAGGCGGGCATGTCGGAACGGGCAACTGGACAGATGCTGGAAAAGGGGACACAGAGGGCTGCAGGCGGCACATGCTGTGGTGCAGCTGGGCCACAGTGCAGACTAGGGTGATGCCTAGGTGGCCCATAGGAATGCTGAAACAGTAGAGCAGCCATACAGCAACTGATGAGGGCCCAACATGGGCACGAGTGTGTTTCCCACAGTGTCACAGGGGATAGTACCCAGCAGGTACCCCCAAGGGCACAAAACATTGGCAGGCGGTGCTGGGGGGAAGCGTGGACAGCTATGCAGGCACCCCTACCCCAGAACCTGCACCATAGGCAGCCACCTACCTGCACACTGGATGGCCTGAGACTGCGCACCACCATTAGAAGGGCATGTCAGCATTGTGGCAGAGGGGTACTGGTGGTGGAGGGGGCAGTGGCTGCTGCCCACAGCAGACCATGGCCTAGCCCTGTGTAGGTGGGTGCAATGCACTGCAACAGACAGGCCCTGTCTGACGAACAGTCATGGTATCCCCAGGGAATGCATTGTCTCTGTGGCAACAAGGTGGTGCAGTACACACAGCCAGTGTGTTCAGGCACGGAAAGTCACAGGTTGACGTCCCATCTGTGGTTCCTGCCAACCCAGTCCCCATATTTTACCTACTACTAAAACGTGGTAATAAAGACAGAATAGCTTCTGACATCAGGTGGCCACTATGGTTTAAGCCTGTACTTGAGTAAACTGGTTGACCTGCTGGTTTCTGGCATGTTCTGTCTTGCAGCATGTTCCAGAGGTCCAGGAGTGGGGATGGTTGGCTGGAGCAGAATTTAACCACTGTGGTGCTAAATATCCATTTTCATTTTTAAACACCATGGTCGGCACTTAAAAAATCATCAGCCACAGAGTTTAAATATTGGCCCAAAAGTTCATTGCTGTTAATAGAAATTGCCAGTAGTGGAGCAGGATCCCCTCTGGATTGTAAGAGGTAAGGCCTTCCTTCCACAATACTATGCAGCTGAATGGAGGAGTAGTTGACAGGCCAGTACACTGGTTTGGGAACCAAAAGACCAGGGTTCAACTCCTACTAACATAACTTGTGGTCTTGGGCAAGTCATTTAACCATACATTTCTTCAGGAGGAATCCAAATTATGAATGCCTACATCAAGCAGAACTCTGTCATATGATGTTCCTTTGGAGGAAGAAAAAAGACCCAGAGGCACTTCAACTCCTGTCATCTGCATAACCGCTCCCTCATTACAGAAGCAAAGCATTCCTACTACTACAATCTTATCTAACTCTACCCATCAATTCTATTCATCCCTTAAATTCCTTTCCACCTTATATACACCCCAAACCCAGGGCAATCACCACTCACTCAGAGCCCAGCCCCTCACAGCTAGCCTCTTTCTTTGTCTCAAAGGTCCAAAGACCCCGCTCCTCCCTCCCAGCTAACACCACACTATTCAGATCTCCTCTTTCCCCCTTACCACCATCTCACCATCATTGTCACATACCTGGTTCTCCTTTCAACCCATTTCCACCACCGAACATCAAATCCATTGCCACCTCTCAGAAAACAACCTGCACCTTGGACCCTGTCTCTTCAAAGTAGATTCCTGAACCTTCTTTTGATCTTCTTCCTGTCCTACTATCCATGCTTAATTCCTGTTTAGTCTCTGGCATCATCCCAACACTTTAGAAGCACACAGTAGTCTGTCCCCTTTCAAAGAACCCCTTGCTTGACCCAATGGATCCTGCCCGTTACCACCCCGTCTCCAATCTTCCGTTTATCTCTAAAATCCTCGAAAAAGCTGTCTTCACTCAGCTCTCTACGCACCTAGACTCTACCCACTTCCTGCACCCACATCAAACCGGTTTGTGCCCTGGCTACAGCACCGAATCTATCCTTCTGTCCTTTCTTAATGAGCTTCACATCTCTCATGATCATGGGGAATATTTCTTTAGCTGTCTCTCTCGATCTCTCAGCAGCTTTCAATCTTGTTGACCACTCTATTCTTTCTCATTTCAGAACGTCCAGTCTTCAGGGCACAGTTTTCCATTGGTTTCACTCCTTTCTCTACTCCCACTCCTTCTCTGTGATCTCTGACTCCCACACTTGGCCTCCTCTGCCTCTCCACTGTGGGATAACCCAGGGCTCCATTCTCACTCCACTTCTCTTTAACATCTTCCTGGCTCCTCTCACTCTCCTGGTGCAGCAGTATATTACTGTGTTGATGACATCATTCTCCTTCACCATATTTCCCCTACCACCCGGATCTTTCACCACTCAACACTTGCCTATCACTTGTTGCTAACTGGCTGACCTCAAACCTTCTTCGTCTTAACCCCTCAAAAACATCCGCAATGTGGTTCACTTTTGGTAGCCCCCAGCCAGCCCTCTCCCCTCTCCTCCTTGATTCCCAAATCCCTTTAGTATCCTCATTCCGTTATTTGGGTATAACACTAGATCCCAACCTTTTCTTCCATACCCAAATTTCCACCCTTACTTGCCGATCTTATTACTACTTTTGTCAAATCCGAGCCGTAAGCCCTGTCTGTCCCCTTCCTCTCTCACAACTCTCCTTCTCTCCCTGCTAATCTCATGCATTGACTATTGTAATATCATTTTTGCTGGCATTCCCCAATATCAACTTCACCATCTACAGATGATTCAAAATACCGCTGCCTGGATCCTTTCCCACACCACCCATTATAATCATATTACACCCTTTCTTATTCAATTACATTGGCTCACAGTCTCTCAATGCATTACCTTTAAATTCCTCACTTTGACTCATAAGGCCCTCTACACACACACCCCTCAGTACCTGGCAGACTCCATACAATTCCACCCGGTGCCTCACAATCTCCGGTCCATCTATGTTAACCATCTTGACCTCCCCTACCCAGCCCGTGCCCACTTAGAACAGACCCGTCACTCAGCATTCTTCTTCCTAGTACCATCATCTGGAATTCCCTTCCTACTTCACTCTGTCAAGAACCATCCTTTCCCAAGTTCAAGTCCCTCCTCAAGACCCATCTCTTCTGTATTGTCTATGACCTCCCCTCTCCTGAATCCTCTTGATCTCCCTCTCTCTCTGTCTAAACTACTTCCTCTCCTCTCCTTAAGACTGGTGTGACTGTGTGCTTTCCTATCTGAAGATGTAGTTCCTTTCCATCTCTGGCCTCGGCCTCTGTTATTTTGCATTATTGCAAACTGCCCTGATGACTTCAAAAGGGCAGTAAATCAAGCATTTTAATAAAGATGAAGATAAAGACACAGTTTAATGTAGATTGCCAAGTTTAAGTTACAATGTAAACATCTTTGACTAAAAGATAAAGCAGTATCAAAAGCCCGATAATTAAAAAGTATAAAGATTGGTACTGTGGACTTGAAAGTACTACAGTTAGTTGACATACTTGAATTTGATTTAAGTTATTTTACTCTGCCTCTTTTTTTGCTACACCTCATGACACCCAATACAATTTATTTAAGTATCAATTATTTCTGGCTATTGCTTAGCTCTCCCCATCCACAAACTTTGGCCCTAACATTTAAAAAGCACTTTCCAGATAGTAGCATCTGCTGTCTGGATAACTGCCACTGGTCAGGTCTATCTAGCAATTTTCAGTGGCACTATCAGGATAGAACCTCCAAAAAGATTACTGACCATCTCAGCACTATCTGGGGAGAGCATGGGTGGTCCCTAGAATTATCCTTACAGAAGAGACATTCAGCCCACTATCCAGATAACTTAACCTGTACAGATAGGGGTATGTTTGCTAAACTGCGTTAATGCCATTCGTGTTAGGTGCTGCGGTAAAGGCAGAGATGCCCATATAAAGGCATAGGTGGAGCATCATCACAGCAAGATGTAGCAGCTAACACGCGTTACAAGGTGCCATAGAGTAACGAACGTTACAAGACACCCAGTAAGGCACCATGCAAGACACCCTGTAAGGCGCCCTGTAAGGTGCCCTATTAGGTGTCTCACAAGATGCCCAGTAAAGCGCCCTGTAAGGTGCTCTATAAGGCACCCTATAGGGCTTCCTAGGCTAAGCGCAAGATTAGGTACCCGTGGACAAGGCACCGCAGAAGGCACCCAGGGCAATGGAAGCATAGGTCAAGGTGGCCCAACAAGGTTATGGTGTCCTAGGTTAGTGTGCCCCAGGGACAGCAAGGTGCCTCAGGATGACTCCCATGACCTGTGCGGAACAGAGACAGATGTAGCCCTAACACTAGATAGAGCATGCAGGAAAGGCAATGAACAGGTGAGTAAAGGAGGGAGAGCTGGGAGCCGCAGGACTTGCCATATCTGCGTGCATCCCATGTGGCTGCCAGTACTGATGACAAACATGGTGGGGGCAACTGTACCACAGCACAGGGTGTTGGCAATGTAAAGTACTGGAAAGACAGTTGGTGGCAGACGATGGGAATATGTGTCCCCCAGTGGAGGCGGAGGTGGCAGAATAGTTACAATGATGGGTGGACAGAAGAATGGTGGCGCCATGCAGATCAGGCACAGGCGAGGTAAGCATGAAGAGGTGCAAGGCAGGAAAGGGTAGCAGTGCAGGACATGGGGTGACAGCCCGCAATGGCAGACAGGACACCACACAGCCGACAGATGCAGATAGACGGACCGAAGGATGGTTGGCAACTGTGATGAGGGCAATATATGCAGGCAGCACATATCAGCCGAGATATGACTGTTACAGGGAGTACGGGTAGCAGCATAGGAAAGGCATTAAAAAAGGAGAACAAAGAGGGAGCGAACCCAGGACCACTAGGATGCAAAGCACTGCACAAACCAAAAGGCTATACCACCACTCTGAGGCTCACAGCAATGGCTGCATACAAGAACACTGCACGGCACCACAAAAAACACCAGCTATGTGTCAGGATAGGGCAATTCAAACAGTCACTATGATGCAACGCACATGTAAAGTAGGTGTCCACAGCTCATATTACAGTTCATAAGTAGGACGGGAGCCACATAGAAACACATGCACACATACCATGAGATGTAACGCAGTGTAAACAGCATGCAAAAGAGCATGGGAGTGATACACGAAGGGTGTCAGGGGCCGGCTGAAGGGAAAGCTAGGTGGATGACCCATGGACCAGGGCAACGGACAGAAAAAGGAGCATGTGAAAGGCCAACCTGCAGAGTGATGTGGCACAGACCAGCCAACAGCAGCACTACCAATCCACCAAGCAGACCGTTCACATTGTCACCACCAAGAAAAAGCCATATGTGATACACAAGATGCGGCAGATAGGCTGCAGAGAGGCCACAATGTCATGTACAGCACAGAGATGGAAGGGTGTGTGGAGAGGTGACGGGGCTGCAGACAGCACATGGGCAGGTAAGTGGCACATATGAAAGGAAAAGGGACAGAACATGTGGGGATCAAACTGGCAACCTATGGACTGACAATGCACGTATGTAACCACTATCCCAAAGAATCCTAACAACCACAATGCAAACAATTTACCACAAAAGGCACACACTAGATCACAGCATACATTGTATCCCTCATTCTGATGCACCGTACGCCTTGGATAAACCCACGGGGTCTGTGTGGCAGGCACCGTCGCCAACACACATCCAATCCATGTTAAGACCCCACCTACCTGCTGCTGCCCGTGGACCCTATCTACCTTGACCCCACACAACCGTTGCCTCCCTAACCCGTGCCCCCTCATTCCATCACCCATCCTAACTAGGTTGTAAGATGTGATGAGTAGGGTGTCTGCACGACATGTCCCCACAGCGCTGTGTACAGGAGGCATTTACAGACAAAGGTATGGCGTTATCTATGTACGTAAACAGTTGTCCATCCCGCCTTACCCATCATATGAAACATTGGGCAATGTAGGGCCACGTGGCGTGGCCAAGGCAACAAGGAGTGGCAATAAGAGTGGAAACCCCAGTCCCAACGTTGCTGTCCCCAGGTGGGATGTGAACCCATGGACCCCTTGTCTGAGGTGTTGTGCCCTAACCATTAGGCCACCTCTCCAACTGTGCAGGTGCAGTAGCTGTGTCAGTAATAAATGTAGTGGGAATAAAATGTGTGATGTAACTATACCCAGACATGGTACACATCAGCAATACCTGTACACCTACCCCTTCCCCTACAACCCTGCACCCAGATGTGGTACCACAATTAATTTGCATGTATACCCCTGCACACCACCATACACAGTCCCCCAGTGTGGCCAGCAGCACCCATGGCTGGCCTTACCAGCTAGATACCGACGGCCCACAGAGCCATCTACGCACACCTGAACCTTCCCTGGCTAACCCAACCCTGAATTATGCCTGTCATGATGACATCACTGCCTGGATGTCTCATCATGGCCTGAAAACGAACATGGCCATGACCCTACCTCCCATCCATTATCATAACACATCCCTGCCCCATCCCCTGTTGTCGGTGTCTGTGGACAACTCTGTAACTCCCCCAGTGTCCCCAGGTTGCAATCTGTGCCCATCCCTGACCCCCAACTCCCTTTCACGACACACAGCCATGTGATAGCTAGCACCTGCCCCCCTCCCCCACAACACCAGTGACACCCGCCCCAGCCACCCTGAACACACCACCAACATGGCCATGCTTTGCCCAATTTAATCCCATCAGTACCTCAGTAGTCTGCCCCCTGCATCCAACCACGCGCCATGATAGTCATGGGTGCACCACCCCCTTGTCTGTTCATGTCAAAGCCCCCCCAACCTCTACCATACCCATGTCAGACCTCCCCTGCTGAGATCAAGATGCAGAGACTCCATGGTGACCCACCACCCTTCATCCCCCATCTCCCCGCACAAACACCCCAGAAAACATTGGACCCAAGCAGGCACCCACCACCTGTGCAGCACACCCCTACTGGCAGCCCCACACTCTGCCCCTGTCTCCATGATGCAATGTATGCCGTGAGTTAACCTCCTCTGTACATAGAGCGCTCACCGTCCACAACCCCCCACAGATCTACGTTGAAGCAAATGTTCTCGCTGCAGCCATAGAAGCGGGATCCCCCTGACACACCCACATTGTCCCTGTGCATGCGTGCTGACTAGATAGTAATCACACATGCACAGAACATGTCACCCACTTGTCTGCCCTGTGCCGCATTCGCCATTTATTTTATTTATTTATTTTTTATTTTATTACAAATTCTTATATACCGCGCTATTTGGCATCAGCGCGGTTTACATTATAACACAACAACCATAACAACATGCTGTTTGGTTTTACATCGAACAGGGGTCCAAACTTGGATAACAGGGGTAACTATATACATGAGATTTTTACATAGTAAAGAGTAGCTTGGATAACAGGGTTGATTATATGCATGAGATATTTACATGGCAATGAGTGGGTGAAATAACATAATGAACGTGAGGGTTGTTTCTTAGAGTGGGTCTTCTCTTCAGAGGGGTGTCATTGGAGTTTGGGTAGCATTGGAGGAATAAATGGTATTTGAGTGCCTTTCTGAACTGTGATAGGTCGGCAATCGCCCTAATGTCAGGGGGTAGAGCATTAGAGCAATATACAAATGCTCAGAGATATAATGTGATGTAGCCACACAGTGAGGTGCAGACGCAGTGCACAGTCAAATGCACAAACATGCCAATGATGCAATGCCCCAATACCACCCATCACATGTGTAGACATGATGTGTGGGTGTCTGTGGGTCATATAGCAGTGTTGATGTCCCCAGAATAGCATGTGATGTGCTGAGAAAGGCCAGACGTCAGGCAGTCGTGAACATAAACACCTGTAATGCACACATGGCATCAACAGCAGAGACACAATGCAGCATGAGAACATGGTATCAGGATGAGAGTCACATGTGGTCAAACAGCAAGGACGGGTTCACACCAGCATAGAGAGGTAGCACCATGTGGACATCACACTGCAATGTTTGCTATGGAAACAGGGGCAGTCAGATATGGCAATGTACAGGGACTGCACAAATGCATTCTGCAAAAGGATCCGCCCGCCGCCACACTGCAAAGGTACTGTCACTATGTGAGTGGAGCAATGTCATGTCAGAAAGGGGACTGCTCACACATGCAAATATAAGGCAGCAAATCAATGTACCTTGCCACATCTGTCCAGGGAACATACCCAAAAAAATGTGCGTAGAGCCACAAAGAGACACCCACAATGGCGATCGTACCCACATAAATCACACCCCGCCACATGCACCAGTGTAGGAGATGAGCCGAGTATATGCGCATGCACCATGTACATTGAAACACCACAGAGTGTTGCCCCATATCCACTGTTACACACCCTGCAATGTTCAAACAGCAACGTGAGATGATGGCAGGCATCACAGTTCTCTGCAGGGAAATAGTGTGTCATGTACAAGCGGAGGTCAGCCACACAAATAAGCAGGATGCACAGAATGTATCTTCAGTGCCTCATATGTGGCTACATGTACCTGTTTAGCCAAATATTGTTGCAGTGCATGTGATGCGAGCCCCATACATTGACCACACACTGCTACACAATGTCAGATGGATGTACAACATAGAGCACACATGTGTGTTTCCTCTGTATCAGTGTCCACAGTGCAAATGCCACCTGTGACCCCACAAGTACATCTATGACCATGCCAAAGAACATGGCTATACAAAGTCACTAGTGATGTCTCAATGTTCCACAACACTGCAAAGGTGATCCTCCCAGCTGCGATCAACAAAACACTCAGACAGTTCATGGCAGCGATGGTGTGTCATTCCCCCCAGGGAAGGCCAAAATAGCTGGCCAACAATGAGGTCCAAAAAAGGCCTGTCCCTAACTCACAGAGGTCCATCTCCCACTGGCACCAACACCCAGGGACCGTTGCATGGAGGTGCTGTGTCAAACCACATATGGCCAATGAGGTCTCCAGATGCAGTGTAGTAGTTGTGCCATGTACGTTGGCTGTGTCCTGTGTGAAAAGGGGTAGAGAAAAGGTAAGGGAATGGCACACCCACCACCAGGTCACAATGCAGACAGTGACATCACAATATGTGCATTATGAATGCCCATATATTAAAACATGACATGGCCACAACATACAGCACAGTGCACGTGGACCACAGCAGGAGGTGGCCCTGCAGACCACCATCTCAACACGATCATGTAAATGCCCATGTCACACAGGCATCCCAGAGGTCCACAGCATGTCCAGCAGTGGTGGTGCACAGACATACCACAGAAAGGCACGGTAATACAAACAGGCCAAATGCAACATCTGCACATGGTGTATGTCACAGAAGATCTAAGGTGAAACCTACCTTAGATGTACAGCATGTGTCTGATGGGGACATTTAGAGTCAGGCAAAGGGCACAAAGGGCCACAGTAGAGGCTGCAGATGTCAATGAACTGCATCCATCACCGCGTCATCATGGTCAGCTGTCAGTGGCGCATGTCCAAGGAATGGTGCATTGCGTGTAACCCAAATGTTGATGCACAATGTCCTGCCATCAAACATGAGACACATCAGGGAACAATATATGACACATGTGCACAATGTACAGAAGGGCAGAAGCAGAAGGTTGTAGAGAGATGGGTGAACATCATTGCACAGGTGGCCAGACACATCCCTGCAACGAACATAGGCAGAGGGAAGCAGAAAGTACCAGCAATTATACACATCCCAAAGACACAGAGACAAACACCGTGAGACAAGGTAAGCATGCTGCAAGTTGCAAATGGCAGGACTGTGGACAATCAGGGACCAGTGGAGACAACCATCTCAGTCCATGCATGGATGCACCAATGTTGTGTAATGCCACAATGTCAGAGAAGGTTGTATGTGCCAACCACCAATCAAAATCCCTGTGTCTGGAGACACACACAGCCCGGTAACATGTGCAGTAGTTACAGTGTATAGACCCCCAAGATGTGCACAGGCTAATAGACACATGCGTGTAAAAAATAACATATGGGGGATGGAGTGGTAGGCCAAACATGTGTACAACAACAGAGGTGCAGTGGAGAGGGAAACACATATATGTGTTATGTGGTGCTTCCACCACAGTATACCTACCTGTATATACACCCACCCCAGTCACCTGCAGGTCGCAATGACGTACACATAGTTCCTACATGCACCACAGCACTGGCCAGTATCGGCAGCCTATCCTGGGGAGCCAAAAACACAATTGACATATATATATGTCAGGACAGTGCCGTGAAGCACACAGGTCAGCACAAACATGGTGATCCATATGCACATCCCCACACATGCAGAACTTACAGGAGAACAACTCCTTGATCAGATGTTGCCTGGCTGCCATCCCCTCATGTGTGTCACCATGGCCACATGCAGGAGGGCACACAGGATCCTCCTCTAGATCCTCATTAATATTGACTGGGACATTGTGCCTGAGAGCAATGTTGTGCAGGATGCAACAGGCCAGAATGATCTGTGCCACAGTCATGGGTCCGTACTGTAAGGCACTGACGGTCCTATCCAGACACCTGAAGCGACTCTTTAGAACACCAAAGGTGCGCTCAATGACTGAGCGGCTGGAGGCATGGGCCTCATTGTACCGCATCTCTGCACCTGGCCGTGGGAGATGTACAGGGGTCAGCAACCAGGCACAACACCCATATCCTGCATCACCTGCAGAAAGAAATGTCGTAAAGTCACTTGTGAGATGATGGACAAACAGAATCACTGACGTAGCAATGTTTAGAGTGGAGGAGTGGCCTAGTAGTTGGGGCAAGGTACTTCAGGCCGGAAGGTCGGGGGTTCAAATCCCACTAGAGGACAGCAACCTTGGGCCGGAAGGACTGGGGTTTCTAGTCCCACAGGTGCTCCTTGTGGTCTTGGGAAAGCCACTTAACCCTCCATAGCCCATGTTCCCTGTAAAATAGTTATCTCCAAGTTATAATGCCCTGTTCAATGTAATTTCAGTTTGTTCAATGTAAACTGCACTGATGCAGAATAGCACAGTATATAAGAGAATGTTCAACAAGACAGCAGATAAGCAGGGACACAAACATAAATTGTCACATAATTGCACACGATGGCAGTGCACCAGTGTCTGAAGGTGTGAGACCCAGTGCCCCAGGGAAGGTTAATGAGGGCAATTTTCATCAACTGTACCATGTCAAAAAGAGATGTCACAAACACGTGCCCAGACAGCAGCAGTGGCTGGTGCAAGGGCATCTGGCCGCCAGTGGCAAGGCATAATGGGAGGGGCAGAGATCTGCAATAGTGCAAGTATGTGACGGCCATGATACAGAGCACACACAGCAGACGTAAACGGAACACATCCCAGAGGGTCCAGGTGAGAGTGGCAGTGGAGACAAGATAAAGTTGGCAGACATTCAGCATACATGTGCGATATCAGGTGGGACCACAGCTCTAAGCCTGTGTCGACCCCCACATGGCCAACATAGAATAGGCCCCATTCATACTGTACATCCTGAGGACGGTTCTGTGCCCATAATTCCCACCCCCTCCCCTGGATGGCACATGCACAGACACGTTGCATATGGGGTATGCGAGGGACACACCACAAAGGCATACATATGTAAAACTGCCTGTTCAGTATGCCCTAGGCCAGGTGTGGGAGCCATGGGCAAGCTAGAGGTGTCACACACAGCCATAGAAGGGACACACCATATGTGTCCAGAGTATCCCTGTACACAGGAGCTGGATAACAGAACAGCAGAGGCAGATAACAGTCCACACCACATGTGTGCTGAGACACCCAGATGTGCACTGACACACACATGGTATATATAGAGACATTTAGCAGCACACAGAGGTATGTGTCCCCGCCCCTGGCAACAGGGGGTGATGTTGTACAAATGCCCATAACTAGGCAATGCCCCAATACCACACCATGATGTAAGGCATGCAGAGGACACAGGTGACAATGGGGCCCCGTAAACCATATACTGTATGCCCATGTTAGATATGGTGAATACTCACTCAGCAGGACATAGTCCTCATATTGTCCGGACTCAAATTGGCCGAACAGTGCCGAGTGCTGCAGGATATAGGAGTCATGGGCTGACCCTGGTAACCATGCAATTACATTCAGAATATGCATATTTGCATCACAAACAACCTGCACATTCAGGGAATGGAAGCGTTTGCGGTTGCAGTACACAACCTCCCTGTCACGTGGCAGAACCAGGGCAACATGTGTGCAATCAATAGCTCCCATCACATGTGGTATTCCTGCAATCCACTGGAATGCCTGTCCCAGGGCCCCCCAGTGTTGCCTACCATTAGGAATTGTGATGTAATTCCCAACCCGGCTGACCATGGCCCGCAGTACCTGGTGGAGACAGCGTGAGAATGTTGGCCTGCTCATCCCGCCCACTGCGGCCACTGATGATTGGAAACAGCCAGAGGCAAAGAAATGTAGGGCAGCCAGGAGCTTGGCCAATCCCGGTATGGCATATGACCGGGCAGTCTGGGGCTCGAGGTCAGGTCGTAGATCCTCATAGAGCTCCCTAATAGCCTCTGTGTCCAGACGGTAGAGGGAGATGACCTGGTCCTCTCTCATGTCCTAGAGCATGGGCCTGGGCCTGTAGAGGCGTGGCAGGTGGGGCCGAGCCTCAGCACACCTATGGCACCATTCTGGTCCAACACCTGCCTGTGGACCCCCCACAGCTGCAGGCCAAAGTTGCAGTGGGACAGCACCCATGCCCAGGGCCACAGCCCCAGGGACACCATCTCCCTCTTCAGGCAAGCACAGCCCTGCCAGCTCCACCAACGCGACCACCGCACAACCTGCATTCACTGTTTGAGCCATGATAGACATGGGATGGAGCACAGGTGGCTGGGAAATAGGGTGTGGGGCATGGCAGAAAATCACATAGACCATTCACACCTGGCGATCCTGGGATGTACACTATCAACAACATGAGCCAACACCCAGCATGTACAGAAGTGTAACAACATAACGTGCGCAGGAACGCCCGTTCCAATTGTGCACGTACAATTATGCACGTACCTGATTGTGCACATTGGATGAGAGTAGGGGGAGCAGGTGGCATGTCCCTGTGATGCAGAAGGGTGCAAGTGTATGGTGTTCTACATGTCATGCCACACCCAGACACGTAGCTAAGAGCAGAACGCAAGACACGTTACGACACACGTACACGTAGCATGCAGGCGTACATCCGACGTAGATGTGCGTGATACACTGTATGGTCAGAACGCGCCGTAATTCCCAAAAGAAATGACGTTCAGCAGAGTGTGCGTGCCTGCAGCATGGACCACTCCGGAGGGTGAAGGGCGCATGAATGGTGCAGTGCACTCCAACACCAATGACAATGGCAGCTCACAGAACATAGAGCATAGAGGGACACTGCGTTGTACACATAGTAACGCACGCAGGGGGATACGCCATACATAAGGTGTGTTACATTCGATGTAATGAGTGTAATGCCCATGCGGAATGTGCGTAGAACCACACCCATGGTAGACATTTTATCACAGCATGCCCAGAACAGCAAAAGCTATGGTACATGTAACATACCAAGGCATGGAGGACAGTGCAAGAGGAAGCCAGGAAGCTGGAGAGGAGAACAGGCAACAGCCACCAATGGCCGACCCAGCCACAGACACTGTGAGTGAGAGGGCAGGCCCATCCGGGGCCGAACACCACCCCACAGAACAGGCCGGAGGTGCAGCAGGGCAGAAGCACTGCAGGATGCCAGTGGCAGAGGAAGCCAGGAGGAGGGCAGTCCGCTTTACACAGGAGGAGAATGACCTCCTCCTGGCCAGCATTCTTGAGCGCTATGAGGTGCTGTTTGGCCGCATGAATGTGACCAAAACCATTGCCATGCGCACCAGGGCATGGTTTGAAGTGCAGGCCGAGGTGGCGGCAGCAGGGGGACCCAATCATGACATAGAGAGCCTACAAAAAAATACTGTGACATCAAAAGGAACATCCGTGGGCAGCTCACCTGGGAGAGGCGCAATGCACAGGGCACTGGAGGGGGCCCAGCATAGGGGGCTACCCTGACCAACCTGGAGCGGCACCTAGCTGACAGACTCGGGCTGATGTACATACATGGCCTGCCCCCTGCGTTGGATACAGCGCATCCAAGTGCAGGTACATTGGAGTGAGGTCTACTGGTGAGAGACAATAAACAAGAGAGTGCAGGGGTGGATAGAGGGGTGGGGAGGGGGCATTCCAGGGGACACACAAGGACGCATGATGCCAACCAGCCCCAGGTAACATCTGGGATACCCCACACCAGGCGTACCATCATACCAATGTCCCTGGACCACAGCCCCCTGGCAGCCATGCATTGTGTATGCTGCCACATGCAGAAACCCACACATGCAGGGGGCCACAACATGGCACAATGGCAGTCACCATACACCATCTCCACCCTGCCACCCACCATCCCAAGCACCACACCATGTGGCCCTGACACATCACTGACCAACATGTTCCGGCTCCCACAGGGACCTGTCAATCCCAGATGGGCCCTGCAACAGCAAACACCCCAGCCCAGGGACACTACCCATCCACCCATGGTCCGGCAGCCCTTAGAACCGCCCAACAGGGCATGCACAGCACAGCACCACCTGCCATGTGAGGTCCTGTGGCAGCAATGGCCCTACGAGGTGCACTGACCGCCACTGCACACATGGGCATATGTAATGCACCAAGGGACCATAGGAATGGGGTGGGATAAGCAGGCCACAAACAGAGCAAGGGGGCACAACCCTCCAGGGTCAGAAAGCAGTGGGGGTGCAGCTACAGGTACACACACACCGAAAAAGCGTGGAGTAGGGTTCGGTGCCACTGAGGATAGTACAGAGCCATACAACCAACCGAAAACATGGACACAGGGATCCACCCGACAGTCATAAGAACATAAGATATGCCATACTGGGTCAGACCAAGGTCCATCAAGCCCAGTATCCTGTTTCCAACAGTGGCCAATCTAGGTCATACGAACCTAGCAGTTTCCCCAAAAGACACAGGTTCCACAATGCTTGTACTGGGTCAAGCATTGATATCCTGGGTCCCTTCTTAATAATGGTTTATGGACCTTTCCTCCAGGAACTTGTCCAAACCTCTTTTAAACCCAGCTACACTAACAGCCTTTATTACATCCTCTGGTAACAAATTCCAGAGTTTGATTACATGTTGAGTGAAAAAATATTTTCTTTTATTAGTCTTAAATAGTTTACCCTATAGCTTCATAGCATGTCCCCTAGTCTTTCTATATTCTGATAACGTAAACTATCGATCTACGTTTACCCATTCTACTCCGGGGGGCAGGCGGAGGGGGTCCAATGATAGATGGACCAGCAAATGTAGGAGGTGCTAGTACAGGGCCAGATGGGGGTTGGGCCTGGCATGCGGGGGGTGGGGGGTGCCGTGCATGATGCCATCACCACAGCCAGGGGAACGGGGGTGTGAGAGTGAATGCAGGGACCCGAGAATATAGCACAGAACCATGTGTGGATGTGGCAGGGGGCCAGCAGGTGCCTGGCAGTGCATGATGAGCCTGGCCAGTGTAGATGGGGGGACCATGGCATGGGGCTGGGCCAGGAGGGGCAGGGCAGGCACAACACATGGTCCCAGAAAGCGGGTGTGTCGTGGTACAGTCGGGGACCATGAAAGTGCACCAGGCACAGGGTGTGCTGCCGGACCCCCCGGGAGTGACAGGAGTCCGTGGGGTGCGGCTGCCGGGGGAGAAACCCCACTGGGGTAGGTTTCAGTTGGGGTGGTGCGACGGCCAGGGAGGGTGTCATGTTGCAGGAGCAGGGCATGGCTGCCATAGATCCAGGGGAGGGCACCGACATAGGGGCTGAGAGTGGGCCGGCACAGGGCAGCTGCAGGTGCACGGGCCAGTGGAAGGGGATGTTGCGATGGTGAGCAGGGGGAGGCACAGCACCGTGGATGGGTGAGGGGGCGGCGGGGACAGGCAGCCATGCCCCACCTGAGCTATGTAACATTTTCCCCCACAGGTGACATACTTCCATCGTGGAGGCGGAGGAGGTGACACAGCACACAGACCCCAGGCTGTGGCCCCATGAGGATGCTGTGCCGAGGGCGTTTCTGCCAGCGGAGACACCAGTGGGAGACGTGGGTGAGGGGGGTCCAGCCCCACCCCTGAAGGTTGACGGTGGCCCAAGCCCAAGGCCAGCCCAGGACAGCATGCCACCGACCACCACAGCCACAGGGGAGGCGGTGCCTGCTGACCTCCAGCAGTCCATGTGGGATGCAAGGTCCGCCCTGACTGAGGTTATTGGGGAGATGCGGACGCACTCTGAGGCGACCCATTGGGATGCAGAGGGTGAGTGTCCAACCGTGTTGGTTTGTTGTTGCCTATGTACAGGTGGCAGATGGAGCCATGTCTCATGGCACATAACTTTTCTCCCCCCCAGGTGTGTGGCATGTACTGCGGACGGTGGTCCGTGAATAGTGATGGCAATGGCACGAGGTGCGCCGCATGCGGCACCCATTGGGCAGCATTCTGGGCAAAATGCGTGACCTGGTGGCATCAGCGCGGGCCATAGCTGCCAGCGCAGAGCTCCTAGTGGCAGGCAGGTGGGCCCCCTCAGGACAGCATTGGCCACTGCCGCCACCACCACCAGCATCATCAGCAGCAGTGCCAAGCGTGGCACCTGCACCATGGGGTGGGAGGGGCCGCACAAGGTGTGGCCAAGGGCGCAGCAAATAAATGGCTGCACAGGCAGCCGTTCTTCATGTCACGTGTCCTGCATGTTTCTTGGGGGGCCAATGTACACACTGCCCTATCCGTGTTTGCCCCAGGGACCAGGCCCATGACACTAATGTGGGCAGCCTGTGACCCTCCCACCCCCAGCCGTGGTCACCGTGGGTTGCTACATCAGCCGTGCCACACCGACCCACCCACCGGCACACGGCAGCCCTGCTGCCCCGGCCCCGCCAGTGTCCATAGCCCTCCCATCCCCCTGTCTCTCTGCCCCCTCCCCGCCACCTGTCCCCTCCGGCACCTGCTGGGGGCATGTTGTGTTGGCCCTGGATACATCTGCGTACAGTGCCTTCTGCATCACATCGGATGTACATCGTACCCCGTCCGTTCGTTCACATGTGCACACTGTCTGTCCTGTCCACACGTCCACCTCTGTTAGCACACTGGTAGCACACTGCTGGCATCATGTACACCGCTATGCCAAGTTCAGAGTGCTCTGCGCTGTTGAGGTGCCCCTACCCTCGCTGGCCTATCCCGTGAGACGCATGGACACAACTGCTGGACGTAGGCAGACACATGCTGCGCTGCCTGGCCACATCACTCCATCACATAGGGCCCTCAACGGTCCATGGGCATTTGATGGGTGCAGTGTGTACCCCGCATAGGTATTCACATGGGATGCTGCCACTGCAGTACGCCCCACCCCAGGCCCAGGATTCATCCTCCCACCCTCCCTATACGCGCTTTTCCAGCCACACCTGTGTGTATTTAGCCCCACTCCATGCACCATGTGCGCTTCCTATCCCCTGTCCCCCTGCGTCGCTTGCCCTGGTCCCTGGGGCCACCCCCAGCCATGCGCACTGCTCGCCCCAGTGTCCATCACCCCTTCGCCAATGTCCATTGTGGCATCTGCCATGGTCTGTACCCATTGCCACTGATGGCTGTACCCGTGCACGTTCCATCACAGCTGCCCCCTGCCCACTGTGCCCCATGTGTGCATGTGTCCGTCCGTGGTGCTACCCCATGCATTGCTTATGGTCATCCCCCACCGTTGCCATGGGTATGGTACCATGCGTTGGACCATTGTCATGCACACAGACACGCATGTGGGTGCTCACACCTGTCATTCGCACACCACTGACACATAGCAATGAGGGACAGCTGGCCATTGTAGGTGAGTAGAACATATTTACATGTTTTATTTACAATGTTTCCTGTTGCATACAGGTCACACATTGGAACACGTGCATCAGAGGTGGGGGTCATACAGGAACATTTACCTAAACTGTTACAGGCTTAGCAAACTGCAGGTATTACCCCCCTCCCGGTGACCCAATGTGGATGCTTTAGGTCCTGCCATGGCAATGGCTGTGGGGCCGATGTAGTAGGGGCCCTACCATCCCTGGCCCTGGTGGGTGTGGCAGCCCATGGCATGGGCCGGCACAGGGTGGTTGTGTCATGCATGTCACCCGCACTATACCCCCTGGGGACCCCCATGGTCTGGTGGCTGGCCGGGTGCGCCCCCTGCACCTCGTTCCTCCAGTCTGCGCAGCCGGTCAGCCACCACAGCCATGGTCTCCAGTACCAGCCACAGGATGATGGTGTGCTGCCATTGGGCATGTGCCTGGGCACGCACAGCTGCAGCCAGGCACAGGCCGCACATGCAGCCGCACAGACACACATCCCCCCTTGTCTGGTGGCTGCATGCACGGTGTGCCTGTCTGCGGCTATGTGGGGCAGGAGGGGTGCATCGCTGGCACCATGGGGCGGGTATCTGGGGCCCCCGTTGCCCTGTGATGGCCCGTGCCACTGGGGACTGGCAACACCCCCCGTGCCCTCCCCCACCCCTACCCCATCCCCTGGCACCCCCTCCCCCTCCCAGGACCCCCGCCCCCAATCCTGGCCTGCCCACTGCCTCCCCTGAACCCCCCAAAGCCTCCGCCTGCTCCTCCCCCATCCCGCCCCCCTGCTCCCCCACCGACACCCACAACTCCTCTGCACTGCCCCCTCCTCCCCCTCCACCCTGCCACCTCCTCCACTCCCTCCTCCACCCCCTTCCACCCCCTCCCCTGCCTCCTCCCCTAACCTCCTCCACCCCCTCCCCCTCCTCCCCCTCGCTGCATCCTGTGCCACTCTCCTTCTCATATCCCCTGCTGTTGGCTGCCGAGGTGGACACGGGAGCATCTTCCTCAAGCCCTGCCTGTCCAGCCACCTCCACCAACCCTGCTGCTCCCTCGTCAGCATGTGTGCCCACTGTGGAAGAGGGGTACACAGAGTTATCACCATGGTCAAGCAGCAGTCACAACATTCACATGTGTCCTCTGGCATTGCAGGCCACAGCCCCACAGGGCCATGCCACATCACTCACCGACATGTTGGGACATCCGTTCACGCTGCACCCATGCGATGAATCGTGGGTACCTTGCCCTCAGCTCCCGGGCCTTCTTGCGCAGGTCCTCCACCTGTCGGGGAGACAATGTGCGGGGACATTAGCGAACAGACATCCCTCGCCATCCGGGGATGCACCACATATATAGCCGCGTGCAACAGGTGCCTGCCCCTATTGTGTGCTATGTTTGTGCCCCTGCTTTTGCCAGGGCTACCCCCATGTGTGCACTGCGTCTGCGCATGTCCAGGTTGTCCCCTGCGTGCCCTGTGTGCGGGCCCCTCTGACCCAGACACGGCACAGTGGTATGGGCCACCTCCACCCATCTGCTACTGCCCATACACTAATGCCAGGATGGGAGAAGGGCCTCAGTGGTGAGGCCTGCAGCATTCTGTGGATATAGGTGACCTATATATTCATAGACAGGAGCTGGTACCATAGCACCAGGATGGGTAGGAGACCTCTGTGGTGAGGCCTGCAACATCCTGGGGATATAGGTGACCTTTATATTCGTAGACAGGGGCAGGTACCATAGCACCAGGATGGGTAGGAGACCTCTGTGGTGAGGCCTGCAACATCCTGGGGATATAGATGACCTTTATATTCGTAGACAGGGGCAGGTACCATAGCACCAGGATGGAAGATGGGCCTCTGTGGTGAGGCCTGCAACATCCTAGGGATAGAGTTGACCTTTATATTCATAGACAGGGGCAGGACCATAGCACCAGGATGGGTAGGAGACCTCTGTGGTGAGGCCTGCAGCATCCTGGGGATACAGTAGAACTTTATATTCGTAGACAGGGGCAGGTACCATAGTACCAGGATGGGAGATGGGCCTCTGTGGTGAGACCTGCAACATCCTGGGGATATAGGTGACCTTTATATTCGTAGACAGGGGCAGGTACCATAGCACCAGGATGGGAGATGGGCCTCTGTGGTGAAGTCTGCAACATCCTGGGGATATAGGTGACCTTTATATATTTGTAAACAGGGGCAGGTACCATAGCACCAGGATGGGTAGGAGACCTCTGTGGTGAGGCCTGCAACATTCTGGGGATATAGGTGACCTTTATATTCATAGACAGGGGCAGGTACCATAGCACCAGGATGGGTAGGAGACCTCTGTGGTGAGGCCTGCAACATCCTGGGGATATAGTTGACCTTTATATTCGTAGACAGGGGCAGGTACCATAGCACCAGGATGGGAGATGGGCCTCTGTGGTGAGACCTGCAACATCCTGGGGATATAGGTGACCTTTATATTCGTAGACAGGGGCAGGTACCATAGCACCAGGATGGGAGATGGGCCTCTGTGGTGAAGCCTGCAACATCCTGGGGATATAGATTACCTTTATATATTTGTAGACAGGGGCAGGTACCATAGCACCAGGATGGGAGATGGGCCTCTGTGGTGAGGCCTGCAACATCATGGGGATATAGATGACCTTTATATTCGTAGACAGGGGCAGGTACCATAGCACCAGGATGGGAGATGGGCCTCTGTGGTGAGGAGGCCTGCAACATCCTGGGGATATAGTTGACCTTTATATTCATAGACAGGGGCAGGTACCATAGCACCAGGATGGGTAGGAGACCTCTGTGGTGAGGCCTGCAGCATCCTGGGGATACAGTTGACCTTTATATTCGTAGACAGGGGCAGGTACCAAAGCACCAGGATGGGAGATGGGCCTCTGTGGTGAGACCTGCAACATCCTGGGGATATAGGTGACATTTATATTCGTAGACAGGGGCAGGTACCATTGCACCAGGATGGGTAGGAGACCTCTGTGGTGAGGCCTGCAACATCCTGGGGATATAGGTGACCTTTATATTCGTAGACAGGGGCAGGTACCATAGCACCAGGATGGGTAGGAGACCTCTGTGGTGAGGCCTGCAGCATCCTGGGGATACATTAGAACTTTATATTCGTAGACAGGGGCAGGTACCATAGTACCAGGATGGGAGATGGGCCTCTGTGGTGAGACCTGCAACATCCTGGGGATATAGGTGACCTTTATATTCGTAGACAGGGGCAGGTACCATAGCACCAGGATGGGAGATGGGCCTCTGTGGTGAAGTCTGCAACATCCTGGGGATATAGGTGACCTTTATATATTTGTAGACAGGGGCAGGTACCATAGCACCAGGATGGGTAGGAGACCTCTGTGGTGAGGCCTGCAACATTCTGGGGATATAGGTGACCTTTATATTCATAGACAGGGGCAGGTACCATAGCACCAGGATGGGTAGGAGACCTCTGTGGTGAGGCCTGCAACATCCTGGGGATATAGTTGACCTTTATATTCGTAGACAGGGGCAGGTACCATAGCACCAGGATGGGAGATGGGCCTCTGTGGTGAGGCCTGCAACATCCTGGGGATATAGGTGACCTTTATATTCGTAGACAGGGGCAGGTACGATAGCACCAGGATGGGAGATGGGCCTCTGTGTTGAAGCCTGCAACATCCTGGGGATATAGGTGACCTTTATATATTTGTAGACAGGGGCAGGTGCCATAGCACCAGGATGGGTAGGAGACCTCTATGGTGAGGCCTGCAACATCCTGGGGATATAGGTGACCTTTATATTCATAGACAAGGGCAGGTACCATAGCACCAGGATGAGTAGGAGACCTCTGTGGTGAGGCCTGCAACATCCTGGGGATATAGTTGACCTTTATATTCGTAGACAGGGGCAGGTACCATAGCACCAGGATGGGTAGGAGACCTCTGTGGTGAGGCCTGCAGCATCCTGGGGATACAGTAGAACTTTATATTCGTAGACAGGGGCAGGTACCATAGTACCAGGATGGGAGATGGGCCTCTGTGGTGAGACCTGCAACATCCTGGGGATATAGGTGACCTTTATATTCGTAGACAGGGGCAGGTACCATAGCACCAGGATGGGTAGGAGACCTCTGTGGTGAGGCCTGCAACATTCTGGGGATATAGGTGACCTTTATATTCGTAGACAGGGGCAGGTACCATAGCCCCAGGATGGTAAGGAGACCTCTGTGGTGAGGCCTGCAACATCCTGGGGATATAGTTGACCTTTATATTCATAGACAGGGGCAGGTACCATAGCACCAGGATGGGAGATGGGCCTCTGTGGTGAGGCCTGCAACATCCTGGGGATATAGGTGACCTTTATATTCATAGACAGGGGCAGGTACCATAGCACCAGGATGGGAGATGGGCCTCTGTGGTGAAGCCTGCAACATCCTGGGGATATAGGTGACCTTTATATTCATAGACAGGGGCAGGTACCATAGCACCAGGATGGGTAGGAGACCTCTGTGGTGAGGCCTGCAGCATCCTGGGGATACAGTTGACCTTTATATTCGTAGACAGGGGCAGGTACCAAAGCACCAGGATGGGAGATGGGCCTCTGTGGTGAGACCTGCAACATCCTGGGGATATAGGTGACCTTTAAATTCGTAGACAGGGGCAGGTACCATAGCACCAGGATGGGTAGGAGACCTCTGTGGTGAGGCCTGCAACATCCTGGGGATATAGGTGACCTTTATATTCGTAGACAGGGGCAGGTACCATAGCACCAGGATGGGTAGAAGACCTCTGTGGTGAGGCCTGCAACATCCTGGGGATATAGTTGACCTTTATATTCGTAGACAGGGGCAGGTACCATAGCACCAGGATGGGAGATGGACCTCGGTGGTGAGGTCTGCAACATCCTGGGGATATAGTTGACCTTTATATTCGTAGACAGGGGCAGGTACCATAGCACCAGGATGGGAGATGGGCCTCTGTGGTGAGGCCTGCAGCATCCTGGGGATACAGTTGACCTTTATATTCGTAGACGGGGGCAGGTACCATAGCACCAGGATGGGTAGGAGACCTCTGTGGTGAGGCCTACAACATCCTGGGGATACAGTTGACCTTTATATTCATAGACAGGGGCAGGTACCATAGCACCAGGATAGGTAGGAGACCTCTGTGGTGAGGCCTGCAACATCCTGGGGATACAGTTGACCTTTATATTCGTAGACAGGGGCAGGTACCATAGCACCAGGATGGGTAGGAGACCTCTGTGGTGAGGCCTGCAACATCCTGGGGATACAGTTGACCTTTATATTTGTAGACAGGGGCAGGTACCATAGCACCAGGATGGGTAGGAGACTTCTGTGGTGAGGCCTGCAGCATCCTGGGGATACAGTTAACCTTTATATTCGTAGACTGAGGCAGGTACCATAGCACCAGGATGGGAGATAGATCTCTGTAGTGCATCCTGTGGCATCCTGGGGATATAGCAGGCCTCTCCAACCGTAGCCAGGAGCAGGTGCCCTAACCCCTGTGTGAATATTGGGCCTCCATGGTGGGCCTGTGGCATCCTAGGGATAGGGCACATCACCAACACTGCAACAGCGCCACATACCATAGCATTGTGATGGGTAAACCATCTCTGTGATGGTTTCTGCTACTTCCCGGGGGCAGAGTGGATCTCTTATCATCAGTGGGGCCATACATTTCTCCCATCTGGACACACCAACACCTGACCTTCCCTTGCTGTGCGTGGCTGATATGTGGTTTGACTACTTTGCTAGCTTCTCTAAGTTTTTCCAAATACAGATGCCTGTCTTCCTCTCTATGTGATCTCTTGTCTTCAACGTCCTAGGTTGGGGTGCCTGTCCCCATGCACTTACCTCATGTGGGTAGTCAGAGGCTCTATTGAATCTCCTGGTGAGACGCACCCAGGACCTCCTCACCCTACCTAGATTCGGCTTCCGTGATGAGCCTGGGAAGAGCCGTTTCTGGAGGAGGCATATCAGCTCAGCCAGAAGGTACAGATCTGCCTGAGTAAAGGCTGGCTTCCATGACATGGCAGCCATTTTCTCATTATTATGTATATGATGCAGTAAAAATGCGCTTGCGCACTGCACGCTTCTCCCCGCGCGTAATCCCCCTTTGCAACGTACGTTGCTATCTATTTTGACGGTCTATTCAGTTTTGTTGATGATATCCCTTCTTATATCTGTGTACAGCTTGTCTTTTGTCTCTGACATGCCCCATCCCCCTCCCCATCCCTTTCCCCCTCTCTGTCCCGTTCACATATGCCCTTCTGGGATTTGAACACGCAGGGCATTGTACTCAGATCTATTGCTTAACCACTGGGCTACATATCTAACGTTGTGTCGGGCCATCTTCTGGTGGGCAGTCGGGAGTGACATTACAGGGAACAGAGTGACTGCAGATCACCACATGGACCATCTGCTTTGTGTGCCAGGTTTGGTTAACCGCACCAGCACCCATGATGCATTGCACATGGAGAACCGTGGTCTACATCACGTAACCAGATGGGGTCTGCACCTCTCTGTACACGCAGCCTGTTGAGATGGACCACCGTGAGGTATGCTAGCACAGGGGGGCTACAGACACTGCCACTTTGCAGGTTCTGTATTCACCCTGAGGGTAAGGGTGGCTGCACAACACTAGGTCCACAGTACGTGTGGTGTTACATAGAGATATGCTGCACATCCTCATCACCGGGGGTGTTTGGCCTGTGTCCCAGGGCGTGTGCCAAGGGCATCTCTGTGACCATCTGTGATACATAGTCACAGATTTCCCCCAGGGTCTGTGTGTGCCCATGTGTTATGGTTTTGTCTTCCATAGCCACCTGTTAGCAGGTCAGAGGGGTGTCTGGTGTCTTATGTGGGTTGTGCATCATGTCTCCCTATTGCTCTGGGTACCATAAAAACTTGCCTCCAGGGGCCTCATGATACCCATGTTGTGGGAGGAGGTGTGGAGGGACAGGTGCCTGGGACCCTGGGTCTGGCTGTGGGATAGGCATGCTCATTCCTGATGGCTACTGCTATACCTCTGGGGCTTGAGCCCATGGAACCTGTGCTGTGACTGGGGCATTGACAGGGCAGCATTTATGACATGTAGCTCCTCCCTTGCCACATTCCACAGTCTGCCACACATTAACAGACATCACTGTCTGACTGCACTGGTGTACACAGTGTTCTCACCATGCACAGATTGACTGGGGAATACCATAAGCCAGCCCCTGGTACATAGAAACATGGTGATAGAAAAAGACCACATGGCCTATCTAGTCTGTCCTTCCATATCAACAACTACAACAGTCCACTTTTTACCTTTAGAGATCCTCTGTGTTGGTCCCATGCTTTTTTGAATTTAGTTACTGACCTCATCTCTACCACCTCCACTGGGAGACTATTCCACGGATCCAACTACTCTTTCCGTAAAGAAATATTTCCACATATCACTCCTGAATCTATCTCCCTTCACCCTCATCACATGTCCCCTCGTAGCAGAACTTGCTTTCAATTGAAAGAGGCTCTCTCCCTGAACATTTATGCCACGGAGGTATTTAAACATCTCAATCATGTCACCTCTATCCCACCTTTCCTCTAAGGTGTACATATTAAGATCCCTAAGTCTGTCCTCATATGCTTTATAATGAAGCCCACTAATCATTTTAGTAGCCACCCTCTGCACCGACTCCATCCTGTTCACATCCTTTTGAAGGTGCGGTCTCAAGAATTGCACACTATACTCCAAATGAGGTCGCACCAAAGACTTATTAGGTGTTAGCAGTTTCTAAACCTGAGGAGGTTACTAGAGTTCAGCAAAAGGTCCCCTAAAGCACCAAAAAGAAAGTAACCTTGCTTTAAAAATATACAAAAAACCCTTTTAAGAGCTCCCAGTCAGAAAGCTAGCAATGTAATACAATAAAAACAAACAAACAAACCCTCAAATCCTTACTGTTTGTTGATCTGTAGAGCCCTGGTTAGGAAAGCCTCAACAGGGCAAGGCACTGGAACCTTTTATGCAGGCCTCAGCTGCACTCAGGAGATCAAGCCCACTAACTCCTGATTAGGTGTTAGCAGTTTCTAAACCTGAGGAGGTTACTAGAGTTCAGCAAAAGGTCCCCTAAAGCACCAAAAAGAAAGTAACCTTGCTTTAAAAATATACAAAAAACCCTTTAAGAGCTCCCAGTCAGAGAGCTAGCAATGTAATATAATAAAAACAAACAAACAAACCCTCAAATCCTTACTGTTTGTTGATCTGTAGAGCCCTGGTTAGGAAAGCCTCAACAGGGCAAGGCACTGGAGCCTTTTATGCAGGCCTCAGCTGCACTCAGGAGATCAAGCCCACTAACTCCTGATTAGGTGTTAGCAGTTTCTAAACCTGAGGAGGTTACTAGAGTTCAGCAAAAGGTCCCCTAAAGCACCAAAAAGAAAGTAACCTTGCTTTAAAAATATACAAAAAACCCTTTTAAGAGCTCCCAGTCAGAGAGCTAGCAATGTAATATAATAAAAACAAACAAATAAACTCTCAAATCCTTACTGTTTGTTGATCTGTAGAGCCCTGGTTAGGAAAGCCTCAACAGGGCAAGGCACTGGAGCCTTTTATGCAGGTCTCAGCCTGGTCAATGAAACAACACATGCATTCAGACATAGGCTGGCCAGCGCAAACACCCCAAGCAGGTATCAGTGATTAACCCCCAGGCCTGGGGGGTGACACAGATATTGCTGGACAACTATGTGGGGACCTGGACAGTCCATGATCACTGTTACATCAGGGTGATACTGCCCTCTCACCACAACATGCCTTCGCCACCATGTCCATGCAGGTGGGGGTTGAAACCTAATGTGTACCGGACATTGACACACTCGCTGTACAGATGCAGCCTGGCCAATTCGCACTATCTGCCCTATACCCACACTACCTTGGTCCTCATTATGCAAATTCGCTGGCTCATGCTGGTAGCAGTTACACAGTGTAGCCAAGGGGGGAGGGGGGCAATCGACAGGCACCGGGCTATGAATAGACATCTACACACACACTCCTACTGCAGTACTGTACAATGGTCGGGGTGTTTGGTAACCCCAGCTGCCACACAGCCAACATTTCTGGACTGTGTAGGTGATAGCAGTGGTGCTGTGATGCTACCTTCAATTCCGTTCATGGGAAAGCAGCCTGCCTGTGCTAGCATGAATTGCATGTTGGGGCCTAAATGGGTGGGTGTTTGTTTCTACCCCTGTCGATGGCTGCTATGGTGACTGCATGATTTTAGGCTGTGTAAGATTCGTAGGGGAAAGTGTTTGGATGTGTTGTCCAGATTCAGGCTACTGGAACCAGTGCCTGTGACCTTCTGCTCCTGGGCATTGCCTGGGTGTTCTGCACCATGGTGTTGCCATGGCGCCCCAGCATTCCCTCGTACTACCTTTACCTCTCTTCAGCCAGACAATTCCTGATTTTCTGTTGTATCTACGTGTTACGGCAAAAGTTTATGCTGTGTTCTGCGGCAGAGACCTGAATCTGTGATCTTCTGATCTGAATCACACTGCCTGTGTGTACTGCACCACAGTGGGGCCACAGGTGCACTGCCCTCCTTGGGCCGTACCTTTACCTGTCTTCTGCAAGACATTTCCTTTTTTTTATCTTCATATTCTGTTATATCTATGTGGCAGGAAAAAACTTTTGATGGGGTCAGCAGGGTCTGTAGTTGGGACCCGAACCTGTGACCCTCTGATCAGAGTCACACTGCCTGTGTGTACTGCACCACAGTGGGGCCATAGGTGTACTCCCCTCCCTGGGCCATACCTTTATGTGTCCTCTGCAAGACATTTCCTTTTTTTTTATCTTCATATTCTGTTATATCTATGTGGCAGAAAAAAATTTGTGATGGGGTCAGCAGGGTCTGTAGCTGGGACCTGAATCTGTGACCCTCTGATCTGAGTCACACTGCCTGTGTGTACTGCACAACAGTGGGGCCACAGGTTCACAGCCCTCCCTGGGCCATACCTTTACTTCTCCTTTGAAAGACTTTTTCTTTTTTTAATGCACACCACGTACTGGTACAGGGCATGGTCTCGCTCCACTGCAGACAGGTGCCACTGCCCCCTCCAGCATGGGCACCCCACCCCATGCTGTGCTAACATAAGCATATGATGATGGTTCTTGTTGTGTGCCACCCCGGGCCATCCACTGTGCAGGTAGGCAGGTGCCTATAGTACAGCGTTTGGGGTCGGCAGGCATACATGGACATTCCCACACCCACCCCCCATCAGCGCCTGCCAACATTCTGTTCCTTGAACATGGTGGTGGGATGGATGTGGGGTCATCCTGTCTCTGCGCTGGCAACTATTGGCTATTGTGGAAGGTTATTTGTCTGTTGTGTTTGTCCTTTCTCAGATGCTATATTTCACACCTCCGGTTTTTATGTTCCTATGTGCCACCTGGGCACCCGCCTAGTCTGTCGTGTGCTCCAGCTGCCCATGCTATGAGTTCCGCCTGCAGCCCCCTATGTCCCATTTGCACCATCGCCATGGTGGCCTTTCATACTTTGGCACTGTGGTGTTGCTGGGAATGGAGCACTACTATTACATTTTTTGCTGACAGTGAAATGGTTTCTCTCTCCTGCAAATGTGCATCTAATGGCAGCTTTTCATTCGCGGTAGGATTCAGCCCTTCAGATCAGCGCGATAGTGTGAAAGGAGCCCCTCCCCGCCCACTCTCTGCCCATTGACCCCTTCTCTCTGCCCTCTCTCCACCTTCTGCGGTGTTTACCGCGCTGCGGGATGTCAACAATCGTTAGGTAACGTTAACGCTCGTTGAAGTTACATAACGAGTGTTAACATTACCTAACGATCGTTAACGTTACATAACGCGCGTTATGTAACGTTACCGCAGTTTAGTAAACATACCCCATAGTGGACTGAATATCTTCACTATCTGGATAACTCCAGCTATACTATATCTGTATTCGGTGCTGACCTCTATCTAGATATCGGCACTGAATGTGTTTTATTTCACTGCTGCAACGAGTGGTTTAAAAAAACAACTGTGGTGGCTGAATATGAACCCATTTATATCATTTGTAGTCTTTCCTAGTCATGGCTTGGAGGGGGGGTATCTTTCATGCTGTGGGAGGACTAATGCCCAGTCGTCCTGCCTCAGCACTGGTGAAGCAATGGGAACCCAGATAATTGACTCTGCCATTGCAGGCATGTAGGATTACTAAAATGCAAAGAAAATATGTCAACTGACTTGTAAAAATGAGTTACTGAACTAATATTGCCCTCAATGTCCTCTACATCAGTAAATATATGTAAAACATCCAGACAGTACAGGTTTATCAATCTGCAGTCTGGTTCATGGATTAAAACATTGCCAAATGCATGATCTTACCTATCACAGATTATTATGGTTTGGAAAACAAAGCAGTAACACATTCAGCTCTAAAAAATAGCATACAAAAGACATTTCATTTTGGTTCTTACCTCTTGTAAAATCTCTGTCAGCTTTTCAGAGGGGCCGTTTTCATAGTGCAGTTCTAGGTCTTCATTGAGACACTGCACAGCCAAACATCCATTAGGTTTTAAAACTCGATTAACTTCCTGCAGGAACTTCTCTGTATCAAACCAGTGGGCAGCCACAGAAGCTGTTACAAGATCCACCGAAGAATCCTGAAATAGGAGAGCCTCTGCAGGGGCAACACTACAGTGGAAGCAAGAAGATACCAGATTATAAAGGAAGCTTTGGACAGAAAGAGTATAAGTTTCATACCCTCTAATGCCCAAAAAATAACAATCTGTTTTTGATAAAAAGTCCATGCTCTTCAACTACTGTATATCAAAATCTGAAAACCCAATATTCAATGGCACTTATTCAAACTCAAGCACTTACAATCCAGATATGAGCCACTGACCACAATATTCAGCAGCATTGTATAGATAGTGGCACTGAAGATCTTCACAGACTGCTCGACACTGGATAGAGCCATGACAGTGCAGGACTAGAGGCAGCTATTATCCGTACATCAGCGATATTCAGCACCGCCATACAGATAACTATCTGCATTACTCAAGAAAGCAAAAGGATTCCTAAGGCTATTTGGATAGGCTACTGAAGAGCAGCACTAAATATCGCAACTATATGGATAGCGCCATCACTAATCACCCCATCCAGATACTCAGCACGACCACTATCCAGATACCAATGCCACAGTGGTCAATGTTTAAAAAATACTGACTGTCACAGCTGAATACTGACACACGAGTCCTTCTCTAGTTCTGGTGACTAAGGGGTATGTTTACTAAACTGCGATAATGTTGCAGCGGCTACGTTATTGCACGATATGTAACGTTATCACGCGATAACATTACGTATCACGTGATAATGTTCCCGGCGGCGTTAAGTCCCACAGAGGGTGGAGAGAAGGTGGAGAGAAGGGGTCAATGGGTGGGGAGTGGGCGGGGAGAGGCTCCTGCTACACTAACGCTGTGAAATGAAGGTCCGAAAATTACCGCGAGTGAAAACCTGGCACAACTGCAGGAGAGAGAAACCATTTCAGTCAGCAATGTACAGCAAAGGCAGGGAGACCAAGAAAAGTGATAGTAGTGCTATATGTGCAGCAACAACATAGTGCCCAAGTATGAAAGAGCACTATAGTGATGCTGCAAATGGGGTACAGGGGGCTGCAGGTGGGACATGCAGTGGGGCAGCTGGGGCACAGGGTGGACTTGGCAGATGCCTAGGTGGCACATAGGAATGCAGAAACAGAAAATAAGCAAGACAGCAACTGACCAACGTTAAACATGCCCACGAGTGTGTGTCCCACAGTGTCCCAGGGGACAGTACCCAACAGGTACCCCAAAGGGCACATAACATTGGCAGGCGGTGCCAGGGGGAAGCGTGGATGTCTATGTAGGCACCCCTACCCCAGACCCCACACCATAGGCAGCCGCCTACAGGCACACTGGATGGCCTGGGACTGCGCACCACCAGCACCACCAGCATAAGGGCATATCAGCATGGTGGTGGAGGGGTGCTGGTGGTGGAGGGGGCAGTGGCATCTGCCCACAGCAGACCAAGGCCAAGCCCTGTTTAGGTGGGTGGGGTGCAGTGCAACAGACAAGGTCTATCTGACGAACAGTCATGGTATCCCCAGGGAATGACTTGCCACTGTGGCAACAGTTTGGTGAAGTACACACAGCCAGTCTGTTCAGGAGCAGAAGGTCACATGTTCAAGTCCCAGCTGTGGCTCTTGCAGACCATGTCCCTATATTTTACCCTACAGAGCACATACAACATAAACATGTGTACTCCCTAGAGCATCGGCCAACAGGGGCACAAACACCCACACCCACAGGCTCCACTATCCAGAGCCTCATGGAGAGTCAGGCTGTTGGGCCCGGCACAGAGCAGCAGTTACCACCACTAGCACCTGCATACCTTAGCACCATCAGAAACATGGAAACATGCTCCACATATAGCAAACAGTTGCTATGATTAATATCAGATAACAAATTCTAAATTAAACACAATTTGTTAACAGAGATTCATCATAGCAACCTTTCTGATATATGTGGAGTGTGTTTCCTTTTTTGTCTGACAGTGTTACCACCTTGGAGAGTGACCCTAACAGGATTGAATACCTTAGCAATGCCTGCACTGTGCTCAGGACTGGTGTGGCAGGCAGGGCTGCCAACCACCTCTGTATTTGCACAATGCTGAAATAGGTGTGGGAGTGTGTATATGTCTATCCAGTGTTTTGTGGCTGCCTACACCTTACTGAGCCCACAATGCTTACACTGTTTCCAGCATTAGCCTGCCAATGTGCATAATGAGGAGCAAGGTATTGTGGGTACGGCCTGGACAGGGCAGGATGCACCTGCACAAGGCATAGGGCAATAGCTGGGACATTGCAGTGCCCGAATGCCACCTGCACGGACAGGGTGGCCACAGCATGTCATGCTGGGAGGTCACTCTCACCCTGACTGAGCAGACCATGGCATGTCTAGGTTCCCACATAGTGCTGTACACTGTTTTTCTCAAGTGATATCTGTGAGTTCTCTTTTCTGGGGCCCAATCACTGACATGCCTGCTTGGTGTTTGTGTTTATATCCCACATCTGGGTGCGCATAATTCTTCTAGGAACATGCACTATGTATTGGCTAGCAGACTGTCTGCAGTTAGCATGTGTATGGCTAGAACACCGTGCAGTGGGTGCAGACTGACTATGCCCTCTGCTGGTGAATGTCAGATTGTGGTGGGGGGGCTGTTGAGCTTCTCCAGGCCTACTTCCTGTCTTCCAGTGCCCTATGTGATAAGTACAGGTCTGCATTGACTGCTCTGAAAGGTGCCCTTTCCCCAGCAGGACTAGGGTTGATGGGCCCCTCTACTGCCTCCATTGCAAAGATGTAGAGTATGGTTCTGTTGGTGGCAGATCCTGTCCCCCACCCTGACCTGGAGAGAGCGGGTTGGGTGGTGCTACATAATCCCCATGTGAGTCCAGACACCCCCGTGCTCTTATAACAAGTGACCATGGCAACCACACAGGATATGCACTATTCTGGGTGCATCATAGTCCACAAAGGCTTGACGTGACTGGGGAATACAGATGGACACAGTGTATCCTAGGTGTGTCTGCAAGGACTACCTGTCACACACTGGCACTGATGGGGATCTGCAGCACAGCCTATCTCAGCCACACCAGGTGCTGTGGACCTGGTGCTGGGCACCCCACCTCACCCTCAGGGTGAGCACAGTACCCCCACAATGTCACGGTCTGTAGTTACTCTGTGTCAGTAACACACACAGTCAGTTCCCCCTACCAGGCCGGGGTGCTGTAGAGGCGCATACCCCATCTTGTGATCAGATGTAGACTGCTGTTCTGCATGTACATTGTATCATGGGTACTGGTGGGTTTACCCTATCCTGGTAACCACAGCAGACATTTTGTGTGGTGACCTGCAGTCTTTCTGTAGCCAGCCAGTGCTGTGTTAAATGCTATGGAGGTGTAGTCCACTGGTTAATACAATAACTGCTGAGTCAGAAGTTATGGGTTTGATCCCTCAGAAGTCTCATCTAATACAGCTGTCTGAAGCAATCCCTTTTCCTGCCTGTAACAGTCAAACACATCACTACAATCTGTGCTTCCAGCAACAACACCCTCACCTCAGTGCCTTAACCTATAGGGCACAATATAAAGTGCCTTGTTAGCCAAGGTGCTGTATAATGTGCTCTATAGGGTGCCTTATGTTACGGCACTGAGGCGAGGGTGTTTTGCTGGCAGCACAGATTGTAGAGATGTGTCTGACTGTTACAGGCAGGAAAAGTGGATTGCCTCCAACAGCCTTATTAGATGAGACCTCTGAAGGATCAAACCCATGACCTCTGACTTGGCAATTATTGTATCAACCAGTGGGCTACACTTCTATAGCTTGCATCATACCGCTGGCATGAAATTAAGGTTACCGCGTGATAACAAGCCAAGGCACCCTCTATTGTGCGATAAAAAGCCATTGCTACCTTGGTGCCGGACCGCCCACTTCCTTATATGGCATACCTCACGTTAACACTGCACTTTTCGCCAGTAACATTAGTACAGTTTAGTAAACATACCCCTAAGTTTACCTGACTTTTAGTCCACTGTATTACATCACCAGCCATTCTTAAGGAGCTTACCAGCACATGTTAGATTAAGGTGGGTTGGGACGCATTCCGGCCCCACCACTGATAACATGGTGTTGGGTTTGACCAGCCCTTCTCGATTTGCAAGGTGGAGGGGAGCAGGAGGTCATGCATCAGTCTGCTGTTTACCTGTCCTTGTGCTCTCCTGCTCCTACTCTGCATGTTCCTTTGGTGCACACCTGGAGCTCTGGGGCTTGCAGGCTCAACTTGGCTGGGCAGAGGGAATGCTCCATGCTGGTTGTATGCATATTCTAAAGGGCACCCTTCAGAGCAGTCAATGCAGATCTTTGTCCACTCATGGTTGGCCCTTTGGTTGCACAAGCTGCCAGGCCAGGGTGGGCCTCCCTCATTTCTGTACATGTTGCCTAGTTTTCACTTGGCGCATCCTGTCCCTCGCTTGGCAATCTCTTCCTCCCACTCAGTTCTCTTGTTTTGTCCTTCTGTTTTTTTAACATGTACATTTTAGCACATAAGAACATAAGAAATACTTACTAGATCAGATCAAGGTCTATCAAGCTCAGTATCTGTTTCCAACAGAGGCAAATCCAGGCCACAAGTACCTGGCAGGTTCCTAAAGAGGCACACAGGTTCCACAATGCTTGTCCTGGGGCAAGCAGTAGATTTTCCAGGTCTACTTTAATAATGGTTTATGTTTATGTTTATGTTTATTGGTTCTTGATATACCGCTCTTTGTAACATCAGAATAGACCTTTCCTCCAGGAATGTGTCCAAACCTTTTTTAAACCCAGCTACACTAACAGCTTTAACTACATCCTCTGGTAATGAATTTCAGAGTTTGATTACGTGTTGAGTAAAAAAATATTTTCCCTTTTCAGTCTTAAATGGATTGCATTTTAGCTTCATTGTGTGTCCTCTAGTCTTTCTACATTTTGATGGCGTAAATATCCAATCTATGTTTACCCATTTCACTCCTCTATCATATCCCCCTTCAGCTGTCTCTTTTCCAAGTTGAAGAGCCCCAACCTTTTAAGCCTCTCCTCATAGGGGTATCATTCCATTCTCTTCACCATTTTTATCTCTCTTCTTTGTACCTTTTCTAATTCAGCTATGATCTTTTTAGATATGACAACCAGAACTTTTCACAATATTTAAGGTGCGGTTGCTCCATGGAACGATATAGAGGCATTATAATATCCTGTGTTTTATTCACCATTCCTTTCCTTATGATTTCTAGCATTTATTCTATATTTCATTGCAAAGCATTTGCTACGTAGAATATTGTCGCAGCATTGGGGGGGAAAAGGGGGAGGGGCGGGAGAAGATGGCGAAAAACCCAAGCTGGGTGTTATTGCAACTGGGGGGAATCCTTTGAAGAACGGGTATAGTATCAGCTATACTACCTGCTTTAACCACATTCTCTGGCAATGAGTTTCAAAGCTTAATTATACACTGTGAGAAAAAAATATTTTCTCCTATCTGCTTTAAATATATACTACTTCGTAGTGTCATGGTGTTCCCCTAGTTGTACTTTTTTGAAAGGAATAAACAATCGATTTGCATTTCTTATTCCATTCAATTTGAGGGCTGACCAATTAGCACATTTACTTACTATTTGGGTGAGAAAGATCTTGCATTCCCCTGGTAACTCTAACAATGCTGGTGCTGCTGAATTCTCATATCATCCTGTCCTTAGGATCGCGCAGCCTCCAAAAAATTCAAATTACACCTGATAACCACTGATAACCAGATTAATATGAATAAAATGCATCCTCTAAAATGCCTGTATGCAACTGCTAGAAGTCTAAAAAATAAGATGGGAGAGCTAGAATATGTAGCACTAAATGAAAGGTTAGATATGATTGGCATCTCAGAGACCTGATGGAAGGAGGTCAACCAATGGGACACAGTGATACCTGGTTATAAACTATATTGCAATGATAAAGTACATCAAATTGGTGGAGGGGTTGCTCTCTACATTAGAGAGGGCATTGAGTCACATGTGATTAAAGTTTTGCAGGAAACAAAATACACTGTAGAATCTCTATCGATAGACGTTCCATGTAAAAAGTGGAAGGTAACAACAGTGGAGGTATACTAATGACCACCTGGCCAGAATGAGCAGATGGATAATGAAATGCTAAAAGAAACAGGGAAGCTAATAAAAGTTACAACACAGTAATAATGGGTGATTTAAATTACTCTGGTATTGACTGGGTCAATGTCACAGGAGTACATGTTAGAGAGATAAAGGGATATGTTTACTAAACAGCAGTAAAGGAGCAGTCTTTTCCATGTGGTAACAGCAGCAATAAAGGGTTACCGTGTACTAAGTTGCTGGGCGTGTCAGAAGTGTTCCAGTGTTAAGGGGTGCTAGTGGACACTTAGCAGGCGGTAACAGGACATTAAGGGGTGGTAGAGGACACTTAGCGGGCGGGAAAAGGACATGCTGTGTTAAAGTGTCTTGCATGCCCCCTAATGCAGGAAAGCCTCTAAAGCGTTGAAAGGGGGGCAGGGAAGCCACTGGAGAAGGTATGGATGCAAGCAAAATTGGTAGCTGATGGAGCTGATTCACCAGATGCCTGGCTATGTGGAAGTATGTGTACTGAACATGTTTGACCATACAGCAGGCCTGTGCTGTTGATTAGGTGAAATAGGCAGGTGCCTAGTGATGCTGGTAGTGGGTGTTGGCAGTGTCATGGGTGGGTGGTTATGGCAGCAGAGTCAGCGAAGGAGATGCAGCGGCGGGGGAAGCTGTGACAGGCGTGCAGTCCTAGATGCTCCTGAAAGCATACACCGTGCCGTAAGTTATATTATAGTGTCTGTGAGGTGTGGACATGTAATCAGATGTATTGTCAGTGTGTGGCATGCCATAGGCCAGGACAGTGTCTGGATGGAGGCAGCATGCTCCTGATGTGGATAGCAAAGGGAGGATTGTCCATAAGTGCTCATGTGGAGCAGTCAAGGAGAAGTGTGCATGATATGGCTATCTGCTGCAAATGACCCCTGATGGCCATGGTGGGGCAGCTTACTGCCAGTAAGTTGCCCCACCATGAATTTCCCTGATGGTCAGATGGTAGGTGCAGGGCTGTGCCATGGATCTTCCAAGCAGAGAGTTTGCAATTTGTGTGGTGAGTGGATGTATGAGATCATATAGGCCAAAAGCATTTGGTGTGTGTGAACCAAAAGTAACAGTGCCATGGGGTACATGAAACACCATTTGTGCGGGTGGAACTGGTGCCTCAGCCTGTGCAACTGCAAGATAATACACCTGACAGAGTGGCATGATAGAAAGGGACAAGTTGAACCCATTTGCCCCATGTGGGGCAAGTAATGATGGCAGAACAGTGCAGGGGATGGCTATGCAACGAGTGCTAGTTGCCTGAATTTACGAGATATATCCTCTTTATGTAAAGCTGTGAGGTCACAATGATGTCAAAACAGAAACGCATCCATACCAGTTGACCCAGACATCTGTTGCATATACATCTCTGATCCACTGCAATGTGCTGTGGCAGAGCCACTAAAGCCATGCTCACAGATGTCCATGATGGGGAATGCTATGTTAGGCTACCCAACATGTTGCCATAATGCATAGAAATGTAGAAGAATGATTGTCTGCAGGTCACAGCAGAGCCAGGACTATGCAAAGTGGGCAAGCGCACCCAGGCACAAAATGAACAAGGAGGAATTAAATCCTGGACCTTTGACAATGGAGACATTGCACCAACCAGTAGGCTACACCTTCACACAGCTCTACATAGCCTGCAGATCTCTGATCAAACTGATTGCTGTCTATGCAGGTATAGGTTGGGCCCTCCACTACCCATGAGGCACTGCACATGCAAAACAGTGGTCTGCTGCTGAAAAATTAATGGAGAAGGCACTGATCCAGCATATCAGCACACTAAGATGCACTGGTTGCATGTGCTACATGCACATAACAACAGCAAGGCATGCTGCAGAGTGGTTTCAGCTATCACCCTGAGGGTGAGGATGGGTGCCCAGCACCAGGTCCACTGAACCTGCACTCCTAGAGATGGTTTCTGGTGCTGGTCCACTAGTGTGTAGCAGACGTTGTCTGCAGTGTTTTATGTTTTTCTTCTTGGTTTCTGTGTGTTGTAGGGAAGTATGACAGCAGCAGCTTGGCCTTGTATTTTGCCCATGTTGAAACACCACGAGAGAAGCAACCACTTGCAATACCTTAGAAGAACACACAAAAGGTGAGCGGTAGTAGGTGGTCACTAGTGCTTTATTGAATAAAAGAAACGCCCCCAACGCATTTTGGCATAGCCTTTGTCAGGGGGCTGAGAAAGAATATGGGAGTCAACAAACACTCTGGAGCGCACAGCAACCGATATAACCAGAGTGTTTGCTGACTCCCATATTCTTTCTCAGCCCCCTGACGAAGGCTGTGCCGAAATGCGTTGGGGTGTTTCTTTTATTCAATAAAGCACTAGTGACAACCTACTACCACTCGTCTTTTGTGTGTTTTTCTGCCCATGTTGGACACTCACCCTCTGATAACAGTGTAGGCTAGTGGATAGTGTTAATATACTGCTGCTATGGACAGCCACTGCAGTGGGGATGTACAGGCCGGTGTGGGGCCATGACTACTGTCCTGCCAGGATCCCAGTAAGTAGGCACTGCTGCCCCAAACATCAAGAACTAACAATTGACTACAGCACAGGCAATAAGACTGCTCCTGCTGCTCTTCACTGGGCTGTGTCAGCTAAGCACAAACCAACTACAGTTGGTCTGCTAGTCAGCATGCACAGCATATGCATAGTGCAACCACAAGTACCAAGCTATTTGCTCTGTGATTAGCAACCACAGACAGAGAATGCACCCACATCACTGGAGCCAGACATCATAATAGTGCTATGTGGATACATAGTTGTGTCATAGTCACTTTTTGGTCACAGTGAAGTGCCATCTCAGCATGTCATACAGTGGCCACCCAGACAATGCAGGTGGCAGATGGGAACAATGGCATCTCAGCAATGACCCTGCCATTGTGGCAGACACATCCAGGCCAATCTGCACTGTTTCATGCAATACCCACAATCCTCTGCCTCGTCTTATTCACATTTTCCAAACAGGCTGGGAAAAACTCGATCAATGTGAGTCAAAGTGCAGTGCAGAAAGCCACACGATGTACCGAGTTCAGAAGGGACCGGGCTTTGAGAAGCTCCAGCTACCACACAACTCATCATGGTTGAGTCAGCTTTGAATCACATTAAGAGCATCAAAACTCATTCCTCGGTGCCCCCAGGGTGAGAGGCCAAGACCCTGGACCCTTTGGGAGGAGATGCTAACAGAGCGCCATGCTGGTAGTTTAGATTCTTTCTTACCAGCTGAATATGGGTATGTCCCTCCTGATCACCTTAACTCCTTCTACGCCTTAGTAGACCATGGCAAGGATTGCTCAAAATATACCATGCGAGCCACATATAATGCTCTCAAGTCTGCCTGCTGAGTGGTGGCAGTGGGCATTGGCACCTAGTGGCTGGCCTGACTCCAATTCTCCAACCTGGAGCAATGGGTTCAGGATAAGCTGTAGTGGGAAAAACCTTTTAGGGAAGCCAGTCGAGTAGAAAGCAGGCAAATTCAAGAAGGAGCACATGATGCTCTCAAGGAAAACCGCAGACCTTGCACATAAGAAGTATCAGGGTAAGAAGGCTTTCTACCTGTGCCCACACTGGTACTATCCAATGCTCCAGAATGCTCAAACCAAAGGCACCAGCCCCCCACCAGCAGAGGTGGGAGAAGCCTCAAAAGGCTCAGCAAGCCCCGCAGCCCAAACTGGGGGCAGGCTTTTAACTGGTTCCTCAAGAGCATAGCCAATTATCATATACCTGCCGGAGTTCCCCCTCAGCAAGGGAGGCAGCTTGTCCATTTCACCCACAGATGGTCCCTCATCACCTCAGATACTTGGGTGCTGCAGCTCATCCAGCAGGGCTACTGGCTGCATTTCACCAAGTTGCCATCTCCCTTCATCCAAGGGGAGTAGCCCATGGACCCACTATACTGAAGCCTGTTGCAGAAGAAGGTCTTTTCTCTGTTGACTGACCTCACCATTTAGCCGTTTTCGCCAGCTCAGGTCGGAAAAGGATTTTACTCCATGAACTTCCTCATCCCCAAAAGACAGGTGGATTCTGACCCATTCTGGAAATCTAAAACCTCAACTGGTTTCTTGTGCATGAGCAGTTCAATATGGTTTCACTGGGGATGCTGCTCCCTTACCTTCTAAAGGATGACTGGCTATGCTCCTTGGATCTCAAGGATGCGTACACACACATCCCAATCCACCCAAGTCACAGAAAGTACCTCAGGTTGGGAGACCAGCACTACCAGTACCAGATGCTCCCTTTCAGGCTTGCTTCAGAACCTTGGGTCTTCACCAAGTGCCTTGCTGTAGTAGCCATCTACCTTCAAACCATGGAGGTCTTCATCTTCCCCTATCTGGATGATTGGCTCATCAAAGCTTCCACTCCAGACGCTGTCCAGCAGTCCACCGCTTCACCATTCAGGTCCTCAAGCAGCTGGGATTTGTCATCAACAACCCCAAGCCCCATCTTCAGCCCAAGCAGTGCCTAGAGTTCATCGAAGCCTTCCTTGATATCTCTCAAGCCCAGGTGTTTCTATCACTAGACAGCATGCAGTGGCTGATGGATGCGGTAGAAGGCATGTGGCATCTGTGCTATACCATGGTCTGGGGGATGCTAATGGTGCTTGGCCACATAGCCTCCACTGTACATGTTCCCCCTTGAGACACATCTCCATGTGTACATGCAATGGAAGCAGACCATGGCCACCTCCAGGGCAGGATGATGGTTGCCACTTCCCTGATGCAGTCCTTTGGCTGGTGGCTGGAACCAGTGAACTTGCTTTGGGGCCTCCCATTTCAAACGGAGTGCCACCACAGGACACGTCCATGATTGGGTGGGGAGCTCATCTGGATGGCCTGTGGACACAGTGCCGTTGGTCAGAACAGAAGAGCCTGCACCAGATCAGCTTCCTCGAGTTGATGACCATAGCTACTACTACTTACTACTACTACCACTACTAAGCATTTGTATAGCATTACATGACATATGCAGGGAAACTCCCTCTGAGAAAGCTTAATTAGCAGGGGGAACCATAGCTGCCGGAGCCACTTGTAAAAGACAGTTTCTGCTCATCAGAGTTTACAATCTAGACAAGACAGACTACACAGTATCTGTAGACATGGGAGACATCTAAGGGGAATGGTAAGGAAACACAAAGGAGACCAGGTGAGTCAAGATCCAAAAGCAGCAGCGAAGAGGTGAGTTTTCAGTCTGGATTTGAAAAGGGCCAGAGGAGCCTGACATACAGACACAGGTAGTTTGTTCCAGGCATAAGGAGCAGCAAGGTGAAAGGTACAAAGTTTGGAGTTAGCAATAGAAGAGAAGGGCACAGATTGAAGTGATTTGCCAGAAGAGCAGAGTTATCGAGGAGAAGTAAGAGAGGAAAGGTAGTGATGAGCTCCATGGTGAATGCACTTATAGGTCAGCAAGAGAAGTTTGAACTGGATGAGGAAATGAATAGGGAGCCAACAAAATGACTTTAGAAGAGGGGTAATATGAGCTTGACGAGGCTGGCAGAAGATTAGTTGCACAGCAGAGTGTTAATCAGGTTGAAGGGGCCTTTTCTGACTTCAAGATGCACCTGGTGAATCAGATAGTCCTGATCCAGATGGACAACCAGGTGGCAATGTTCTATGTGAAAAAGCAGGGAGGCACGGGCTTGTACCTCCTCTGTTGGAAAGGGTTCAGCTGTGACAGTTTGCCCTGACTCACAGGATGGAGCTGAGGGTGATCTAACCATCTGGTGAGCTCGTCTAGCAGATTAGCTGAGCAGAGTCCTCCAGCCATACGAGTGGACCCTCCACAGAGAGGTGGTGGAGCAGATCTTCTAGGAGTGGTATACCCTCACGATCGACCTCTTTGCCACATTGCAGAATGCCCAGGTAGACCCCTTCTGCTCCAGGTGATCCAGCAACTCACTGACTTTGGATGCTTTTCTTCTTCGCTGAGGCATGCCTTCCCCCCAATCCCACTCGTAGCAAAAACTCTACTGAAGCTTCAGGCCGACAAGGGCACCATGATCCTCATTGCCCTGTATTGGCTCCGGCAGCTATGGTTCCCCCTGCTAATTAAGCTTTCTCAGAGGGAGTTTCCCTGCCTAGGCTCCACCCCAGATCCATTCTCCCAGGACGAGGGGACCCTCCTGCACCCCAATACTCACTCCTTGGCACTCACAGCCTGAATCCTGAGCACGTAGTTCTCTTGGAGCTCAATTTACCTGAAAAAATCACGGCTGTCCTCTTGGCATCACACAAGGACTCAACACATAGGGCTTATGCGTTTAAGTGGCTGAGGTTTGTTGCTTGATGCGCATATAGGGCACTGGACCCCTTCTCCTGTGCAGTGGATCAGTTGCTGGAATACCTCCTGCACTTCTCGGAATCAGGCCTGACATCTAACTCCATCCAGGTCCATCTCAGCATGACCAGCACCTGCCTTTGCAGCTTGGGGGTAGGTCCATCTTGGCTCACCCTTTAGTGACTCGCTTCATGCAGGGCTTCTCTTAAAGCCTTCCATCAAGCCCCCTGCGGAGGCTTGTGATCTCAAAGTAGGCCTTACGAAGTTCATGTGGGCTCCCTTTGAGCTGCTTGATACTTGCCCTCTCAAGTACTTGACCTGGAAGGTCCTGGCTTTGGTGGCGGTCACTTCAGCCTGCCATGTCAGTGAACTCCAGGCTCTGGTGGCACATCCACCTCACACTAGATTCCACCAGACTTGGATGGTCTTGCGTATGTACCCGCACTTTCTGCCGAAGGTGATCTCTGAGTTCCACCTCTACCAGACAATTATCTTGCTGACTTTCTTCCCAAGGCCGCATGCCAACCAGGGAGAGACAGTGCCACACACGCTAGACTGTAAGCATACCTTGTCCTTCTACATCAAGCGTACCAAGGCCCACGGGCAGTCCACCCAGCTTTTTGTATCTTTTGACCCTAACAGGCTGGGGATGGCTGTCTCTAAGCACACGCTGTCCTTGTGGATAGCGGATTGCATCATCTTGGCATATTCCAACACTGGCCTGAACCTGGAGACTGATGACATTCAGGCCATGGCCACCTCTGTAGCTAACCTGCACTTGGCATCTGTGGAGGAAATCTGCAAGGCTGCGACATGGTTTTCGATCCATGCCTTCACAGCCCACTACTGTCTGGATAGGAATTCCTAATGGGATAGCAACTTTGGCCAGGCTGTGCTCTGACACCTCTTCAGGTCTTAGGTCCAACTCTGTCCACCAACCCTTCTGTCCATCCAGTTGAATGACCTTATGCTGCTGTACGCTGAGAATGTTGAATCTGAGGAGTTCCTAGAGGGACTACTTTGCTGTTCTTCCTGTTGTCCAGTTTTGCTGTCCCTTTTGGGCTTGGCCTCCTTGGTCTTTTGGTAGCCTATACCTTGAAAGTCTCATATGTGAGGACTTACTTCCTGCTTGTCCAGAGAAAGCGTAGTTTCTCACATATAGAAGGTATTCTCTGTGGACAGCAGGAATAAGCTCTCACAACCCTCCCTCCTTTCCAGAGAGTTGTTTCTTGGTTACTGCTTTGAAATTTGGAGAAGATGGTGCTGAGGCAGGTGTAAAAGAGGCATGCGTGTGCTCCATTGGAAGCTAGGAAGTGTTCCATGTGGGCTCCATTGGTGATGTCACCCATACGTGAGGATTTATTCCTGCTGCCCATGGAGAAGATACGCAGGTGAATAACTATGCTTTCTGACTTCTGGAGAATACATCAGCCAGAAAAAGAAGATAATTTACATTTAGGTCAATTTTCAATAAAACATCTGGGAAATAATTTGAAATGTCTAAACTAGATATTTCACATTTCAAATTCAAATTATTATTCCTATACTCAGTGGCACTATACATACTAATGCTGTTGAATATACTAGTATAAATTATGGGCCCGATTTTCAACAAGGTGCTGAGACATGCCATATCCTCAGAAAGATACCCACTCAAGAAAAGTGCTTGAATCATGAGTCATGTGCCTCTAAAACGGGAAGGCATGGAAAACGCAGCACAAACCAAGCACAGCGGCAGGCGCTCAGTGCAGCATAGACAGGTAGTCTTAGGGTCTGGAAACCAGGTTCATGCCTAAGGCTGACCTGCCATACCCGTGTATGTGACCAAACAAGCGGCTAGAGAAGTGGGACAACAAGTATGCATGAACCCGTGTATCACCTGTCCGGCGTACCCATGCAGAGATGACACCGTCACGCAGGCCCCATGCGCTGCCTGTGCAAGAGCTCCCTGTGACATGGTGGCAAGGAGGACAGCAAACTTCAGCCTGGATGAGTCTGAGACCCTTGCCTGATCCATGCTGTGGTATGAAGGGGTGCTATACCCCAGGGAGGGGGCCAGTGGTTGAATCTGCGGCTGGCCATGGCTGTATAGAGGGGCATCCAACAGGTGGGGAAGGGGCCTGAGCACCATGTTAGGCTATACTCACCCTGAAAGGCACAGCTGTGTGTCTGCACAGGGAGACAGGGCTGTGATGCTAAGCCACATACTTGTGGCATCCTCAATAAATATAGAACAGGTGTCGGTGGGGTGATGAGCCATGCACTGGTGCAGGTGCCATCTCTGGCTGCCCACAGCAGGAGGCATATCCAGACACATCAGGTGGGGAGGCCACTACACCCCTTGGTAATGGTTGGCAGCAAAACCACAGGGCACGCACAGCAATGGCAATACCTGGTACATGGGAAGCTGTGGTCAGGCTTCCCATCCCAAGGGACCCCACCAGCCAGTGTGGACACTCTGGACCTGTGTCCCATCCCCCAGTCCATGTGACCCCAACACAGGGGTCTGAGGGGGCCAGTGGCAGAATCCACATATTAGCTGTCCATCTGTCCCTGCAAATGGATTTGCTACCACTGCCCACCACCCCCCTGTCAGGCTGAGGCAGCATGTTGATGATGTGATGCCACAGAACCTGACAGATGTGTAATGGCAAGCATGCATAAACCTCAACACCCTGCCCTGCATGGCACTGAACAAACCATGCAATGATGGGGCCCCGAGGCAGTGGATGTCCCCTAGCATGACACATGCCCACAGCCAAGGCCATGCACAGCCCACAACCATGTACCATGATGCCAAGGCAAACCTGTGTGCAACAAATGGTAGCAAGAGAAGGGGGGAGGACTGCAGAGATGGCTGAAGGGGCCAGAGGGCTGACACAGGTGAAGCAGTGGTTCAGATGGTTCTGTTGGTGGTGGCATGAGGCACTTGTCAAAGATCCAGAGGAGTGGTGGGTAGGAATCTGGTGGCAGATGCCAGAGGTGTACCATCACATGCACCCCACATCTGCTACCCATGGGTATGCCCCTACCTCCAGGATGGGCAGGCCACCTGGCTGAGGCAGGATACAGGTATGCACAATAAGTAATAGTGAAGCATCCAACTGAGCCCCTGTGTGTCCCCTCATCACTCCCACAGTGAATATGGTGTGCACCGCACCCTGGAAGTCCTAAAGTGGCACTTTTGGACACTGCACCAGAAGTGACTGAACCAGTTGCAGCACATCAGGGAGTGGCTGGTGGCAGAGAAAAGTCAATGGGGTACACAGTGAAGCTCAGCAGATGCAGAGGGTGGCAGCCATGGCTGTCAGACAGGAGCAGGTAGATGATCTCTTAATGGATGCTCTGTACACAATGATGGTAATGTGCTGTGGGCAGCTATGTCAATCCCCCAGTGCCGTTATCCCATGTATGCACCAGCCAGCACCCAATATGTGCAGGTGCACACACAGATTGCCAAAGCACAGCATGGATGGGCAGTACAGGGGCACATACCACCAGAGGTTACCCCATGTGCACATTGTGAACCTGCCCATACTGCCCCCTATGTGTGCCCTGGGGAGCCACAGCTGAGCATGTGTGGGGGAGCACAGAGCTGGCTCAAAGTGGGCAAAGGGAAGGGCATACAGTGTGCACTGTGGGGTGGCATGCCCCCATGCCCCGAAGGTGGGTTGTGCAATGCATGTGCGGTCTCCCTGGAGGTGGGCCAGTTACACCCCAGGGCCATGCCTGTATGGACCACTAACTCCCCCTCCCTCTTCCCCTACTGCCAGTTCCAGAGAATCCCCAGACACTACTGGCCCACCACAGCTACCACCCAGGAGCAGTGATCCAGTGCCAGCACATCCGACTGAGGAACAGAGACCAGCAGTACCTCCAGCAGTGATGGTGAGGAGGGGTTCAGTGACACTGCATTGGAGGACAGCACCATGGAGGGGGAGGGCAGTGAGGGGGCCATGGCACAGCAGCAGAATGGGGAGTCAGAGGAGGAGGAGGAGGGATCAGGGGGCCAGAGACAGAGGGGAGTCAGAGGAGGAGGAGGGATCAGGGTGCCAGGGGCAGGGTGGGGAGTCAGTAGAGGAGGAGGAATCAGAGGGCCAGGGGCAAGATGGGGAGTCATAGGAAGAGGAGGGATCAGAGGAGGCAGCAGGAGGATGCAAGCACCACCCTTCAAGAGCCCCAGGTATGGCAGTGAGGTGCAGTGCACAGCCAGCAGGCAGAGCTGCACCCCCTGGTAGTGTCCTACAGCCCACAGCCATGCCCATCCACATCCTTACCAGGGGTCCATGTGTCTACTGCATGGCTTGGCATGGGCCAGGCACAATGGCCAGCAGAGCCATGGTCCACCTTCTGCAGCTGGGGACCCCCACAGCCACCCCAGCACCCATGGGCATGTCCTGGCCATGCTGCACCAGGCCCCTCTCTGCCACCACCCCTTCTTCCATCTAGTGACTGGGCTCTGTCAATCCTGGTAGCTGAGATGCAGCTCAAGGAGGAGATGCGGACCGCAGCATGGACCATCGCCGTGCACCTGGATGCCCTCACTATTGCAGTAGCAGGGCACAAGCAGGGCCCCTCTGCACCATAGTCCATCCCCATGTCAGGGATTGCCCTGTGATGGGCCAAAATGGGGCAAACTGAGTATTGTACCACTGTTGGTTGTTTACTGCTGTTGCCACCTTTGTGATATATGTGACAGGTTTTATGAATAAACAGTTCCCAGTTTGCAATCACAATGTGTTGTCCGTTCTGTGGTGGCAGGGCAGTTTACCAGTGTGGGTGGTATAGGGGACTGTGGAAGGGGGTCTGGGTCATATGGGCATGGGGTGTGTACTTTGTGGGTCACGTCCATATGCGCAGGTTGTGATAAGGAAGCTTATCATAGTTCAGGAAGGAACTATAAAAGAGGTGAATTGGCTTTGAACAAGCAACCTGTCTTTGCTGGTAGAAATACTAAAACAGAATGTTTTCATAAAAGACTACCAGTCCCAGAATGCACCAGGTTTCAAACAGCCTCTAGAAGAGCTGAAGTGGGGAAACGTGTGTTCAGTCAGGAGAGCTATGAGGTAATCCCCAATCACTCATCTCCAAGGGCAGGGCTTGATTCAGCACACCTGGGCTGTGCTAGGGTGGAGTGTCCCTCTAAGCATGTTAAAAGTAATAGATTTTCTACACACAGACAGAGCAGAGAGAGCCAGCAGAAGCAGGAGAGCAGACAGAACCGTGAGAGCACACAGAACCAGCAGCAGCAACGTGGAAGGAAGAAGAGAAAGACATCTTGGAGGTATAAAGAAGGAGCCCACAGCAGTACGTGTGTTAGGAGTGATTCCAGAGGCAAGCATACTCCATTGGACTGGAGGAAGCCAGAGGAGTGGGGTTATAAAGCCAGGAATTCCCAGACGGCACCTTTGAAGGAGACGGCTGCATTTGGAAGAGGCCCTAAGACCGGTGCAAGAAGGTATGTGAAGAGAGACCCAGTGTCCAGGGATCTTGATTGGAAGGCTGGACATAAAAGCTGGACTACTTACTGGCCAGGATACCTGGAGAGGAAACCTAACAGCAAAGGAAGCTCTGGTATGAACTTTGATCTATGCCCTAGCTCTTCTCTAGGAAGACAGTAGGGAAACAAATATTATCCTGAGAGTGATCAATTAAGGAATTCCTCTGAGCCAGACCATGATATTGATTCCATGATATTTGAGGAAGAAGGAGATATCTCAAATGATCAGTTAGAATACATGGACTGCTCTCTGTCTAGGCTGCTGTTTTAAAATAGTTTCTCACTAATACAAAAACCACCAAAAGGAACTGTAATTTGTTCTTTTATCTACCCAGAAAAGTCTGCAAGAAAGCTTTAGGGTAGGATTGAGCCACGTAGAGAAAGTGAACCAGCAAAGGGGTTTGCAGCTGGCTAATTAGTGGTAATTGAGCCAGGCACAAGTGCACGTGAGCTCTGAAAGGAAACTTCTTTTGTGTGTGTAAATAGAAGAAAGTTATCCTTGATAAAGAACAGTTTTTGTTACTTTTGGGTTTTGTTTTTGCTTTTGGAGCACTGCTAAGAAAGTTATTAGCAGGAGCCATCAAAAAGACCTTTTCTGTTTCCCATCAAGGTCTTTATTGATTTCTGCTTAAGAAGTTCAGTTACCTTATTTCATGTTTTGTTTTCCTGAGTGCAATACTGAAAGCAAGTGTCCTTTTTGTGTTACCAAGTAAATCTGTGTGGGAGAATTAACCCCATGAATAAAATCTATTTTTGTTTGCTTACACTCGAGCATCACAACTCATTATTTTGTGAACGGCTGATTCTGGTATGAATGAACTACAACACCCATAGTCCTTTGCAAGTCATAATAAAATTTTGCCTTTGTCAAGACTGTAGACATTCACGACCAGCGCCCCCGTTTACAAGGTATAGCACTGAGGCACCACATGCACAGAATGACAGAGCATGAGGAGTAGCAGGACCACAGGTTTCACGTGGAATGCCACATGGAGGGGCACCTGCATCTGATGAGGGAGATGACAGCATACCAGGCATCAATCACTGGTTCCCTGTGCAGTTTGGTGGGCCTCCTGAGGGTGCAGAGGGTGGGTGATGGAGCTGCCAGTGCACCAGCACAGCCTCCTGGTAGCGCTGACCCATGCCTGCCTTGCTGGGAAGGGTGATGATGCTGCCAGCACTTCATCAGACATCACTCAACTGCATTGCAGTGCATGTGTCAGCAAGCACCCATGGCTGGTGGGGAGCCCAGGGGCAGGGGACACAAGTAGGGGGAAATAAATGATCACTCTGCACATGCAGCATAGCATTGGACATTTTATTGGTGATTGTGCATCCTCTACTGGTGCTGGTGTGGGACAGCCACCTCCGAAACTGTAACATATCAGCCATGAAAGGTAGCCCACTACCTGGGCCTGCTGCTGGCTCCAGGCCTCTGCTCCATCACCATCTGCTGCCTCTGCAGCCTCCCACTCCTCTGCAGCTGCTGACTCTGGGTCCGGCAATCCATGCATCCATGCAAGGTTGTGGAGTATACAGCACAATGCAAAAATCAGGCATACATACTCCGGGCTGTAGAGGTGTTCCCCACCGCTCCTATCAAGGCACTGGAAGCAGCTTTTCAGAACCCCTATTTCTTGCTCCACATCTGCCTGGGTCTCCTGATGGGCAAAATTGTACCACTCTTCCTGCCGGCTCATGGGATGGCGCACTGAGGTCAGCAGTCAGGTCATCAGGGGATATCCATGTTCACCTGTGGGTGCAATGTGAGATTCATTGGTTACAGTCTTTGAGCTGCTACTGACAGCATACAACACACCATCTACTAGCAGGGTGGGGCACAATATCTAACAGTCAGAGACACTGTGACAGTGAGCGGATGCCAACATATGGCTTGTGCAGCAATTAGGCATTTGGAGTGGGGCAATGGGGGATGGTGACATGGGCTGGCCTGTTGGGAGGGGGGCAGGGGCATGGTGTGGAGATGTGGTTGGGGGATCTGCTGGCTATGATGGGGGCAGGCATGGATGTGCCCTAGATGAACTTCTGCCATGTGGCTGCTCTACATGGCACCAGCACGTGTTCTTTCACATGCCACATGTTGGTACATGCTGCCTGCTTTTGACCATGCTCTGCTGTTCTGCAGTGCACATGGATCTGCAGAACAGCAGAGCATGTGCACACAGTGTTCCTTATGTGTTGCAATACATACGTAACACATATATCCCCACCTGTTTACATTATACATAGCATCATACTTCAGTAGCCATTTGTCCTAGGCCTGTCCTATGGCTCACACATGTGCACACTCACCTAGCAGCCACACATCTCCAAGCTGACCTCCAGCTGCTGCCTGTCCCAGGCTGGACTGGGCAAGGAAATATGCATTGTGGCAGGAGCCCGGGTAGCAGGCACACATATCCATGAAAGTCATGTTGGCATCCAGGATGACCTGCATGTTCATCAATGTGTATCCAAGCCTTTTCTGGTATGCCCTCTGCTCTAGCCATGGTGCCTGCAGTGCAATTTGAGTGCAGTTTATACTTCCAAGCACCGATGGGAACCCAGCAACATTGTAGAATGCCTGCATGGTCTCCTGCCACATCTACTGTGTCTGGGTGAAGGCTAAGAGGTGGCACATCCTCTGCAGCAGGCCATTGGTGAAGGTACTTATGCAGTATCTGGAAGTGGACTGAGCGATTCCAACAGTCACCCCTAACACATACTGTTATCTGCTAGTTGCCAAATATCCTGGGGCAGTGGTCACCGTCATGGCCACTGGCAGGGCCTAGCTTCTGGATGTGAATGGCTCCAGGTACATCCTTAGTACGCTGCACAGTTCAGTTATCATTGCCCCATCCAGTCTACATCTCTGGTAGACCTCCTCCATCAGTTGCAGGTAGCTCACCCTGCGCCTGTGTACATGTGGGGCACAGAACGTGCATCTCAGGTACTTGACTACCACCTGCTGATGGGTGCGCACTGCCTGCCGCATCCTCTGCTGTGCCTGGGCATGGCAGGTGCATCTCCACCTCTGGACCAACATGTACAAGGCCCATATAGCTTCTCTAGCGGTCCAGTGGCGCTTTACTTGTGCATGGTTTAGTTACAGGCCTATACACGTTCTCCTCACTCTCCTATGCACTATAATGCCACCACACGGGTTCGCCGCTCACCATCAGCAGTCATATGTGCCTGGAAACATCACTTAGACTTACGTGGTTATTGACATCCAATGTCGGTGCAAATGGCTTTCGGAAATCCACTTTACACGGGTTTCATGGCAACACAACCTGGTCCTTGGCACCTTGCACTGTGTGGGAAGCTGTGCCTCAAGGATTCAAACCACCTTGTTGACTATCTGGTTTGCATGGTTATGGTGGTTTTACATAGGTAAGGCCAGCTTTGAAAATCGAGCCCTATATGTATAATTATATACTTATATGTAGAAGCACTAAGTATGTATAGAAAGTAATTTTATAAGAGGGTGCCTAGGTTTTTGATGGAGAATGCAGCTATTTTATAAAGATACATAAAAACTGAAGACAGATTAAATGAGGGAAATGATTTTACAAAACTAAAAGGAGAAGCTGCGAAAGTTAAAAGTTTACATCAGGTGTGAGTATTGTTCAAAAATTGTATCTCGTAAGCCCAGACCAGAAGTATTCCATGTAGTCAAAAATGGGAAGGGAAGGCCAGACAGCCAGCATGGTTAAAGGGTGATATGAAAGAGGCTATTATAGTCAAAAGAGCATCTTTTAGAAAAATTAGAAAAGGATTTGAATGAAGAAAACAGGAAGCAGCATAAACACTGACAAGTTCAATGCAAAACATTCATAATAAAAGCAAAAGGGATTTTGAAAAGAAATTTACCAGGCAAAAACTCATTACAACATCTTTTTCAAGTATATTCAAGACAAGAAACCTGTGAGATAGTCAGTTGGACCATTAGATGATCATGAGGTAAAAGGGGCACTCAGGTACTTTAGGTACAGAGCCTAAATTAATTTTTTTGCTTCATTCTTTACTGAAGAAGATGTAAGGGAACTGCCCATGCCAGAAATAGTGTTTAGGAAGTAATTCTGTAAGTTGGGATTAGATTTATGCATGTAAATGGCACCTATTTTATAAAGCCAAATTAGTGCAATTTTCACTTTTATACTGTATAATACTAGCTTAAGTGTCCACAAAAGTGCATAAATGAAGCTGCGGTGACTTACACGAGTTCTACAATAGGTATGAATGACCATGCATATTTATTTAACATTTCTTATATACCACCTTTCATGATATCAAGGTGGTTTACATTGAACAAACAGAAGTTACATCGAACAGGGCATTATAACTTGGAGATAACTATTTTTAAAGGGAACATAGGATATGGAGGGTTAAGTGGCTTGCCCAAAACTACAAGGATCACCTGTGAGACTAAATACCCCAGTCCTTCTGACCCAAGGTTGCTGTCCTCTGGTGGGATTTGAACCCCCAACACTTCCAGCTTGAAGTACTTTGCCCCCAACCACTAGGCCTCTCCTCTACTCCTAGATTGCATGCATTTACTATCTTCTGTGAAGTATGTGCATAAATTTGTGCTCTGCCCAAATTCTGCCCTTAAGCACACCCACAGTAAAACTACGTGCTATTGGCCAGATACAACTCCATGCTTGTGGTCATTTATGCATGGAAACTACCAGAACACCATGATTTATGTGCATAAACATGCACAGAAATCTTGCTGTGCCTTACAGAATTACCCTTCACATGGTAGTGATTTGGAAGAACTATAACAAATCTCCGAAAAATGGGACTATATAATAGATCAAATTGACAAGCTAAAGAGCAGCATATCACCTAGGCCAGATGGTAAGCACCCCAGAGTAATGAAAGAACACAAAAAATGAAATTCAAGATATACTATTATTAATCTGTGACCTTTCATTAAAATTGAAGATTTGAGGGTGGCCAGTGTAACAACAGGTTTTAAAAAGGGAACCAGGAAACTACAGCCCGGAGAGCCTGACATCAGTACTAGGCAAAATAGTCAAAATTATTATAAATAACAAAATTACTGAACACTTAGGGGTATGTTTACTAAGCAGTCTTAATGTGCGCTTGGCGATAGTGTGCAGGCTGCCATAAAAGGAGTGGGCGTTTCGATCTTAATGTTGCAAAACGGGATTATCGCGCGATAATGTGCGCTGCGCACATTATCGTGCGAGAAACCGCTAAGCACGTTAACGCATGGTAATCTTAAGTAGGCAAGCAGACATGTGAACACAGAAACAGAGGTGTAGCACAATGGTTAATACACTGACTGCTGGTACAAGTGTCATGAGTTTGATCCCCAGGTTTCCTAATGAATAAGGTTGGCTGAGGCATTATGTTTAAGTAGTGCTTTTTGAGGCATTTTATTTTTATTTTAATTAGTGCTGCCAGCAAACACACCCTCACAGTGGCGTAACCTAAGGTGCCGCATAAGGCACCCTATAAGGCACTCCATAGGGCACATTATAAAGTGCACTATCCGCCAAGGCATCCTATGATGTCCTCTATAGGACACCTTATAAGGCGCTTTATAGGGCGCCCTATGAGGCACCTTAAGGTTACAGTACTCTGAGGGTGTTTTTGCTGGCAGCACTAATGTACATTAAAAATAAACCATGCCTTAGACAGCCCTATCAAACAACCCCACAGGGGGTTCAAACCCATGACTTCTGGCTCCACAGGCAGCAAAGCAACCAGTGGGCTACAGCTCTATAGCGGCTAACAAACCCCTGGCTGGCTACAGAAGGACTGCACGTCACCACACAACCATTCTGCTGTGGTTACCAGGATAGGGTCAACCCACCCATACCCATAATGCACAGCACATGCAAATCAGCAGTCTACAGATGATCACAAGATGGGGTATGCACCCCACAGCACCTCAGCCTGGTAGGGGGTGTCGAAGGTGTGTGCTAGTGGCACAGAATAGCTACAGACCATCACATTGTGTGGGTATTGTGCTCACCCTGTGGGTGAGGTGGGCCGGCCAGCACCAGGTCCGCAGCACCTTGCATGGCTACACTGCACTGCACCCAAAATAGTGCATATTCTGTGTTGGTGCTATGGTAACATGATGTATGTAACAGGGGTGTTTGGACCCATAGGCAGCTTATGTACCACCACCCCACCCCACCCCACCCCACCCTACCCTCTGTGGCTCAGGGTGGGAAACAGGATTCCCCCACCAACAGATCCACATTCTACCACCCTGCAATGGTGACAGGAGAGGGGGGGAACATCAACCCCAGTCTCGCTGGGGAGCCAACACTCTACAGGGCAGCCAATTCAGAGCTGTACGCATCCCTAAGGCACTGGCAGAAAGACAGTAGGCCTCGGAAACGCTCAGCTGCCCCCCACCACCATCTGACATTCACCAGCTGCTGCACCATGCAAGGTGTTCCAGACATACACATATAACTGCAGATAGTCTTCTAGCTAGTCCACAGTGCATGATCCTGAAGAAGATGTATGCACCCAAAGCTAGGATGTGAGCACACCCACCAAGCAAATAAGTCAGTGATTAGGCCCCATAGAAGAGAACCTATATAGTTCACATATGTGAAATGCAATAGAGCACTATGAGGGAGCCTAGCCATGCCATGGTCATGCTCAGTCAGGGTGAGAGTGACCTCACAGCAGGACATGCTGTGGCCACCCTGTCGGTGCAGGGTGTGGTCAGGCACTACAATGCCCGAGCCATTGCCCTATGCCCTGTGCTGATGCATCCAGGTCAGGCTACCCTGTCCAGGCTATACCCACAGTACCTTGCTCCTCATTATGCACATTGGCAGGCCAATACTGGCAACAGTGCTAGCAGTGTGGGCTGAGGAAGGTGCTGGCAGCCACCACACACTGGAGAGACAGACACACACTCCCCACACCTATTCCAGCATTGTGCAACTATAGAGGTGTTTGGCAGCCCTGGCCACCGCACCAGTCCTGGGCACAGTGCAGGCATGACTATGGTGCCATACCTGAAGCACACTCCACAGACATCAGAAAGGTTGCTATGATGCAGCTCAATCAGCAAATTGTGCTTAACTTAGGAATTGCTATCTGCCAGTAATCATAGAAACCTGTTGATAGATGTGTACCATATTCCCAGGTTTAGAGTGGCATTGCTAAGGTATGCAAGTGCTAGTATTGGGAGATGCACGCAGGGCCCAACATCCTGCCTCTCCAGGAGGCTTTCGATAATGGAGCCTGTGGGTGAATGTGTGTCTGCCCCTGTTGGCCGCTGCTCTAGGGCAGAGGTTCCAAACTCCATTCGTGGTGGGCCAAACACTGTTTTGGTTTTCATGCTGTCCCTAATGAATATGCATGAGATACATCTGCATACCATGGGGGCGATGCATAGAAATGCAGCACAGCCACATTTATTAGAGGCAGCATGGAACCTGAATGGTGTTTGACCCTCCAGGACTGCATTTGGGAGACTCTGCTCTAGCTAATGCGCATGTTTATGTTGTCTGTGCTCTGTAGGGTAACATGTAGGTGTTTTGGGCATGTTAACGTTATCTGCAATAAAGGTTCTGTCTGTATTACCACGTTTTAGTAGTGTGTAAAATATGGGGACTGGGTTGGCAGGAACCACAGCTAGGACTTGAACCTGTGACCTTCTGTTTCTGAACACATTGCCTGTGTGCACTGCACCACTGTGTTGCCAAAGAGATAGTGCATTCCCTGGAGATTCCATGACTGTTCGTCAGGCAGGGCCTGTCTGTTGCAGTGCATGGCACCCACCTACTCAGGGCTAGGCCATGGTCTGCTGTGGGTAGCTGCCACTGCCCCCTCCACCACCAGTACCCCTCTGCCACCATGCTGACATGCCCTTCTGCTGGTGGTGCGCAGTCTCAGGCCATCCAGTGTGCCGGTAGGTGGCTGCCTATGGTGTGGGTTCTGGGGTAGGGGTGCCTGCATAGCTATCCACGCGTCCCCCCAGCACCATCTGCCAATGTTCTGTGCCCTTGGGGGTACCTGATGGGTACTATCCCTTGTGACACTGTGGGAAACACACTCATGCCCATGTTGGGCCCTCATCAGTTGCTGTCTGGCTGCTCTACTGTTTCAGCATTCCTATGGGCCACCTAGGCATCAACCTAGTCCGCACTGTGGCCCAGCTGCAGCACAGCATGTACCATCTGCAGTCCTCTGTGTCCCCTTTTCCAGCATCTGTCCAGTTGCCCATTCATACATGCCCACCCTGCTGTTGCGGAAGATGTGCACTCCATAGGAAACCTGCCCAATGGAGAGGGAAAACCCTGATCAGCGCAATTTCACTGTGGGATCATTCACCTTGTATGGGGACAGAGCATAGACCCTTCCAAAATTAATATTATTGGAGCTTTCTCAGTAGTGTTTTTTGATGTTTCCCATTAATATCACTATTGGCCAGCTTGGTTATGTTTTTTTTACATTTTTTGGGGGTCATTTTCAATGTTTATTTGCCCTTTTGTTCTGTGCACATGTATCACACTTATCACTTTTTGTCGGTTTCCCTGGTTTTGCTGTACATTGCTGACGTAAATAGTTTCTTTTCTCTTTAAATCAGCTCTAACGCCAGGGTTTCACTGGCGTTAGTTTTCAGCCTCGGATTTCACAGCATTAGTGTGCAGGGAGCCTCTCCTCTCCCACTCTCCGCCCATTGACCCCTTCTCTCCGCCCCTGGGGAGCCTTCCTCTGCTCTCTGGGAGCCTTTCTCCACCCTCAGCGCTCATTTGCGCCGCTGTGCACGTTATCGCGCGCTAAGGTACCTTTACGCCCGATAAAGCACCATTATTGCGCGATAAGGTACCTTATCGTGCGATAGCGTCGCCGGGCACACGTTAAGACTGCTTAGTAAACACACCCCTTAGATAAACATGGTTTAAGGGAACAATATCAACAAGGATTTAGCCAAGAGAAGTCTTGCCTATCCAGTTTGCTCCCTTTTTGAAAGTGTGATAAAGGTAAGCCAGTTGATATAATGTATCTGGATTTTCAGAAAGCCTTTTGAAAAAGTACCTCATGAAAGACTCCCGAGGAAACCAAAAAGCAATGGGATAAGAAGTGTCCTATTGTGGATAAGGAACTGGTTAAGAGATAATACAGAGAGTAGGGTTAAATAAACAATTTTCTTAATGGAAAAATATGAATAGTGGATTACCTCAGAAATCTGTACTTGGAATGGTGCTTTTTAACATTTTATTTTATTTATTTATTAATTTAAGTTCTCTTCTATACCGCACTATTCAAATCATTGCGGTTTACATATAACAGAACTGTATACAATGCAGTCGGGCTGTATTGTAATTTACAATGAATAGGAACTGTAACTTGGACATAACTGGGGTGACTATCTACAACTTATACACACTAGAAACATTAATAACAATCTGAGCCTACTAGTATTTACATGAAGTGATGGTGGAGTTAGCTGCAGGAGAATGTGCTGGGTATGGTGTTGGAGAGGTCCTGTATCTTGGGGTGTCTGTTTGTGAACTGTCTTCTGGGTAGTACTGCAAGAATAGGTGGTGTTTCAATGCCTTCCTAAATTGGGACAGGTCAGTGCTTGCTCTAATGGCTGTAGGGAGGGCATTCCAACATCTGGGTGCATAAAGCATGAATGCCCTGTTGGATGTTGTGTGGTTGCATTTCGTTATTGCGTTGGGTGTTGTCAGTTTATTGACAGCTGTGGATCTTCTGGATCTGGTCTGCGGTGTGGGGTGGATTAGCCCAGTGATGGAGGTGGTAGGTTGGTTGTTTATGGCCTTAAAGGTCATTACTAGGATTTTGCAAGCTAGTCGGCCGTGGATTGGTAGCCAGTGGAGTTGTTTCAGGATTGGTGTAATGTGTTCTATTCTTGAGGCTCCATATAGAATTCTAGCGGCTGAATTCATTGTCAGCTGGAGTGGGTTCAGTGCTGCCTGTGGGAGTCCGTGTAGAATTGCATTAGCATAGTCGAAATGTGGGATTACGAGAGCTTGGTAGATTGTGCGGAAGTCATCTGGGTCCAATAGAGGTCGCAGATGCCTTAGTGTCCGTATTTTATGGTATATTGCCTTGACTGTGTTACTTATGTGGATTTTCAAGTCCAGCCGTTGGTCCAACATGACTCCAGGTAGCGGATCATGGGTTTGGCAGCCAGCTCGGCATTCTTCAACTTTAAGGAAGCTGGAGGGGTGAAACCTTGGTTTCTCGTGATGAAGAGAACATCTGTCTTGTTGTGGTTTATTCGGAGATTTGGGGTATGGAGCCAGTCAGCAACAGCGTCAAAACAGCTTGTTAGTGGGGAGAGGTCTGGCTGGTCCATTGAGAATGGCATGTATAGCAGTACATCATCTGCATATACCAGGCAAGCGACGTTAAAAGAGCGGATCAGGGCACAGATGGGTTGCATGTATATGTTGAACATCAGTGTCGATAGCGAGGAACCCTGTGGCACATCCTGGTTTTGATGGAAGGGTTCCGAGGTTGAGGTGCCAGTTCTTACATGCTGCCATCTGTCAGTCAGGTAGGATTTGCACCAGCTTAGAGCTGCGTCCTGTATTCCCTTTTCTTCGAGACGTCCCAATAGCAGCTCGTGGCTCACAGAGTCGAAGACTGCTGCGATATCCAAGAAGATAAGGGCAAACCCTTGTCGGATGTCGTCAATTCCTAGTACTATCGTATTGAAGAGGGTGGTAAGGAGGGTTTCAACGCCATGTGCTTCTCTGAATCCATGCTGACATGGATCTAGCGATGCGGCCGTCTCGATATGGTGATGGATTTGGTGTTGGACTACCTTTTCTATTATCTTGGCGAGAAGTGGGATGCTTGGTCAGGAAGTAGCTGAGATCACTGCAGTAGTTCTTTTATCCAGAACGCTGGACAAGGGTCATTTTTTTTTTATTATTATTTTTTAAATTTACATTCTCTTATATACCACGCTATTCTGCATCAGTGCGGTTTACATTGAACAAACTGAAATTACATTGAACAGGGCATTATAACTTGGAGATAACTATTTTACAGGGAACATGGGCTATGGAGGGTTAAGTGGCTTGCCCAAGACCACAAGGAGCACCTTTGGAGCACATTTGGTGTGGTGGTGGTGTTGATGGAGGTTCTGTACTTTCTTGGTTCTCCTCCTATCTCTCCCACCGCTCTTTCAGTGTGCACTTCGGTGGATCCTCCTCCTCTTCTACCCCTTTACCTGTGAGTGTACCTCAAGGTTCTGTCTTAGATCCGCTCCTCTTCTCTCTATATACCCAATCCCTTGGTGCCCTTATCTCTTCCCATGGCTTTCACTATCATCTCTATGCTGACGACTCTCAAATCTACCTCTCTATGCCTGTTATCTCTCCTGAAATTCAAGCTAAGATCTCGGCCTGTCTCTCTGACTGCTTCCTGGATGTCCTACCACCGCTTGAAGCTGAACATGGCCAAAACTGAACTCCTTGTATTTCCCCCTAATGCCTCCCCTCCTCCTCCCCTTTCTCAATCTCTGTGGATAACTCTGTTATTCTTTCTGTCTCTTCGGCACGGAACATTGGTGTTATCTTTGACTCATCTCTCTCCTTCTCTTTACATATCCAAAACATTGCTAAAACATGCCGTTTCTTTCTTTACAATATCTCCAAAATTTGCCCTTTTCTCTCTGATAACACTACTAAACTGATTGTTCACTCTTTAATCACCTCCCGCCTTGATTACTGTAACCTTCTCCTTGCTGGCCTCCCTGCTAACCACCTCTTTCCTCTCCAGTCTATTCAACATTCTGCAGCTCGTCTGATTTTCCGTCAGTCTCGTTTTTCACACATTACTCCTCTTCTCATGTCACTTCACTGGCTCCCCATCCGCTTCCATATCCAATTCAAACTCCTCCTTCTAACCAAAAAATGTATTCATTCTTCTGCCCCTCATTACCTTTCATCCCTCATCTCTACCTACACCCCCTCTCGCCTACTCCGCTCATCTAATTGTCTTTGTTTATCTATGCCTTTTACTCGTACTGCTAATTCTAGATTTCGCTCCTTTCAACTGGCTGCACCCTTTTCCTGGAATTCTCTACCTGTCTCTGTCCGCCAAGCCTCCTCCCTGGCCATCTTCAAATCCAAATTGAAATCCCATTTCTTCACTATTGCTTTTTGTTCCTAACTCGTCCTTTCTTGTTCTCTCCATAAACATTTGTTCTTGTCTTGTTAATTGTTATTTGTATTATCTAATTTATTTCATATTTTGTCTTGACTAGATTGTGAGCTCTAACGGGCAGGGACTGTCTCTTTTTATGTTTGTACAGTGCTTCGTATGTTGCAGCGCTTTATAAATGCTTAGGGGCATGTTTACTAAACCGTCTTAATGTGCGCTCTGACACGTTATCGCACGATAAGACGCCTTATCGCATGATAATGGCGCATTACCGTGTGATAAGGCACCTTATCGTGTGCTAACGTGTGCAGCGGTGCTCAGCAGCACAAACGAGCGCTGAAGGTAGAGTAAAGGCTCCCTGAGGGCGGAGGAAGGCTCCCCAGGGTCGGAGAGAAGGGGTCAATGGGTGGAGAGCAGGAGGGGAGAGGCTCCCCGCACACTAACGATGTGAAATTCGAGGTTCAAAACTAACGCCAGTGAAACCCTGGCGTTAGAGCTGATTTAAAGGGAAGAGAAACCATTTCTGTCAGCAATGTACAGCAAAATCAGGGAAACCTACAAAAAAGTGATAAGTGTGATACATGTGCATGGAACCAAAGTGCAAATAAACATTGAAAATGACCCCAACAAAATATAAAAAAAACATAACCAAGCTGGGCAATAGTGATATTAATGGGAAACATCAAAAAGCACTCCCGAGAAGGTTCCAAAAAAAAGATATGAATCTTGGAAGGGTCTGCGCTCCGTCCCCATACAAGGTGAATGATCCCACAGTGCAACTGCGCTCATCAGGGTTTCCCTCTCCATTGGACAGGTTTCCTATGGGGTGCACATGTTCCACAACAGCAGGGCGGGCATGTCGTAATGGGCAACTGGACAGATGCTGGGAAAGGGGACACAGAGGGCTGCAGACGGCACACGCTGTACTGCAGCTGGGCCACAGTGTGGACTAGGGTGATGCCTAGGTGGCCCATAGGAAGGCTAAAACAGTAGAGCAGCCAGACAGCAATTGATGAGGGCCCAGCATGGGCACGAGTGTGCTTCCCACAGTGTCACAGGGGATAGTACCCAGTAAGGACCCCCAAGGGCACAGAACAGTGGCAGGAAGTGCTGGGGGGAAGCGTGGACACCTATGCAGGCACCCCAACCTCAGAACCCGCACCATAGGCAGCCACCTACCCGCACACTGGATGGCCTGAGACTGCGCTCCACCAGCACCAGCAGCAGAAGGGCATGTCAGCAGGGTGGCAGAGGGGCACTGGTGGTGGAGGGGGCAGTGGCAGCTGCCCAGAGCAGAACGTGGCCTAGCCCTGTGTAGGTGGGTGCCATGCACTGCAACAGACAGGCCCCGTCTGATGAACAGTCATGGTATCCCCAGGGAATGCACTGTCTCCGTGGCAACACGGTGGTGCAGTGCACACAGCCAGTGTGTTCAGGAGCAGAAGATCACAGGTTCAAGTCCCAGCTGTGGTTCCTGCCAACCCAGCCACCATTTTTTACCCACTACTAAAACGTGCTAATACAGACAGAACCTTTATTGCAGATGACGTAAACATGCCCAAAACACCTACATTTTACCCTACAGAGCACAGACACCATAAACAGGCGCATTACCTAGAGCAGAGTCTCCCAAATGCAGTTCTGGAGGGCCAAACACCATTCAGGTTCCATGCTGCCTCTAATAAAGATGCCTGTGCTGCATATCTATGCACCACCCCCATGGTATGCAGATGTATCTCATGCATATTCATGAGGGACAGCATGAAAACCCGAACAGTGTTTGGCACACCAGGACTGGAGTTGGGAACCTCTGCCGTAAAGCATCAGCCAACAGGGGCAGACACATCTACACCCACACCCACACCCACAGGCTCCATTAGCCAATGCCTCCTGGAGAGGCAGGACATTGGGCCCTGCGTGCATCTCCCAATACTAGCACTTGCATACCTTAGCAATGCCACACTAAACCTGGGAATACGGTACACAGCTATCAAAAGGTTGCTATGATTATTGGCAGATAGCAATTCCTACGTTAAGCACAGTTTGCTGATTGAGCTCCATCATAGCAACCTTTCTGATGTCTGTGGAGTGTGCTTCAGGTCTGGTGTCTGACAGTGTTTACCACCCTGGGGAGTGACCCCCAACAGTATTGCGTACCATATCCATGCCTGCACTGTGCCCAGGACTGGTGTGGTGGCCAGGGCTGCTAAACACCTCTATAGTAGCACAATGCTGGCATAGGTGTGGGAGTGTGTGTCTGTCTATCCAGTGTGTGGTGGTTGCAAACACCCTCCACAGCCCACACTGCCAGCACTGTTGCCAGTATTGGCCTGCCAATGTGCATAATGAGGAGCAAGGTACCATGGGTATAGCCCGGACAGGGTGGCCTGGCCAGGATGCATCTGCACAGGGCATAGGGCACTGGCTGGGACATTGTAGTGCTCAGCCACCACCAGCACAGACAGGGGGGCCACAGCATGTTCTGCTTGGAGATCACTCTCACCCTGACTGAGCAGTTTATGTTTATGTTTATGTTTATTAAAACTTGATTGACCGCCCTTCAGTAAAATCAAAACGGTGTACAATAAATAAAAACCAATAAAAGGCACGAAGCCGGAAAGGAAAAGAAATTTACAATTTAAAAGCAAAATGGGGTAAGAAGCAGTAGGGGAGGGGAATAGAGTTATAAGGGGGGAGAGGAGGTAGGGAGGTTAAAGGCCAGGGAAAAAAGGTGGGTTTTTAGCTGCTGTTTGAATGCTGCATGACAGGGTTCTAAACGAAGGGAAGTGGGAAGGGAATTCTATAGTGCGGGGCCTATAAAGAAAAAAGCTGTAGAGCGAGTGGATTGAAGACGGGCAGCGGCAGGGGAAGGAAGGGTGAGACGGTTCAGATGGAATGAGCGGGGGGTGTGCCTGGGAGTGTGAAAATGAATGAGGTCAGTTAGATATTGTGGGGTACTGGTGTGAAGGGCCTTGTGAACTAAAGTGAGTAGTTTGTACTGGGAACGAAAGGAAACGGGTAACCAGTGTAGATGGATGAGAAGAGGGGTTATGTGGTGATAGGGGGACGAATGCGTGAGAAGGCGAGCTGCGGTGTTTTGGATTCTCTGAAGGCGATGAAGTTGGGAGGAAGACAAGCCGGTGAGGATAGAGTTAGAGAAGTCAACCCGGGACATAACTAGGGAGAGAAGTAGTGTGGAAAGAGCAGCTAGGTTCCCCCATAGTGCTATATAGTATTTCTCTCGTGTGATATTTATGGGTTCCCTTATGGGGCCCAGTCACTGACTTATCTGTTTGGTGTGTATGCTGACATCCCAGTTCTGGGTGCGTGCATTTCCACCAGGAACATGCACTATGGACTAGCTAGCAGACTGTCTGCAGCTGGTATGTGTCTTGATGGAACACCTTGCAGGGCGCAGCGGCTGAAGGCTTGCTGCAGGAGAATATCAGATAGTGGTGGGGTGCAGCTTAGCATATCCAGGCCTAATGTCTGTCTGCTATTGCTTTATGGATGTGTACAGAGCTGCATTGACTGCCCTGTAGGGTGTCTGTTCCCCAGCAGGACTGGGGTTGACGGTCCCCCTCTACTGCCACCATTGCAGAGAGGTAGAATGTGGATCTGTTGGTGGGAGACCCTGTTTACCACCCTCAGCCCCGGAGGAGGAGGGTGGTGTACATAATCCTCCTATGGGTCCATAAGGGCTGAATCTGACTGAGAAATACAGATATATCCAAGGTGTGTCTGCAGAAACTACCTATCTCACACAGTAGCACTGCTGGGGACCTGGTGCTGGGTGCCCCACCTCACCCTCAGGGTGAGTGCAGTACCTGCACAATGTGACGGTGTGTAGCTACTCTGTGCCAGTACCACACACGGTCAGTTCCCCCTACCAGGCTGTGGGGGTGCATACCCCATCTTGTGATCATCTGTAGACTGCTGATTTGCATGTGCAGTGCATCATGGGTATGGGTGGGTTAACCTTATCCTGGTAACCACAGCAGACTGTTTGTGTGGTGATGTGCAGTCCTTCTGCAGCCAGCCAGTGGTTTGCTAGCAGCTATGGAGCTGTAGCCCACTGGTTACTTCACTGCTTGTGGAGCCAGAGGTCATGGGTTCATACCCACAGTGGGGTTATTTGATAGGGCTGTCTGAAGCATTGTCTTTTTTTAATGTACATTAGTGCTGCCAGCAAAACACCCTCAGAGTACTGTAACCATAAGGTGCCTCAGAAGGCGCCCTATAAGGCGCCTTATAGGGCACCCTATAAAGCGCCTTCTGAGGCACCTTATGGTTACAGTCCGTATAAGGTGCCTTATAAGTTGTCCTATGGAGCGCCTTATAGGGTGCCCTATAGGGGACATTATAGGGTGCCGTGGCAGACAGTGCACTTTATAATGTGCCCTATGGAGTGCCTTATAGGGTGCCTTCTGCGGCACCTTAGGTTACGGCACGTGAGGGTGTGTTTGCTGGCAGCAATAATTAAAATACACATAAAATGCCTCAGGAAACAATACTTACATGTCAAAGCTGATGCCTCAGCCAGCCTTATGCATTAGGCACACTGGGGGATCAAACTCATGACCCCTGTATCATCAGTCAGTGTATTGACCATTGTGCTACACTTCTGTTTCTATGCTGGATGTCTGTGCGCCTACATAAGATTACCGCGCGGTAACGCGCTTAGCGGCGTTTTGCACGATAATGTGCACAGCAGCACACATTATTGCGCCCTAATCCCGTTTTGCTACTTTACACTGAAACTCCCACTCCTTATATGGCAGCCTGCACACTATCGCCGGGCGCACAGTAAGACGGTTTAGTAAACATACCCCTTAGTAATAATAATAATGATGGTGTCTTCGATGTCCCTTTTTGATAGGGTGGTGAATTTGGTCAGTGGCGTTGGGTGGGGGGATTTGTGTAAAGTGGTGGTGCTTGTAGTCTTATTGGTTTGCTGAGATTTTGAGTGGAGATAGTCGGCATATTCCTGTGGTTGAGGCATGCAACATATTTATAAATGATCTGGAAATGGGAACACTGAGTGAAGTCACTAAATTTGCAGATGATCCCAAATTATTCAAAGTTCTTAAATCACATATAGATTTTGAGAAATTGCAGGAGGACCTTGCGAGACTGTGAGACTGGACATTCAAAGATGAAATTTAATGTAGATAATTGCAAAATAATGCACATAAGGAAAAAAAAACCCAACTTATAGCTACACAATGCTAGTAGTTTCCAAATTAAGGGGTATGTTTACTAAACTGCGGTAATATAGCAGATGCTACATTAACGTGCGTTATATAACGTTAACGCGCGATAACATTACATAATGCACGGGAACGTCACCAGCCGCATTATGTTCCGCAGAGGGTGGAAAAAAGGTGGAGAGAAGGGGTCAATGGGCACAGAGTGGGCGGGGAGAGGCTCCTTCTACACTATCGCGGGGAACTAAAGGGCTGAATCTTACCGCGACTGAAAACCTGGCGTTAGCACACATTTGCCAAAGAGAGAAACCATTTAAGTGTCAGCAATGTACAGCATAGGCAGGGAGCCCGATAAAGGTGATAGTAGTGCTCCATTTGCAGCAATAGCATAGTGCACAGGTATGAAATGGCACTATTGCGATTCTGCAAATGGGGCATAGGGAGCTGCAGGCGGGACATGTAGTGGGGCAGCTGGGGCACAGGGCGGACTAGGCTGTCGCCTATGTGGCACATAGGAACATAGAAAGTGGAAATCAGCAAGACAACAGCTGACCAAGGCCAAACACAATCTACAACTACCTTTTCCACCCTAGCCAATAGTTGCCAGGGCACAGACCTGACATTCCCCCAACCATCCCTCCCCCACATGGAAGGGACATAATATTGGTAGGCGGTGATGGGGGGATATGAGGATGTCCATGTATGCCACCCCACCCCACCCCAGATGCCACCCCCTAGGCGACTGTCGACCTGCACAGTAGATGGCTGGGACTGCGCACAATCAGCATTGACAGCATATGGTCATGTCAGCATGGCAGGGGGTGTGTGTTCGTGTTGGAGGGGGCAGTGGCACCTGCCTGCAGTGGACCAGGCCATGCCCTATACCAGTATGTGGTGTACAGTGCAACAGAAAAGGTCTGGCTGAGGGAGTACTGTTTCTCTGTAGCAACACTGTGGTGCAGTACACACAGCCAGTGTGTCCTGGAGCAGAGGGTCACAGGTTCAGATCCCAGCTGTGGATCCTGCAGAGCACATCCCAATATTTTACCCCACTATGCAGATACAACATCAAACCATACAATCCCCACAGCAGCGGCCAACAGGGGGTACAAACACCCACTCACACAGGCTCCACTGTCCAAAGCATCATGTAGAGTCAGGCTGTTGGCCCCAGCACAGAGCTGCAGGTACCATCACAGCAACACTTATTAGCAATGTCGGCACTGTGATCAGGGCAGTGTAGCGGGCAGGGTTGCCAACCACCCCTATCATTGCAGTGCTGCAGTAGGTGTGTGTGTGTGTGTGTGTGTCTATCCATTGTTTTGTGGCAGCCCACCCAGCTCTGGCCCCACAATGTCCCACTGTTACCAGCGTTAGCCTGCAAATGTGCATAATGAGGAGCAAAGTATTGTGGGTATGGCCCAGACAGGGCGGATTGGCCAGGATGCATATGCACAGGGAGTAGGGCAATGGCTGGGACACTGTAGTGGCCAAACACCACCTGCATGGACAGGGTGGCCACAGAATGTCATGCTGGGAGGTCAGTCTCACCCTGACTGAGCAGTGACCATGGCATATCTAGGTTCCCCTATAGTGCTCTCTTCTGTTTGTCCCCAGTGTTATCTGTGTGGTCCTAATTCTGAGGCACAATCACTGATATACCTGCTTGTTGTGTGTGCTGTACATTCTATGTCTGGGTGCACATGTTTTTTCTGTGAGCATGCACTAGGGCAGGGGTCTCCAGCTCCAGTCCTGGAGGGCCGCAAACCAGTCAGGTTTTCAGGGTATCCCTAATGAATATGCATGAGATATATATGCATTAGAAATAGCCTGCCAAACTGACTGGTTTGTGGCCCTCCAGTGCTGGATTTGGGCACCCCCACCTTACATCTCTGTCATTTAAGATTGTGAGTGGGCAAGGTACAGATGTCCTCGACATCAAAAGAGTAGATAGAATGTGTCACATACCTCCTTGCTTCTCACCACCACCAAAATATTGTCTATTAGACAACTTTTTGGTGGTGGTGAGAAACGAGGAGGGATGTGACACATTCTATCTACCCTTTTGATGTCGAGGACATCTGTACCTTGCCCACTCACAATCATACATGACAGAGGTGTATGGCAGGGGTCCCCAAATCCAGCACTGGAGGGCCACAAACCAGTCAGTATGGCAGGCTATTTCTAATGCATATATATCTCATGCATATTCATTAGGGATACCCTGAAAACCTGACTGGTTTGCGGCCCTCCAGGACTGGAGTTGGAGACCCCTGCACTAGGGACTGGCTAGTGGGCTGTTTGCAGTTAGTCTGTGCATGGTTAGAACATCTTGTATACTGCTGCAGGTGCAGTCTGATTGTGCTATCTGATGGTGACTGGCAGACTGTGGTACATGGCAAGTGAGGATTCTCAGGCTTACCCCCACATTATTGCTGGTCTGCCACTGCCCCAGTCACAGATATGGGTCCTGCACACCAGCCCTGGAGGGCTGTATCTCGCCATAAGTATCGGGGTTGCTGGTCCCACAGCTATTCCCCAGGGCTCAGGCACCTGTCCCTCCACTTCCTCACCTACAATATGGGTGATTGTGTGCCCTTTGGGGTACATAGTATATACCACTCTGACCAGTAGGGGCAATGCTACCTACCTCTCATGTGGGTCTAGACACCCCTCTGCCCTGCTAACAAGTGCCCATGGCAGCCAGACCCTAACACTGGGTATGCACTGATCTGGGTAGTGTCTGGTCCCAGAGGGCCACTCTGACTGCAGAATACAGATGGGCACAGAGATACTTTCATTTGTACTGCTAGAAACACCTGTCACACACTGGTAGTGCTGGGGATATGCAGCAGGACCTATCTCTAGCACCACATGTACTGTGGACCTAGTGCTGGGCGCCCATCCTAAACCTCAGGGTGAAAGCAGAACCTGCACAATGGCATGGTCTGTAGCTACTCTGTGCCAGTATCATGCACTGTCAGGCCATCTTACCAAGCTGCAGTAACAGAGAGGTGCAGACCCCATATGGTGATCAGCTATAGACTGCTGTTATGCATATGCAATGCATCATTGGTGCTGGTGGGGTTACCCTATCCTGGTGCACAGAGCAGACGGTTTGTGCAGTGACCTGCAGTTCTTCTGTACCCAGCCATTGCTGTACATCAGACCATAGAGGTATAGCCCAATGGTTAGTACAATGATGTTGCAAACAGTGGTCATGGGTCCGATTCCCCGTTGTTCTCTCCTGTCCAACTCAGATATTTTGCATGCCTCCAATAGTCACCTTGCAGATCCGTTCTGCCAGCCCATAATACCCTCACCACAGTTGCCAACATTCCCGCAGTCCATTTATATGCGTCTGTCAGCTGTGTAGAGTCCTGTCTGCCTGTACAGGCTGCCACCCCATGACGTGCGCTGGTACCCTTTTCTGCATTGTGCCTCTGTGTGCTTGCCTCGCATGTGCCTGATCTGTCAACCCATCATTGTAACTATCCTGCCACCATCACCCCCACTGGGGGACATGTATTCCCATCATCTCCCACCCACTGTCTCACCAGTACTTTACATTGCCAACACCATGTGCGGTGGTACAGTTGCCCACAACATGTCTGTCAACGGTACTGGCAGCCACATGGTCTGCCTACAGATATGGCACATCCAGAAGTTCCCAGCCCTCCCTCCTGCAATCACCTGTTCAGTGCCTTTCCCCCGTGCCCTATCCAGTGTTAGGGTGGTATCTGTTTCAATGCCTCATAGGTAATGCATGTCAACCTGAGGCACCTTGCAGCCCGTAGGGCATACTAACCTAGGGCACCATAACATTGTTACGGCACCTTAACCAATGGCTCCATATCCCAGGGTGCCCTTGAAGGTGCCATGTCCAGGAGTGGCTAGTACGGCGCCTTGCCCAGGGAGCCCTATAAGGTGCCTTAGATGGCGCCTCACAGGGCACCTTGCAAGGCACCTGATGAGCATCCTATATGGCACTTTATAATAAGGCGCCTTGTAAGGCGCTGTATCACAAGATACCATATAAGGTGCCTCAGAACGCGCCATGGTGTGAAGCGCGGTTTAGGGCACAGTATAACGTGCCATTGGGTCAAGGCACCCCATTACGCGCCATGTAGCATACTGTAGCATAAGGCACACTCTACGGCACTGTAATCAACATTGCCATAAAATGCGCCATAGGCCCAGATGGCTGAAAGCCTGACACACCGTAACGTAAAGCGGCAATGCCCACAAGATACCGGTTCGGCAGTACAATATAACCTGGTATGTGTACCACAGTGGTTAGGGGATATGTCAGTCAACAACATAGTGTGAGTTCAAATCCCTGAAAATTATAAAGTTACATAGGGGTATGTTTACTAAACTGCGGTAATCGTACATAACGCGTGTTATGTAACGTTAACGATCGTAAGCACATCATAACATGTGTTATGCTGCGCTTACGATCGTTAACATTACATAACGCGCATTATGATGCGCTAACGATCGTAATGCCCTGTGGCGCGGTATAACACCGCAGAAGGTGGAAAGAGGGCGGAGAGAAGGGGTCAGTGGGCGGAGAGTGGGTGGGGAGAGGCTCCCTTCACACTAACGCGCTGATCTGAAGAGCTGAATTCCAACGCGAATGAAAACCTGCCGTTAAATGCACATTACAGGGGAGAGAGACCATTTCAGCGTCAGCAATGTACAGCCCAGGCAGGGAAACAAAAAAAAAGTGATAAGTGTGATACATGTGCACAGAACAAAAGGGCACAGAAACACTGAAAATGACCCCAACAAACTGGAAAAAAACCATAACCAAGCTTGCCAATAGTGGTATCAATGAGAAACATCAACCCCTCCCCCCCTAGTAAGCTCCATAGAAAAAATATAAATCGTGGAAGGGTCTATACCAGGGGTCTCAAACTCAAATTGCTTTGAGGGCCAAATGAGGACTTGTAAAGTAACCCGGGGGCCGCATAAGACGCGGGGCCTCATTTGCATAAGGAGCCTCATTTGCATAAATATTTGCATAATGTTACCATACACTAACTTTTAGTAAACATGCCTCTTTAATGAGTATGGGTAAAGAAAGACTAAAAGATTTAGAAACAGGATAAGAATCCACTTCGTCAGTACTGTTGCTTCTAAATCACAAAATTAGGCTTACCGTGGCATAACAGCATCCTTTCTTAAGGAGCCCTTAATACTACGAAAGCTTTATTGATTTTCTTGAAATGTGCACCATCGCTTTTCAGTACGATTTTAAGATTAGCGCATAGAGTTAGAAACAAGCTTAGGAAGTGTATGGATTCCCCCCCCCCCCGTGTTTATCCAATAAGGGCCTATTGCTGGAAATCGCTGCAACAAACTGATACACAATCAAGCACAGACTTATTTAAACATTAAAAAATGGAATCCAGAAAACAAAATCTATGAGCTGCTCCTCTGCCATTCACACAGGAGAGCTAATGAATGAAGGCACTATTAGAAGTGACTGACTTACCAAATTTCCACCACGTTACTGCAACGAACCTTGTGCGGCAGGTTCCGAAACCTTCCTGCTCTCTCCTCCCTCCTGTCCTAACACCTCACCTACAGGCACCGCACCAGCACTAGCTAGGAGGGATAAGCAGGTTCGGCCTGCACGTCTAGCCGGCAAACCCGGGAGGTTGTACTGCACATGCACATTACCCGAAGTCGGGAAGCCAGGAGCACACCGCCTCGGGGGAGGGGCCTGAGAGTCGCATAGGATTTTACGAAATTAGTTTACTGAGGGAAAAAAGGTGTATTCTTATATAGGTGTGCCCAAGAACAAATATGTAAGATACTGCTCAAAATCACTATAAAAATACAGCACTGTTACCTCCCTCCTTCCAATGTGTATGCCCTGAGTGTGCTTCATCAGCGGCATGCTTTTTAAGCCGCGAAGAGAGTATTTCCCTCTCACGCGGCTTAAGCCTATTCACTTTTCAAGCCGCGCGAGAGGGAAATACTCTCTTCGCGGCTTGAAAAGCACGCCGCTGATAGAGCACACTCAGGGATCTCCGGGCAGAGGGGAAGGGGCCGCAGGACAGCTGATTTTGCTGCTTGAGCAGCAGAAGCCAGTTTTTTTTTTTTCTAAAATTTGACAGTTGATTCTGCCGCTGCCACGGCGGCAACGGCAACGGCAGCAGCAGAAGCCAGGGTTTTTTGTTTCCCTCTGTTGCGGGCCGCACAACGTTCTCTCGCGGCCCGCATGCGGCCCGCGGGCCGCGTGTTTGAGACCCCTGGTCTATACTCTGTCCCCATACAAGGTGAAGGAGCCCACAGTGAAATAGCGCTGCTCAGGGTTTCCCCCACAATCGGACAGGGTTCCTATGGCGTGCACATGTCCCGCAACATCAGGGCGGGCATGTCGGAATGGCAACTGGACAGATGCCGGAGAGGGGGATACAGAGGGCCGCAGGCGGCACATGCTGTGGTGGAGCTGGGCCACAGTGTGGACTAGGGTGATGCCTAGGTGGCCCATATGAATGCTGAAACAGCAGAGCAGCCAGACAGCAACTGCTGAAGGCCCAACATGGGCACGAGCATGTTTCCCACAGTGTCACAGGGGATAGTACCCAACAGCTACCCTCAAGGGCACGGAACATTGGCAGGTGGGGCTGGGGGGAGCGTGGACGTCTATGCAGGCACCCCTACCCCAGAACCCGCACCATAGGCAGCCACCTACCTGCACACTGGATGGCCTGAGACTGCGCACCACCAGCGCCACCAGCAGAAGGGCATGTCAGCATGGTGGCTGAGGGATACTGGTGGTGGAGGGGGCAGTGGCAGCTGCCCAGAGCAGACCGTGGCCTAGCCCTGTGTAGGTGGGTGCCGTGTACTGCAATAGACAGGCCCCATCTGACGAACAGTCATGGTATCACCAAGGAATGTACTGACTCTGTGACAACAAGGTGATTCAGTGCACAAAACCAGTGTATTCAGAAGCAGAGGGTCACAGGTTCAAGTCCCAGCTGTGGTTCCTGCCAACCCAGTCCACATATTTTACCCACTACTACAACGTGCTAATAGAGACAGCACCTATATTACAGATGTCGTAAACATGCCCAAGACACCTACATTTTACCCTACAGAGCACGGACACCATAAACATGCACATTACCTAGAGCAGAGTCTCCCAAATGCAGTCCTGGAGGGCCAAACACCATTCCAGTTCCATGCTGCCTCTGATAAAGATGCCTGTGCTGCATTTCTATGTGCCACCCCCATGGTATGCAGATGTATCTCATGCATATTCATTAGGGACAGCATGAAAACCCGAACAGCATTTGGCACCGCAGGACTGGAGTTGGGAACCTCTGCCGTAAAGCAGCAGCCAACAGGGGCAGACACACCCGCACCCACAGGCCCCATTATCCAAAGCCTCCTGGAGAGGCAGGACATTGGGCTCTGCGTGCATCTCGCAATACTAGCACTTGCATACCTTAGTAATGCCACCCTAAACCTGGGAATATGGTACACATCTTTAAAGAGGTTGCTATGATTACTAGCAGATAGCAATTCCTAGGTTAAGTACAATATTCTGAGTGAACTGCATCATAGCAACCTTTCTGATGTCTGTGGAGTGTGCTACAGGTCTTGTGTCTGACAGTGTTTACCAACCTGGGGAGTGACTCCTACAGTATTGCGTACCATAGCCATGCCTGCACTGTGCCCAGGACTGGTGTGGTGGCCTGGGCTGCCCAACACCTCTATAGTTGCACAATGCTGGCATAGGTGTGGGGAGTGTGTGTCTGTCTATCCAGTGTGTGGTGGATGCCAACACCCTCCACAGCCCACACTGCTAGCACTGTTGCCAGTATTGGCCTGCCAATGTGCATAATGAGGAGCAAGGTACCGTGGGAAAAGCCTTGATAGGGTAGCCTGGCCTGGCCGCATCTGCACAGGGCATAGGGCAATGGCTCGGACATTGTAGTGCCCGGTACCACCTGCCCGGACAGGGTGGCCATAGCATGTCCTGCTGGGTGGTCACTCTCACCCTGACTGAGCAGTGACCATGGCATGGCTAGGTTCCCCCATAGTGCTATATAGTATTTCTCTCATGTGATACATATGGGGGTTTTTTTGGGGCCCCAATCACTGACTTATCTGCTTGGTGTGAATGCTGACATCCCCGTTCTGGGTACATGCATCTCCTCCAGGACCATGCACTATGGATTAGCTGGCGGACTGTCTGCAGCTAGTATGTGTCTTGCTGGAACACCTTGCCGGGTGCAGGGGCTGGAGGCTTGCTGCTGGAGAATGTCAGATAATGGTGGGGGGCAGCTGAGCATTTCCAGGCCTGCCATCTGTCTGCTATTGCATTATGGATGTGTACCGCTCTGTCTGTTCCCCACAGGACTGGGGTTGATGGTTCCCTCTACTGCTACCATTGCAGGGAGGTAGACTGTGGATCTATTGGTGGGTGATCCTGTTTCCCACCCTGAGCCCCAGAGGGTGGGTTGTGTGGTGGTACATGATCTGCCCATGGGTCCATACACCCCCCCCCTTCACCTACAGCAAGTAACCATGGCACTTATTATTATTTATATATTATTTATTTTTCTTATATACCGCGCTCTTCAGTATCAGTGCGGTTTACATCGAACAAAACTGTTCAGTGCAGAAAATCTGCACTGGACTTACAATATAACAGTTATCAAAAGTACAGCTATAACAATGTAACTTAAAATGTAGATAAGCAGTGTAACTAGATACAATTAGAACAGGGCAGGGTAACTATATACAGATATATACAGGTATTACAACATTTGCTCATGAGTCTCAAAGGTGTGTAGCTATTGTTTAGATAGCGTATTAACTGACAATAGTGTGAAGAGAAGCTATTTGTCGGGGGGATCCGGGTCTGGGGGATCTGAGTTTGGAGGGTTAGGTTTCGAGTTTGTGTGGTTGTTATTCGTGGGTTTGCTGGGAGTGGTTTGCTGTGGGTAGTGCTCCTGATCAGTGTAGTATTGTAGGAAGAGGTGATGCTTGAGTGCCTTCCTAAATTGTAAGAAGTCATTGATAGCCCTGATAGCTGGTGGTAGTGCATTCCAACAGGTAGGTGCATAAAGCGAAAACACTCTGGACCTGGCTGCTTGTGAGCATTTTGTGAGTTGATTTGGTAGGGTCAAAGTATTTATAGCGGCTGAACTTCTTGCTCTGTTGGAGGGTGTCATCTGGATGAGGTCGCTGACTGATGTGGAGGAGCAATTGTTTACAGCTTTGAATGTCAAGGACATCACCTTGAAAGTGATCCTGCTTTTGATTGGAAGCCAGTGTAGGTTCTTTGTTGTTGTTGTTAAGTGCCGTCGAGTCGGAGTCGACTCATGGCAACCCTCTGGATAGCTATCCTAAATTGTGTTCGGTCTTCAGTCAGGAGGTTCTTTAGTATTGGTGTTATATGTTCCCTCCTTGATGCACCATGAAGGATTCTGGCGGCAGCATTCATGGCAAGTTGCAGTGGATTTATTGTGGCTTTTGGAAGGCCGTGTAATATGGTGTTCGCATAATCAAAGTGCAGAGTCACTAGGGCTTGGTATACTGTCCGAAAATCTCCGGGTTCCAGTAGCTGTCTCAGGTGGTGAAGAGTTCTGATTTTGTTATATACTGCTTTTACCATATTGCTTATCTGGGCTTTCATGTTGAGTTTTTGATCAAGGATGACTCCAAGATACCGGATAGATGGTTTGCATATGAGTTCCGCGTCCCTGGCCTTCAGGGTGCTAGGTGGAATGAATGATGAATTTCTAGAGATGAAAAGGACCTCTGTCTTTTTAAAGTTTATTCTTAGCTTCTGTGTATGTAACCACTCTGTGACCGCATCGAAACAGGCAGAGAGGGGTGTGAGGTCTGGATTGTCTAGTAGGAAAGGCATGAATAGGAGAACATCGTCGGCGTATACAAGGCAGTTAATGTTGAAGGATTTGACGAGATTGCATATGGGCTGCATGTAAATGTTGAATAGTAAGGCAGACAGTGATGATCCTTGTGGAACTCCTTTTTCTTGGAGGAAAGGTGTGGAGGTGGAGGGACCGGCACGTACATGTTGCCAGCGATCTGTCAAGTATGAAGCACACCAAGTTAGAGCGTTTCCCTGAAAGCCCTTCTCACTGAGTCGGGAGAGGAGTATTTCATAACATACAGTGTCAAAGGCTGCTGCGATGTCCAGGAAGATCAGAGCGAACCCTTGTTTAATGTTGTCCAATCCAATGGTAAGAGTGTTGAATAGTGTGGTTAGAAGGGTTTCGACACCATGCGATTCTCGAAATCCATGTTGGCAAGGGTCAAGAAGGGCACTTGTTTCGATATGATGGTTGAGTTGCTGTTGAACAACCTTCTCAATGATTTTCGCCAGAAGCGGGATACTTGATATGGGCCTGTAGGAATCCATCCGTGTTGGGTCTAATTTGTTATTCTTTAGTAATGGTCTTATCACTGTCTGTTTTAGGCTTTTGGGGAATGTCCCCGTTGAGAAGGATAGACTAATGAGTTTTGAGAGGAAAGGGCTGAGTTCGTTTCACAGGGATTTTATCCAAGAAGCCGGACATGGGTCATTCGGTGCTATGGTGGTGTTTATGGAAGATATGATGTCCTGTAAGTATCTTGCAGACGGTGAAGAGAACTCAGTGATGGAGTGCATGGTAGTAGTTGTTGCCATACGTGGTGAGGTTGTTAGAGGAGAGTTGTGTGTGGTCATTGTGTTTGACTGGTTAGCCTTGGCATGAATGAAGTTGGCATATTCCTGGGGGTCAGGAAGGTTTGTTTGTGTGGAGGAGGGCTCCTTTGATAAGGTCTTGACTAGGCTGAAGAGCTCGTGGGGCTTGTTTAATGAGCGTTGTAGTAACTCTGCATGGAATTGTTTCATTCTAGCTGTTACATCTGCTCGGTGTCTTTTTAGGTGTTCGTTGTAAATTGCTAGTTGATCGAGATCGGCGCCACGATCTTTCGAGCCTCCTTAGCTTAAGTAGTGATGTTTGGAGTTCAGGAGAGAACCATGGTGCATTTTTCCTTTTTCTTGCCACTTTCTTAGTGAAGGCTGTTTTGGCTTCTGCATTAAGGCAGGAATTCCATAAAGAAATCATGTCATTCAGGCATTGCTGTGGGGGGTTTTGGAGTGGCTGAATTTTAATCAAGGTGTCCTCCATGTTGAATTGTTGGAACCCCTTTGCAAATGAAACAGCGGGTTTGTTTGTGGCATGGTTAATATTTTGTGATTGTTGTGGTGGCATCTGAAATAATATCAGACTATGGTCGGACCATGGTACGGGGCTGACGGTGAGGTCTTTCTTGAGAGTGGCATCAATTATTTCTCTAGGGGTGAAAATTAGGTCAAGTTTGTTACGTTTTACATGAGTGGGGGAGTTTACTATTTGGATATATCCTAGCTCAGTAAGTGATTCTGTGAAGGCCTCAGCGAGGTTGTCCTGAAGCGAGGGGAGGTTGAAGTCTCCCATCACCCAGTTTTGGGCGTGTGGGTTCTGGGGGTTTCCAGCAGAGCCGATAATGGTGGATAGATCATCTGGGGTAGGAGATGGGGCCCTGTAGATGAGATTGATGGTGCTGTGCTTGTTTAAAATGGTGATGGAGTCTAGGTTTATGGTACTGCTGGTTGATGTGGTCTGGTATTGTAGTTCTTGTTTTGTTAGAATGAGTACACCTCCGCCTCTTCTTTCAGATCTGTAACAGGGGTGAATGGCGAATTTTGGAGGGACAAATTTGTGTAGAATGACTGCGTTGGACGTGGACAGCCACGTCTCGGTGATAAGGAGGATGTCTAGGTCATGGGTTGAGGATATGCACTATTCTGGGTGCATCATCGCCCATAAGGACTAGACATGACTGAGACATACAGCAGGGCACAGATGTATCCTAGGTGTGTCTAACGGAACTATCACACACTGATGGGGACCTGCAGCATGGCGTATTTCAGCTATGAAAGGTACTGTGGACCTGGTGCTGGGCGCCCCACCTCAACCTCAGGGTGGGCACAGTACCCGCACAATGTGACTGTCTGTGGCTACTCTGTGGCAGTACCACACATGGTCTGTTCCCCCTACCTGGCCGAGGTGCTGTGGGGGTGCATACCCAATCTTGTGCCCATCTCTCGACTGCTGATTTGCATGTGCAGTGCATCATGGGTGCGGGTGGGTTAACCCTATCCTGGTAACCACAGCAGACAGTTTGTGTGGTGACGTGCAGTCCTGCAGCCAGCCAGGGCTTTGTTCACAGCCTTATAAGGTGTCCTATAGGGGACATTATAGGGTGCCTTGGTGGACAGTACACTTTATAATGTGCCCTATGGAGTGCATTATGGGGTGCCTTATGCAGCACCTTAGGTTATGCCACTGTGAGGGTGTGTTTGCTGGCAGTACAAATTAAAATACATGTCAAATACCTCAACAATCACTACTTAAATGTAAAGGGTGCTGCCTCAGCCAGCCTTCTACATTAGGCCCACTAGGGAATCGAACCCATGACCCCTGTACCATCAGTCAGTGTTGTAAACATTGTGCTACAGCTCTGTTGCTGTGATTGTATGCCTGCGCGCCTTCTTAAGATTAACGCGCGGTAACGTGCCCTGTAGTGCTCGTTCATTTATGGCGCCTTGTAGCATGCGTTCTTGGCGCGTTCTTGGCAACGATGTACCGCCCATGTCCTTATTTGGGGTTTCTGTCTCTACCGCGGCTCCTAACGCGAATCGCACTAGCGCAGTTTAGTAAACATACCCCATAAACTATATGAGTCATGGATAGAAATGCAGATATGCATCACATGTCACAAATATGTAACCTGCCACAAAAACAAATACAAACACACGTCACAACGCCACAGGAATAGTAAGCATGTACCTCCACACATAGGTACACGCTACACTGCGCATGTCCACTTTTACTGCGTCATGAGGGTAGGGACTTAAAACAGACAAGATGGCTGCCAGATCGAGGAAGCCAGCTTTCTCCCCCAGAGACCTCCAGCTCCTCGAAGAACATATCTGCTGCCACTAGGGGTGCCTATTTTCAGGCTCTTCCCACAGTCAGGACCTCACCATGGTGAGGAGGGCCTGGGTGCACCTCACCAGGCACTATAATAGTGTAGCCAACTACCCACGTGAAGTAAGTGCATGGGGACAGGTCACACACACCAAGAAGTGCAACACAATAGCCGGCAAGCAACACACATATCAGAAAAGCACAACATGGAAAAGGATGTGTCAGTAGGTCAACCTGGGATTGATGTAGCTCACCCTGTTGATGTGCACAAGTCCGCCCTATCCCCAGGAGGCCACAGGCCGCAATACTGAGGTCTGGCTCTAATCCTGGTGCTATGGTAGTTGCACCTGTAAATGTGTGCAAGTCTGCCCTATCCCCAGGAGGCCTCAGACCACATTACAGAACTCTGTTATTCATCCTGGTGCTATGGCAGTTGCACCTGTTGATGTGTGCAGGTCTGCCCTATCCCCAGGAGGCACAGGCTTGGTTAAAGAGGTCTGTTATTCATCCTGGTGCTATGGTAGTTGCACCTATAGATGTGTGCAGGTCTTCCCTATCCCCAGGATGCCTCAAGCTTGTTTAAAGAGGTCTGTTATTCATCCTGGTGCTATGGTAGTTGCACCTGTAGATGTGTGCAAGTCTGCCCTATCCCCAGGAGGCCTCAGGCCACATTACAGAGCTCTATTACTCATCCTGGTGCTATGGCAGTTGCACCTGTTGATGTGTGCAGGTCTGCCCTATCCCCAGGAGGCACAGGCTTGGTTAAAGAGGTCTGTTATTCATCCTGGTACTATGGTAGTTGCACCTGTAGATGTGTGCAGGTCTGCTCTATCGACAGGAGGCCTCAGGCCTCATTACAGAGCTCTGTGACTCATCCTGGTGCTATGGTAGTTGCATCTGTAGATGTGTGCAGGACTGGCCTATCCCCAGGATGCCTCAGGCTTGGTTAAAGAGATCTGTTATTCATCCTGGTGCTATGGTAGTTGCACCTGTAGATGTGTGCAGCTCTGCCCTATCTCCATGTGGTCCCTGGACAATAGAGAGCATGTGGTATCACATTCACTGGCCACACCCAGGTGCGGCTGCTGCTGTTCCCAAGGCACAATGTTGACTTACATGGTCAGCACCCCCACCACTGCGTACTGTGGCACATGCCTATGTAGTCTCTGCATATGTTGGACACATGTTGCAGCCAGGTTGATGGGTGTAGCTGACATGCTGACACAGTGCATATGTGTGGGATGTGGCACATGCACCGCTTCGCCCTGGTACCCCATGCATGTATAACACCACCATGCAACCCCACTGGCATGACGCACGTGACCCGCAGCATGGCAATGACACATATGGCATGGTGGTGTAGGGTCATGCACGAATAGGCTGTCAAGCCGGTAAAGGGTGGCAGGAGGGTGACACACAGGGCACGTAGGGGACAACCCAGACATGCGCAGCCTCACTCGCACACATGTGGGTGGCAGAGGCAACAGCTAGCAGTGGACAGACAGGACAGAGTAGAGGCAGCCACCTGCTGCACTCAGCTGTGTGTACTGCATCAGCTGATGGCCATGGATGCCTGTCCCCTAATGGTCCCATACCTTGCTGTACCCACAGGTTGAGGACCTGCATAAGAAGGGCTGGGAGATGCGGCTGCCATTCCCAAGACTCCTGGCGCGGGTTCAGCGGGAGCAGCAGGCCCAACATGACGGTGAGTGATGCAGCCCGTGCCATGCGCCACGGCACGTTCCTGTGGGCCAGCAGCCTATGGGGCTACATGACATGTTTGCATGATGTGCCAAATTCATGTCCATGGTGGTAATGTATGCCTTTCACCAACAGCGGATGCAGGTGCAGACGAGGGCCCAGCAGGGCTGGACGCCGGACCCGGGCAGCCAGTGATGGATGCAGAGGGCCACAAGGAGATGGAGGCAGCTGACGGCATGAAGGCAGAGGAGGAGCATGAGGCTAGAAGCACAGAGGGGGAGGAGGGGGAGGATGGTACGTGGGAGCCTGGAGAGGGAGAGATGGGTGGGAGGCTAGGGAGAGAGAGGGGGTGGTGGGGAGAGGGAGGGAGAGGATGTGGCCAGTCCTGAGCAGCACAGGCAACAAAAGGGGAATGGGGACCCCTGCCACCTGCCCCACAGTGCAGGGGATGTCCCCCATCTGGGTACGGAGCCAACACACATCGCCACAGGCAGCCAGGCCATCCATGCATCCACACAGACAAGGGGTGCAGTGTGTCTGTGTGGGTGTATGTGCGACCTCCGCCTGGCTGCGGCAGTGCGTGCTCAGGCATATGCCCAGCGGGAGCAGACCCACATTGTGGGACAGATGGTTGTGGCCATGGGCGTGGTGGCTGACCAGCTGTGCATGCTGTGCGATGTACTCACGGCAAGTGCGGCTGACCAGCCACCCAGCCAGGATGGCCCCCAGGGGGTGTGAGTGGCAGCCAGACACGTGTCATCCCTGCCCTGTGCCATCCTGTGCCCCGGGACTGACGGGGATGGGGGCAGCAGGGCCAAAGCCCACACAGGGCTTGTACATACCTCTGTCACCCTTCCAATAAACATGTACATATTGTTTTCCATAAACGCTATGTTCAAGTGTCTCATTTTGCGACATCCAGTCCAAATACGTGGTTTAGAAGGAAGGAGTACTTTATTTAGTATTAATTGATTCTTTGCACTAAAAAGCCCAAAAAAGCCCAACACAGGCCATGTTTCGAATTCACTTCATCAGGGGAATTCAGGAGTACTACATTTATAAATACATAAAAACAAAGCACCAATTACATAAATATATCATTCACATCTATACATAAAACAAATAAATTAAAAATCATTAAAACATATATACAAAATATCATATGAACAATAAAAAGAAGAACTAAAACCATTAAAACAAACATATGCCTTGAAAATAAATAGTTATAACCATAACATATCATTAATTTACATTTATATACATTAATAATAAATAAATAAATAAATAATAATTGAATAAATAAAGCATAGTGTCAGACGGCTGCCTAGGGTGAGAACTTACACAATCTTGACGATGCATATATTCATATGTTCTTGCAAGGTATTGTGGGTATTGTAGTTCATTCACTCCCAAACACAGCTGATGACAATAATTTGAGTTGTGAAACCAAGTGGTAAGATCAATAAAATACTTCTTTTATTGATGGGGTTTAATTCACCCAGCACATGTATGCTTGATAGCACTATAAATGAGGTTACTTGCTTGCAGTGTTTAAAATGGATAACAAAAAGTCACAAAGTAAACAAGAAAACAACCTTCAGCTTGTCAGGCAATTAGCTAATGTTTTCTTAGCAAATAATTACCAAATACAAAGGCACAAAGAAAAGAATAAACTTTGCTGGTTAGGTTAACTTCTGCTTATTTTCCACGCCGATCTCAGCAGTGATTCTCCCTTGCTCACACACACAATCAGGTGCAGCCCTAATTACTATCAATGGACCAGCTGAAAGCCTTTAGCTGGCTGGCTGCTACTGTGAGAGCCCAAATCCTGCTTTAAGAGCTGTTTGCAGTGGAAATAAAGAACAAAGTTAGGTTTCTTTGTGATGGCTGATGTGTTTGCTCATAGAAAACTAGCAATAGCATTTAGATAAAGAACAGTCCATGTAAATAGTTTCATCTGCTGTATTTCCCCCTGCATCAACAATCATAGGGTCAATATCATACATTGGCACAGATGAGTCTTTCATTAAGGCACTATCATGAGAATGCTTATTCCCTTGCTGCCATTCTCTATTATAGATAGGGTCTGGATCAGTGTTCATACCTGAGCCTCTCCTGCTATCATTATTCCTCTCTGTATAGCCTGGCCAATATGTAATCCAATTCTGATGTCCAGCCTTCCAATCTTGATCCCTGGACACTGGATCTTCTCTCACATACCTTCTGGCCTTGGTCTGAAAGTCCCTTCCACATGCAGTCTTCTCTCTTCCAGGTAGCCACTGGTGATTCCTATCTCTGCCACTCCATTCTTCTGGCTGAATCCAGTCCAATGGACTCTGCTGGCTTTTGGAATACCTCCCAGTATGAGTACTGCCTTGGAATCTCCCAGACCTTCCAATGGCCTTTCTTCTCTTCCTTCCAGAGAGTTTCCTTCTCTCTCTATCTGCTTGGCTTTTGCTGAAGCTGTTCTTCAAACTCTCCTTGAAGCTGTTCTTGTAGCTTTTGCTGTCTCCTTTCCTGAAGCTGTTATCTGAAGAATAAGCTCTATTCTTATTCTGTCCTAATGTGTGCTGCTCCCTAACACAGCGCAGCTGTGTTGAATCAGGCCCTGCCCTTTGAGATGAGTGCTTAGGGATTACCTCATAGCTCTCTTGATTGCACACACATTCTCTCACTTCAGCCCCTCTCATGGCTGCTGGAAACCTGGTGAATTCTGGGACTGGTAGTCTTTTATGTGAAAACTCTGTTTTCTTGCTTCTACCAGAACTGACAGGTTGCTTGTTCAGAGTCACATCATCTTTTCTATAGCTCCTACCTGAGCTATGATAAGCTTCCTTATCACAATAGTTACTCACCTGTAACAGGTGATCTCCGGGAACAGCAGGAATTTTGTCTTCACATATGGGTATCATTGGTACCGACGGAGCCTGCGCGGGAACGTTCCCCAGTGTCCAATTAGAAAGCTTTGGGGGTGGTGCATAGATATGCAGCACAGGCATCTTTATAAGAGGCAGCATGGAACCTGAATGGTGTGGGGCCCTCCAGGACTGCATTTGGGAGACTCTGCTCTAGGTAATGCACCTGTTTATGGTGTCTGTGTTTGGTGTGGTAAATTATAGGTGTATTAACCATGCGTATGTTCTCAGCAATAAAGGTTTGTCCTTACTATCATGGTTTAGTTGTAGGAAAAATAAGAGGACTGGATTGGCAGTAGCCCCAGCTGGGCTTTGAGGCTGTGATCTTCTGTTCTTGCATACACTGTCTGTGTGCACTGCACCACCGTGTTGCCACAGATATGCTGTGTTCCCTGGGGAGTCCATGACTGTACATCCGACAGAGCCTGTCTGTTGCGGTGGACGGTGCCAGCCTGCACAGGCCTAGGCCACTGTCTGCTGTGGTTTGCAGGCACTGCCCCCTCCACCACCTGTACCCTTCTGCCAACATGCAGACATGTCCTTATCTGGGTAAAAGCATATGACCTGATTGACTGGTGCCACTCCAGGACTGAATTTGGGGGACTCGGCTGTAGGTAATGCCCATTGTTATGGTTTGTGTGCGGTGTAGGGTAAAATATAGGTGTTGGAACCATGCTTATGTTCTCTGCAATAAAGACGTGTCTGTACTATCACTGTTTAGTGGTGGGTAAAACTATGGGGACTGGGTTGGCAGGAGCCACAGCTGGGATTTGAACCTGTGACCCTCTGGTCCTACAGGTACTGGCTGTGTCCACTGCACCACACTGTGGCCACAGAGATAGTGCAGTCCCTGGAGATAGGAAACCTGGCCGGACGAGTCAGAAACCCTGCTCTGCACAATTTTACTGTGGGCTCATTTACCTTGTATGGGGACAAAAGTGCAAATAAACCTCAAAAATGACCTCGAAAAAAGGGGAAAAAAACCAAAACCAAGCTGGGCAACAGTGATAGCAATGGGCAACATAAAATAAAACTCCAAAGAAAGCTCCAATAAAATGAAGTGATTTTTGAAAGAGTCTATGGAGCGTAGACCCTTCCAAAACTCATTTATTTTTTCTGGAGCTTTCCTGGGAGTGTTTTTTATTGTTGCCCATTTATATCACTGTTGCCCAGCTGAATTATAATTTTTGCAATTTTTCTTGTGGTCATTTTAAGGTTTTATTTGGAATTTTGTTCTGTGCACATGTATCACACTGCTCACGTTTTGTAGGTTTCCCCGGTTTTGCTGTACATTGCTGACGGAAATGGTTTCTCTTCCCTTTAAATCGGCTCTAACGCGAGGTTTTCACTCGCGGTATTTTTTTCCCCGAAATTCAGCCCCGCTTCTGTGCGGGGAGCCTCTCCCCTCCCACTCTCCACCCATTGACCCCGTCCCCCCACCCCTCGGGAGCCTTCCTCCGCCCTCGAAATGCCTTTCCACGCCTCTATCGCACATCAGCGCGCCGCGCACTTTTACGTGTGCCGCGCACTTTTACGTGTGCCGCGCACTTTTACGTGTGCCACGCACTTTTATGTGCAGCGCGCACGTGTGCGGGGCACCAAAAACACACTATTAGCGTGCGCTAAGGTACCTTAGCGCACGCTCAAGTGCGCCCCGCACAATTGCGCGGTTTAGTAAACATACCCCTTAGCCATCATCATGTTGTCATCTATGACCCTAGGTCCCCCTTTTTTTTATATCATATCAAATTTCTATGGTTCTATTTACTGGATTCATATTTTATCTCCAACATTTATAAACACATTATAAAAGATGGGGCAATAAAACCAAAGGTTCAAATCCTAAAAACCTTTTGTCATCAAACAACATTTCATATATAAAACAATTCATATATAAAACCGGATATTAAATAAAAGCCGCCAAACTGTCATCATAAAATACTGCCGCAAGGGATTTAAACCACCTAAAAAACTTGCCCCTCGCGGTATTTCTCAAAATAAAAATCATATAAAAACAGAACTTTCACGGTATTTCTCAAAAAAGCATATAAAAACAGAACCTTATGAAACTTTGTTATCTGTATAACCTGGATTAAGACCGCACAGCCCCCATGCTATCATGAAGGTCTATCACAAAGAATCATAGGCATTCCGCAGACTCACATGCTAAATATTATTGTGCTATACACCTCACAAATACATTAAAACATATAGCTACTATTATTTAGTATCAAAAATTATAATACATGAGGCTCATATCTAATTACCGCACAAACCATAGGGGAGGAGGGGAGGGGGGGTGTTTGGACCCATAGGTATATTATGTACCACCACCCCCCCCCCCCCAACCCACCCTCTGTGGCTCAGGGTAGGAAACAGGATCTCCCACCAACAGATCCACATTCTACATCCCTGCAATGGTGGCAGTTAGAGAGGGGACCATCACCACCACTGTTCCCTCTAAGCTGTGCGCGTGTGCGCGCGCACACACCTTGCCGAGTGAGCGCACATACTTTACAACAGAGCGCACAAAAATTATGGCTCTGATTCTGATAGAAAACAACTCAGACATCTTAAAATTTAAAAGTTATGATTGTAATTACTAGAAATTTCCCGCTTCATTTAGTAATCGTCTATTTTCATTTAATTTGATTAAAATCAATGTGGTGTACATACTGTATTCTAACGTGTAGTCAAATTTTAAAGTATATAACTCCGAGTGTCGTTATGTGGCGCACAAAAATTTAACCTTCCTTCAAAAGCTGCACACAGCTGATATTTTATGCGCACACAGCCTACAGAAAATTAGAGGGAACATTGATCACCACCCCAGTCCTGCTGGGCAACAGACACCCTACAGGGCAGCCAATGCAGAGCTGTACACATCCATAAGGCAATGGCAGACAAACAGTAGGCCTGGAAACACTCAGCTGCCCCCACCACTATCTGACATTCCCCAGCAGCAAACACAGTGAGTCATCAACCACTACACCCTGAGGGGAGGGGGAGAGGGGAGGGGAGGGGAGGGGAGGGGGAGGGGGGAGGGGGGGAGGGGAGGTGTTTGGACCCATAGGTATATTATGTACCACCACCCCCCAACCCACCCTCTGTGGCTCAGGGTAGGAAACAGGATCTCCCACCAACAGATCCACATTCTACATCCCTGCAATGGTGGCAGTTAGAGAGGGGACCATCACCACCCCAGTCCTGCTGGGCAACAGACACCCTACAGGGCAGCCAATGCAGAGCTGTACACATCCATAAGGCAATGGCAGACAAACAGTAGGCCTGGAAACACTCAGCTGCCCCCACCACTATCTGACATTCCCCAGCAGCAAACATAGTGAGTCATCAACCACTACACCCTGCAAGGTGCTCCAGCCATACACTCATAATTACAGACAGTCTGCTAGCTAGTCCACAGTGCATGTTCCTGGAGAAAATGTGCACACCCAAAACTAGAAAGTAAGCACACCCACCAAGCAGATAAGCTAGTGATTAGGCCCCAGAAAAGAGAACCCATACATCTCAATTGAAAAAAATTCAATATAGCACTATGGGGGAACCTAGCCATGCCGAGGTCACTGCTCAGTCAGGGTGAGAGTGACCTCCTAGCAGGACATGCTGTGGCCACCCTGTATGTGCAGGTTGTGGCTGGGCACTACAATGTCCCTGCCATTGCCCTATGCCCTGTGCAGATGCATGCTGCCCAGGCCACCCTGTCTGGGCTATATCCACAGTACCATGCTCCTCATTATGCACATTGGCAGGCTAACACTGGAAACAGTGCAAGCAGTGTGGGCTGAGTATGGTGTTGGCAGCCACCACACACTGGATAGACAGACCCACACTCCCACACCTATGCCAGCATTGTGCAAATATAGAGGCTTTTGGCAGCCCTGGCCACCGCACCAGTCCTGGGCACAGTGCAGGCATGGCTATGGTATGCAATACTGTTGGGGTCACTCCCCAGGGTGGTAAACACTGTCAGACACCAGACCTGAAACATACTCCACAGACATCAGAAAGGTTGCTATGATATAGCTCAAGGGTGTCCAACCCTGTCCTGGAGGGCCGCAATCCTGGCAGGTTTTTGTGATAGCCCTAATGAATATGCATGAGATATATATGCATTAGAGATATCCTGCCAACCTGACTGGTTTGTGGCCCTCCAGGACTGGATTTGGAGACCCCTGCCTTACACCTTTGTCATTTAAGATTGTGAGTGGACAAGGTACAGATGTCCTAGACATCGAAAGGGTAGATAGACTTTGTCACATTCCTCCTCGATTCCCACCACCACCAAAACGTTGTCTAATAGACCACATTTTGATGGTGGTGAGAAGTGAGGAAGATTGTGCCAAAGTCTATCTACCCTTTTGATGTCTAGGACATCTGTACCTTGCCCACACATAATCTTAAATGACAGAGGAGTAAGGCAGGGGTCTCCAAATCCAGTCCTGGAGGGCCACAAACCAGTCAGGTTGGCAGGATATCTCTAATGCTTATATATCTCATGCATATTCATTAGGGCTATCCCAAAAACCTGCCAGGATTTCGGCCCTCCAGAAAGGGTTGGACACCCCTGATATAGCTCACTCAGCAGATTGTGCTTAACTTAGGACTTGCTATCTGCCAGTAATCATAGCAACCTTTTGATATATGTGTAACGTATTCCCAGGTTTAGGACGGCATTGCTAAGGTATGCAGGTGCCAGTATTGGGAGATGCTGCTCCGCGCTGGGCCCAACAGCCTGCCTCTCCATGAGGTTTTGGATAGATGCTGGAAAAAGGGACACAGAGGGCTGCAGGCGGAACATGCTGTGGTGCAGCTGGGCCACAGTGCGGGCTAGGGTGATGCCTAGGTGGCCCATAGGAATGCTGAAACAGTAGAGCAGCCAGACAGCAACTGCTGAGGGCCCAACATGGGCACAAGTGTGCTCTGCACAGTGTGACAGGGGATAGTACCCAGCAGGTACCCCGAAGGGCACGGAATATTGGCATGCGGTGCTTGGGGGAAGCATGGACAGCTATGCAGGCACCCCTACCCCAGAACCCACACCATAGGCAGCCGCCTACCCGCACACTGGATGGCCTGAGACTGCGCACCACCAGCTCCACCAGCAGAAGGGCATGTCAGCACTGGGGCAGAGGGGTACTGGTGGTGGAGGTGGCAGTGGCAGTGGCTGCTGCCCACAGCAGACCATGGCCTAGACCTGTTCAGGTGGGTGCCGTGCACTGCAACAGACAGGCTCTGTCTGACAAACAGCCATGGTATCTTCAGGGACTGTATTGTCTCTGTGGCCACAGTGTGGTGCAGTACACACATTGTGTTCAGGAGCAGAAGATCACAGGTTCAAGTCCCAGCTCTGGCTCCTGCCAACACAGTCCCCATATTTTACCCCCTACTAAACCGTGGTAGTAAAGACGAACCTTTATTGCAGAGAACATAAGCATGCATCAAACACCTATATTTTACCCTACAGAGTACAGACACCATAAACATGCACATTACCTAGAGCAGAGTCCCCCAAATGCAGTCCTGGAGGGCCACAAATCATTCAGGTTTTATGCTGTTTCTAATAAAGATGCGTGTGCTGCATTTCCATGCGCCGCCCCCATGGTATGCAGATGTATCTCATGCATATTCATTAGGGACAGCATGAAAACATGAACAGTGTTTGGCCCACCAGGACTGGAGTTGGGAACCTCTGCCCTAGAGCAGTGGCCAACAGGAGCAGAAACACCTGCACCCACAGGTTCCATTATCCAAAGCCTCCTGGAGAGGCAGGATGTTGGGCCCTGCGTGCATCTCCCAATACTAGCACTTGCATACCTTAGCAATGCCACCCTAAACCTGGGAATATGGTACACATATATCAAAAGGTTGCTATGATTACTGGCAGATAGCAATTCCTAAGTTAAGCATAATCTGCTCATTGAGCTGTATCATACCAATTTCTCTGATGTCTGTGGAGTGTGTTTTAGGTCTGGTGTCTGAAAGTGTTCACCACCCCGGGGAGTGACCCCAACAGTATTGCATACCATAGCCATGCCTGCACTGTGCCCAGGACTGGTGAGGTGGCCAGGGCTGCCAAAAGCCTCTATATTTGCACAATGCTGGCATAGGTGTGGGAGTGTGTGTCTGTCCATCCAGTGTGTGGTGGTTGCCAACACCTTACTCAGCCCACACTTTTTGCACTGTGTCCAGTGTTAGCTTGCCTATGTGCATAATGAGGAGCAAGGTACTGTGGGTATAGCCCGGACAGGGTGGCCTGGGCAGGATGCATCTGCACAGGGCATAGGGCAATGGCTGGGACATTGTAGTGGCCGGCCACAACCTGCACGGACAGGATGGCCACAGCATGTCCTGCTGGGAGATCACTCTCACCCTGACTGAGCAGTGACCATGGCATGGCTAGGTTCCCCCATAGTGCTATATAGTATTTTTCTTAAGTGATATATGTGGGTTTTGTTTTTTGGAGCTCAATCACTGACCTATCTGCTTGGTGGGTGTGCTGACATCCCAGTTTTGGGTGCACACATTTTCTCCAGTAATATGCACTACGGACTAGCTAGCAGACTGTCTGCAGTTAGTATGTGTATGGCTGGAACACCTTGCAGGGTGCAGTGGCTGTAGATTCACTGTGCTCGCTGCTGGAGAATGTCAGATAGTGGTGGGGGGCAGCTGAGCATTTCTAGGCCTCCTGTATGTCTGCTGTCACCTTATGGATGTGTACAGAACTGCATGGACTGCCCTCTAGGTTGTCTGTCCCCCAGCTGGACTGAGGTTGATGGTCCCCTCTACCACCACCATTACAGTGATATAGAATGTGGATCTGTTGGTGGGAGATCCTGAGCTCCAGAGGGCAGTTTGGGTGGTACTACATAATCTGCCTATGGGTCCAAACAGCCCCCCCCCCCAGCCCAGCCTGGGCCCATGTGACACGGCGCTACAATTGTGTGGCAGACTACCCATGTGAGGTAAGTGTATGGGGACAGTTCAGTACATCCATATACATATTCAGTGTTGATTGTAGCTGTGCATGCTGCTGTGTGTAGGTAGTCTATCTCAGTTATGTGTATCAGGTAAACCCACATGCCATATTGTCTATGTATCACATCTGAGTGGTTTGCCCTGTACCCAGGGAGCTAAGGACCTGTTCACAGAGTTCCTGATGCCATCCTGGTGTCATGGCAGCTGCTGCTGTTGATGTGCTAAAACACACCGTAACACACGTAGCCCATAGATCTGCCTAAGGAGGTTTTCTAAACATCATTCTGGTATGGTGGGTTTTGCATTTGCAGGGTAACACATCTGCCCCACCCCCAGGGGTCGTGAAACGTGCCCCAAATGGAATATTAGTCCCCCTGGTGATATGGGTGTGTGTGGCCCAGCAGTCTAAAACATCTGCCCTACCCCAATTTGCCCAGAGAGTCCATTAAAGTGGGTCCCCAGAACCCCTGGTGATATGGAATATGATGCTGTTGCTGTTTTCCAATCCCCCCTACCCCCAGGAGTCCTGAGAGCCTATAAAAGTGGGCTGTCAGTCACCCTGGTGATATGGTCCTGTGTGCCTATGCAGTTCAATACATCCTCCCTATTCCCAGGAGTCCTGAGAGCCCATCAGAGTGGGTTCCCAGTCACCCTGGTGATATGGTCCTGTGTGTGCCTATGCAGCTCAATACATCCTCCCTATCCCCAGGAGTCTTGAGAGCCCATCAGAGTGGGTTCCCAGCACTGTTCCCTCTAAGCTGTGCGTGTGTGCACGTGCACACACCTTGCCGAGCGAGCGCACATACTTTACAACAGAGTGCACAAAAATTACGGCTCTGATTCTGATAGAAAACAACACAGACGTCTTAAAAGTTATGATTGTAATTACTAGAAATTTCCCGCTTTATTTAGTAATCGTCTATTTTCATTTAATTTGATTAAAATCAATGTGGTGTACATACTGTATTTTGACGTGTAGTTAAATTTTAAAGTATATTACTCTGAGTGTCGTTATGTGGCGCACAAAAATTTAACCTTCCTTCAAAAGCTGCACACAGCTGATATTTTATGCGCACACAGCCTACAGAAAATTAGAGGGAACATTGGTTCCCAGTCACACTGGTGATATGGTCCTGTGTGCCTATGCAGTTCAATACATCCTCCCTATCCCCAGGAGTCCTGAGAGCCCATCAGAGTGGGCTGTCAGTCACCCTGGTGATATGGTCCTGTGTGCCTATGCAGTTCAATACATCCTCCCTATCCCCAGGAGTCCTGAGAGCCCATCAAAGTGGGCTGTCAGTCACCCTGGTGATATGGGTAATGCTGCTGCTGATGTGTCATACCTCACCCCACCCACAGGAGTCCTGAGACCTGTGTAAGGTGTCCTGTCAGTCACCCTGGTGCTATGGTGTATGTTGCTGATGATGTGTGCTAGGACACCCAACCCCCAGGAGGCCTGAGACCTGATTGCAATGGTGGGTATGTCATTCACATATTGTGTTAGGTTATGGCGGGTAGGTTGCACATCTCCCCTAGTCCGTGAGGTCAACACCTCATCACACACGTCTTTGATGTATCCAGATGGTATGGTAGGTGCAGATGTGGATGTGCTTAACAGCACCCCACCCCCATGAGCTATGAGATCTGATTACGAAGGCCTGTAACAGAGCCACGTCCCCAGAACTGTATGCTGAGTCAGGTCACACATCTGCCCACTCGCCAGGAATCCCGTACCTGTTTGCATACGAACATTACAGATGCTGTTGGAAGGATACATGCACCTGTTGCAGTTCCACAGCACAGCCTGAAACCCAGACATGAGCACAGGTGGCAATAGGCTATTCTGGTGCGATGGCCCCTGCCCCTGGTGTTGGCAGCCACACCTGCCTGAACCATACAAGGCCCAGGACATAGGAACATAACAACATAAGATAGGCCATACTGGGTCAGACTCAGGTCCATCAAGCCCAGTATGCTCTATACAACAGTGGCCAATCTAGGTCATATGTACCTAGCAGTATCCCCAAGAGAAACAGGTTCCACAATGCTTGTAGTGGGTCAAACATTGCTATCCTGGGCCTCGTAGAAAGCCAAATGGCATGGTAGTGGCCCCTGGCAAGGTGCATAGGGCCACCCACCCAACGTCCCATTTATGGACACATCACCCATGTGTGTTAGGATATCATGTTGCCAGTGGGGTTGGGTCGGATGACATGTGTAGATCATGACAAAACAAATGTGTTCACCAGACCACATACGGGGTTAGGGGGTACCCCGGACACCATCATTGCCAACCCAAACGTGGCATGGTCGTGCCATGTCATGCAAGGGGGCCAAAGGGGAATGGAATGGTGTGTTCAGGGTGCCACGCACACTGCACATAGGTGTCACTGCACACATGCCCAGACCCACAGCTACGCATGCAGGTGGCACTGGGAACAGTTAATCTCCAAGAACAAGCAGGAATTAGTCTTCACATGTGGGTGTCGTCGGTACCGACGGAGCCTGCGCGGGAACGCTCCCCAGCGTCCAATAGGAAAGCTTTTGGGAGCATCCCACAGCACCTGCGTGCTGCCTTCCCGCCTTTCCCAACTGCCTCTCTCCAGTTCTTCGTTTTCCACGGAGCCAGCAGGTCATTGTTCCTGTCATCGCAGAAAAACCTCTATTCTATTGCCACTCCTGTGGCAACGTCTGCCTTCTTTTTCTTTACCGGTACCACTGGTCTTTTAATTTCTTTTTCTAAAAGTTGAGATTTCCTCACACAAAAAAAAACAAAAACAGAGGGAAAACCTTCTTTGTAGGTCTCCCCTCGGTTTGGGTTTAGGCCCTAATCCCTTCTCCATCATGGAAAAACACTCCTCGGGTTTTAAAAAATGCTCAAAATGTGCCGGTACCATCTCCGTCACTGACACCCATGATTGGTGTCTCAAATGCTTAGGGCCGGATCACTCCATGTCTGAATGTGTGGCCTGTGGGATGTTATCCAAGAGGGGTCGGCAGAACAGAGCAGCCAAGAACAGTACCCTCTTTCCCTCTGACGCAGCCTCCCTCCGACGCGGCCTCGGTGGCATCGACGTTATCAAGGGCTTCCTCTTCCTCCCGTGGATCTCAGGTAGCCAGACACAAATCTGGCCGTTCCTCAAAGGGTAGATCCCCCTCCAAACATCAGGATGCCTCCGGCATTGCCCTTGAGGCACACGCTCCGGCCAAACAGCCCCGGCGGGAGTCTTCAGCCTCCAAAGCCACTTTGGGGCTCCAGGAAGTTCTCAAGGCCTCAACCTCGTCCAAACTCCTGGTGCCATGCTCTGGGGTACCGGCTTCGGTACCGATACACAGGCATCGGCAGCGTTGATGGACCAGAGGATCCTGGCCATCGAACACAGTCTGGCGGCTATCCTTGTGGCATCGAAGCCCTCAGTACCACCCCAGACCCCGCAAATTGCGGCACCGGTATCCGCACCGATTACAGTACCGGCATCGGCAACCACACCATCGGTGCCGATGAGTACCAGCATCGACACCCCCGTACCAGGTCACTCCGATACCGACGCCGATCGGTACCAATACCGCACTTTACCTGAGCACCCTGAGAGAAGATACTTCCAATCTTCTGAGGAGTCTGATGACTCCGACAGCTCAGAGGGTACCGATGTACCTCTCCAGGAGGAGCCTGCTTCTCCCAAGAGGAGAATGTCCCCTCCTGAGGATATGTCCTTCCAGGATTTCATCAGAGATGTAGCCAAGGGCCTCTCCATTTCAGTAGCAACTGAATCTGAGCACAGGGCACAGGAACTAGAGACTCTCCAATATCCCCAAGCTCCAAAGAAAGCAGCCACCCTGCCAATACATCAGATCTTACAGGATCTTCTTTTGAGAATGTGGGAGACTCCTCTTACTACCTCTCCACATTCTCGCATGCTGGATACTATGTATCGTGTGCCTCCGTCCCCTGGTTTTCATAAAACACAGCTCCCTCATTACTCCATCGTGGTGGAGTCTGCTATGAGGAGAATTAAAAGTTAAAAATGACATGCCTCCAACCCTCCTGGTAGGGAGTGTAAGACCTTAGATGCTTTTGGTCGCCGTGTCTTCCAAGCATCCATGCTTTCAGGCAGGATAAGTTCCTATATCCTGTACATGGGAATGTTCCTGAAGGAGGTCGCAGGAGATCTAGAACTGCTAAGTCCTCTTCTCCCAGATGACAGAGGACAAGACTATTTGGCACTTGTCAAGCATGCCCAGAACATTTCTAAAGTTGTCAACAGGACAGCTTTTGACTGTTTTGAGGGCATAGGCAGAGTCTCCACCATTGCCATTGGGGCAAGGAGACTTGCCTGGCTGCAAGCCTCTAACCTGGAACACTGGGTACAGGATAAACTGGGCAACATCCCCTGTACTGGTGAAAACCTTTTTGGGAAGAACTGGCAGGAAAAAGCCAAAGAATTGGATGCTGACAATGCTACCTTGACCAGGCTTTCAAAAATTGTAGATCCTGCAAAGAAGAAAGCTTTCAAAAAGCCTTTCTTCTCAAAAAGAAAGGATACTATCAGTCCTATGCTCAGCAAGGACAACCTGCAGGACAAGCTGCTAGAAAGGGTCAACAATTTACTAAGCAGAGAAAGCCGAGAGCTACTCATCCTCAGCAGACCCAGCAGCCTCAGCCCCCGCAGGGCCTTTGACTCCTTGATAGAGTACTTGCCCTTCCTGGCCCTCCAGGGAAAACAACCTTCAACAATCCCAGGAAGGTTATGTCACCTCATCCACAGATGGAGGCAAATAACATCAGAACCCTGGACTCTGTCCATCATAGAAGAGGGTTACAGGCTTCATTCCCAAAGCCTGCCTCCTCCTACAATAGTAAGGAAGTTCAGTTCTCAAAATTCCCCCAACTGAATCCAGAGGTAAAACGTCTCCTAGCTCAAGGAGCAATAGAAGAGGTACCTCTTCGCCAACAGGTTTCCGGGTTCTACTCCCCCTATTTCCTCATACCAAAGAAAACAGGAGGTCACAGACCCATTTTAGATCTCAGAGAACTGAACAAGTTCTTTTTCAAAGAGAAATTCAAAATGATTTCTCTAGGAACCTTACTTCCTTACCTCCACAGCCAGGACTGGCTTTGTTCTCTAGATCTCAAGGATGCGTACACCCATGTTCTCATCCACCAATCACACCGAAAGTTCCTTCGGTTCCTCTATCAAGGACAGCACTATCAATACAAAGTTCTTCCCTTCGGCCTTGCCTCAGCACCCAGAGTATTCACAAAGTGCATGGCTGTAGTAGCCGCTTTTCTCCGTACCAGGGGAATATTTATCTTCCCCTACTTGGACGATTGGCTCATCCGGGCAGAGTCACAAACACAAGCCCAGGCCTCTCTATCTTACACAATGCGTGTACTCCAATATCTAGGCCTTGTCATAAATCTCCAAGAATCCTTTCTAACTCCCACGCAATCGCTGGAGTTCACAGGAGCAAGGCTAGATACCAGACTGGCAAAGGCCTACCTGCCTCAGCCTCTCTGTCCTCGCATTGTGCAACTGGTTTCTTCAGCACTACAAAAGACTCACCTCTCAGCTCGAGAGATACTGCAGCTGCTGGGGCACATGGCATCTACGGTGCATGTGGTCCCCTACGCTCATCTCCACATGAGAGCAGCCCAATGGGCCCTCTCTTCCCAGTGGACTCAAGCAACAGGCTGTCTTTCAGATCTGATAGTAAACTCAAACCGCCTTACCCTGTCCCTGGACTGGTGGCGGTCACCACAAAACCTGTTGGAGGGGTCCCCTTTTCTGCAACCCCCTCCTCAGATCACATTAACAACAGATGCCTCCAAAGTGGGATGGGGTGCTCATCTACTGGACACCTCCACCCAAGGCACCTGGAATTCTCAGGAGATTCATTTCCACATCAATCTGTTGGAGCTCAGAGCAATTCGTATGGCTCCTCAAGTATTCCAGTCCCTTCTACAGGGCAAGAGAATACTAGTTCACACAGACAATCAGGTAGCCATGTTCTATGTGAACAAACAAGGAGGAACAGCCTCTCTGTCCCTTTGCAATGAAGCTCTTCAACTGTGGGCGTTTGCCAGAGAGCATCAGATCCATCTCCTGGCAGTCTATCTCCCTGGCATTCAGAACTCTTGGGCAGACAGACTCAGTCGTGTTGTGCTTCCACACAAATGGTCTCTACACATGGACCAACTCTCCAGCGTATTTCAACTCTGGGGAACTCCAGATATAGACCTCTTTGCAAGTCTGTCAAATGCCAAACTTCCCCGGTTCTGTTCACGGATTCCGGCTCAGGGCTGCCAAGCGAGGGATGCTTTCCTCCTCAACTGGGGGCAGGAATTCCTATATGCCTTTCCTCCCATTCCCTTGATTGCCAAGACCCTATTCAAGCTCCAGAGGGACAGAGGCAACATGATCCTCATAGCCCCACGCTGGCCACACCAGGTGTGGTACCCTCTGCTTCTACATCTGTCCCAGGTTCCACCCCTGGACCTAGGGTCAGCTCCAGACTTACTGTCGCAGGAGGAGGGGAAACTATGGCATCCAAACCACCAGTCTCTGCACCTCAGAGCCTGGCTACTGAAGGCTCAAACTCCTTTGGCCTTCCCCTCACTCAGGAAGTGCGAGATGTCCTTTATGCTTCCAGGAAACCTTCCACAAGGCATTCTTATGCCTTCAGGTGGAAGAGATTTTCCATTTGGTGTTCACAAAAGGGCTTCAACCCTCTTGTCATCCCTATAGAAGCATTATTGGAATACCTCCTTCATTTATCAAACACTGGTCTCAAAACTAATTCAGTCAGAGTCTATTTAAGTGCCATTGCTGCTTCTTCTGAACCCATCAATGGACAACCCATTTCTTCCCATCCTCTCATATCCAGATTTATGAGAGGCCTGCTTCTAATGAAACCTCCCCTTAAACCACCTCCGGTGGCTTGGGATCTCAATCTGGTTCTAGGCCAGCTTATGCAGCCGCATTTTGAGCCCTTAGCCACTACTTCCTTAAAGTTTCTTTCCTGGAAAGTACTATTCCTTATTGCAATCACATCAGCAAGGCGTATCAGTGAATTGCAAGCTCTAGTGGCTGATCCACCTTACACAAGGTTTCACCATGATAAGGTAGTCCTAAGGACACATCCACACTTCATGCTTAAGGTGGTTTTGTCCTTTCATTTAAACCAAGAGGTTTATCTACCTGTATTCTTTCCAAAACCTCATGCTTCAAATGCAGAGAAGACTCTTCATAGTTTGGACTGTAAAAGAGCTCTGACTTTTTATCTGCAGAGGACCCAGCAACACAGAAGGTCTCTCAGCTATTCATAGCCTCTGATCCTTCCCATTTGGGTACAGCAGTTTCCAAAAGAACTCTATCCAACTGGATTGCTCAATGTATTACATTCATCTATCATAGCAAAAACCTTTCACTGGAGGTCCATGTCACCGCTCACAATGTGAGAGCCATGGCAGCCTCTATGGCTCACCTCCATTCAGTCTCTATTAACGACATCTGTCGACCAGCTACCTGGTCCTCGGTTCACACCTTCACGGCCCACTACTGCTTGGATAAAGGCTCCCGCAGGGATGCTATGTTTGGTCAGGCTGTTCTCCAACACCTCTTCCATACTTAATCAACTCCTACCCGTCTCCCTTACGGGATGCCAGAGATCCATGGGAGGAAGTGGAACCCCTCCACAGGGCCTCACCACTCTGGGGATCCTTCCCTGGCATCTACAGCTAGGGAGTCCCCACATGTGAAGACTAATTCCTGCTTGTTCCTAGAGATAGCATAGTTACTCACCTGTAACAGGTGATTTCCGGGAACAGCAGGAATAAGTCTTCACAACCCACCCACCTCCCCTAGGAGTTGTCTCTCTCTCTCTCTCTCTTTCCCTATCTCTCTCTCTCTCTTTGTCTCAGCTTTAAACTCAACTGGAGAGAGGCAGTTGGGAAAGGCGGGAAGGCAGCATGCAGGCGCTGTGGGATGCTCCCAAAAGCTTTCCCATTGGAGGCTGGGGAGCGTTCCCGCGCAGGCTCCGTAGGTACCGACGCTACCCACATGTGAAGACTTATTCCTGCTGTTCCGGGAGATCACCTGTTACAGGTGAGTAACTATGCTGTACATGACACACACAGCAGTGGAGCAGGAGCAGCAAGATGCTGCCCACACAGATGCTTGTTTATGTTGGCCACCCACCAGAGATAAACAGTCACTGATGCCCCCACCCATTGTTTTCACATCCACAGGTAGAGGATCTGAGGAAGAAGGGGCGTGAGCTAAGGCTGCACCACACAGACTACCTTGCCCGCCTCCAGAGGGGGGTGGTGTCCCAGCGTGACGGTGAGTATTGCCGACCTTGCTGCCCAGTAACAAATGTCACAGTGGCCCTCCAGCCTGTGTGGTGCCTGCATATGTACATGTGTTATGTGACACAAATGATAGTGTGCTGATGACTGTCATCTTACTCAGAGGGCGATGCCGATGGTGAGGACCCCTCCACAGCCAGATATGCCCTGAGGCGCCCCCCTGCCCACCATGCAACGGAGGAGGAGGTGGTGGTGGTGGAGGACGGGGCTGACGAGATGGAGGGTGAGGCAGAGGAGGAGGCAGCAGACGTGTCATTGGAGGAGGGGGCTGATGGGGGCATGGAAGGGGTGGGGGAGGGGTGGCAGGGAAGGGAGAGGGTGTGGCTGATGTGGGGGTGGGGGAGGGGTGGAGGAGGGTGTGGAGGGTGGGTGGGAGGTGGCAGTGGGGGAGGAAGGGGGTGTTTGGGGGGGGAGGGTGATGGGGAACACAGGGCAGCACAGGGCACTGTGGGTTCCCGCCAGCCACTGCATGTGGCTGCACAGGATGGGCGGTGGCATGTGGATATGCCATCCAGGGCCACACACAGGTCACATGCGCATGCCACCACACAAACCCCTGGCACTATGTGTGTGTGTGGTGGCAGGTGTGTGCAGGACCTGTATGTGACACTGGATGGCATGGAGCAATGCCTCAATCTGCTGGTGCACACATACCAGTGGCTGATGGGATCCATGCAGCGGATGGCCGCCGAGATGGAGCGTCTGCCCTGTCGGCGGCCATCCCCTGAAGGGCGTCACAGGAGTTTCTGATGGCCTCTGTGACGTCCACACATGGGCCCTGTGCTGTCCTGTGTTCCATCACTGGACATGTCGCAAGGGATGTGTGAGCATATTGTTGTACATTATGAGTTATGTTAACTATAAACACAGTTTTTGCTAACTCACAATGGTCATGTGTCTCCCTTACCGACACACTATGGATGCAAGCATGGGATATGTGTGTAGCCAGGTATATGTAGTAAAGGTAGACATGGGTATCATACGTGGACTGGCTCCACATGCAGTCGTGGGGGCTGACCATGTGTGTAGGCATGTGAGACCAGGGTGGACCCTGAGATGTTGCAATGTAGAGGACGTCCCAGGATACCGAGGCACATGCATGCTGTGTGCAATGTGTGGGAAACGTTTCTGATGCAACATGCCTGTGTGGCAATAGTGGAGCTGGCAAACCACTACGTCTGTGCAGGCAGGGTAAGATGTACTGCTGAGCCCAGGAGCTACTCAGGGGTAAAGCTGTTGTGTGCGTCCTGGGACAATACATGTCACAGGGATGGGCGGTTAGTAACCGTATGCGTTTGTGTGAATGAGCAGCCGACCTATGCAAGCCACCCTTGTCTGCCTGTGCCATATGCATGCCTATGTGGGGGGGCAAGCACGTAGGCAGTGTTGCAGGCAGGGACAATGGTCACACATGTGCATCCAATATTGGGGGTATGAGGGGAGGAAAATGGTGACGGATCCCAACACTGGACATGTAGCTTCAGGACATTCCCCCTGTGCAACCTGGGAGGATGTGTAAACCGCCACGCTGCGGCCCAGGGGCTGGGACCTGACACAGTGCATGGCACACATGGCATGTGATGGCATCTGTGCATTGATACCTGGCAGTACAGACACCCCACCAGCGAGGGGCCTGGGTGCGGGTCATATGGTCAGGGACACGACATGCATTTGCACACTACTTAGGGGACCACAGAGACACACATTGGATGTACTGGTTAAAGGCTGTTTATTACGCACACAGTCACCTCCTGCGTGGCCGCCCACGCCTCCCATGGCCCACCCCCCCCCCCCCCCCCCGCGGTGCTGCACCTTGTTCTGGCACCTCGGGTGATGGTGCTGGTGCTGGCTGCCGCATCAGGGCCACAATGTCCTCCAGGGCACCCGCAATGCGGGTGAGCACCCCCGACTGGATCTCCTCCTGGAGCAGCCACAGCTCCCTCGTATTATCCCCCATAGCCACATATATGCGCTGAAGTGCCTGCCGAGTGCCTGTGGATGGGACAGAGGGTGATATGTGAGATACCTCTCCAGTAACCAACCGTCACACATACACATGTCACACATATCCCACCAGAGTGGTATGCAGGACACTCTTGCTTGCCACAAATAGAAATGCATGGCCAGGGTTAGACATGTGTGTCCCATGAGCCAATCGCATGCCTGGACGGGGTCCTGATGAGGGCTCATGGGACTCACATAGCCCACACAATGTCAGTGTGGCTGGTGGATCTGTTGATGTCTGCTATAAACACTGGTTGTCTGAGATTGGTCAGGGAGGATGAGGGTTAATTGCAAGCACAGTCCTATCTATAAATGGGTCCCACAGCTCCCTACAATGCTGGGCCACATTGCAGATCATGTTGACAGATGATGATGCATTACAATACCCATGGAGGCCTGTCTATAGGGCAGGGTGTCTGGGGGGCCTGTGACAGTGATTCCCGTTGTCTGATCACCTGGGGTATGTGGCCATGTACAGTATGTTTGTGTTGGAGCCACACACACATGCTGTCACCTGGCAAATCACCTAACGGGAGGGTGGAACACACCTGGCACATGGCACCCCACCCTCAACATCATCCACAATCACATATGTTGCCATCCCCCATGTGGATGTTGCCCAAACATCCATGGGGATCAGTGTGTATTGTGGCAAAGTCAGCCAATCTGAGCATGGGGGAGGAGAACAGCATAAGGAATTCACCCTAATTAAGGGGCCTCTGTTAGGTGTGCAGGGTCAGAAGGGCAGAGCCACGTTTCAAAGGCAGAAAAACCCCAGCTGGAACAAGTTCCAGGAGATACGTGATAGAGTAAGAGGGAGAGATTGGCAGCACGAGGACAACAACCGTTACTCTAACAAGTGCACTGATGATTCACATTTCAGAAGGCAGGGGGATTACAAACACCTGGGCAAGAAAGAGGTGGGGTTGGATCCCAGTGAGTATAAACCTTGGTTAAATTATGGAGGGTTTGGACGGAGCAGGGGGAGCAACAGAGGAAGCAGCAGAGGATGACAGACTCCAGAACAGCAAGGACGATGGAATGCTGATGAAGCCAGAGCAGGTGCTAACTCCTGGAGAAGGGCTGTGCTACCCAGAGCTGAGAAAGCTGATTTCCCTGTATCAGGTTGTCAACAGGGGTGGCAGCTGGGAGGTGGAGAATCTTTCCGACCACCAGAGAGGTTGTCAGCTGAACTGTCTGATCAAGTGGGTAAGTCAGAACCTATGCAATTGGGAAAATCAGTGTCAGAGCTAAGGGAAGAAGATATGTTGATGGATTGTTCTTTATGCCAAGCTGTAGACTTGAAGTGTTGAAGAAGAGGCAGCCTTGAAAGAACTGTTCCTCTTGCAAAGTATCTTTAAAGCATAAGCAGTAAGGAGGTACATTCCTGTTTGGTTTGAAAGGGGAATTTACTGCAACATAAGCTTGTGAGGAAAGCTGTGATTCATGCTTGTTGGTCAGCTGTGTTTAAACTCTGCACAGGCAGAAAGCTAATTGGCTGCTATAAAAGTTTGTGCTTTACTCCCTGCATATATGAAAATCCTGCTATAAGAGTTTTGTTGACACATTTTGAATGCTTATGTCATATCCTAGGTTTGTTTTTTGCCTGGAAGTGCAGCCTAGAGAGAATGGAGGCTGAGTGATGATAAATTGCCATAAAGGAATTAGGTTTGTTTTCTTTATGCTCTGATTGACCAAGGACTATAGGAAAAGTGGCATTCTGTTCTCTGTGAAAAGGCTGAGCTTCTGCCACGAAGAGGACTGTTTTAAAGGCAATGATTGAGTTCTGTTTGTTTTGCTACCAACTTGCTGAACCTTAAGCAACATTCCTAATATGTAGCAATCTGTAAATGATACCTGAACCTGACCTGTTCTGTTCTGTTTAAAATAAACTTTTTCTGTCACAAGCCTTACCCTCGGTTTAGCTCAACTACAACCCTTCTACTTAAAGCAAAGATATCAGAGCTGAAAGAAGAGGGTTTCCACAACCACCATGCCCACAACATCTAGAGACTAGTGGTTTTGGCGTTGTGCTTGTGACAGTATGTTATTACCCACCTTCAGCATCGCGTCGTGCTGATGCAGTGTGGGCCCTCAGCTCTGCCAGAATCGTGGCCATGCTTGTGGGAGGTGCACCTGATGAGCCTGGGGCCTGCATGGGGTGGTGGGTGGCCTCCATTCCAGTGCCCACACCAGCCTGTGAGATGCTGGCTGCATCCCCCACTGTGGCGTTGCTATCCATGGGTGGCTCCTGTGCCTCAGGCACCTTATAGTCTGCGGGCATGTCTTCACCCCCACTCATGTTGCCCCCGGAGACTGCAGCCTCGGGCTCCTCCCCACCCTGAGGCCCGGCCACATCCTCCTCCTCCTCAGGTGTCTCCATGATACTGCAGTCACCTGGGTTGTAAAAAGGCATAAACAGCACAGATAGGTTTTCACAGTCCACCTATGTACATGTGTGTACTACATCTACCCCGCAATCGATGTGTGTTTGGGGGTGCCCTCTATGTGTGCTGCATAGAAACCACTATGCAGCAGACTACTAATATTCAGCACCTGTTGTGCATTGCCAAGCACACGCATCACTGTGCATACAGTATGACAGACAAACATGCCCTGATCAGCGGCCCTCACAATCCTAATGGAGATGGCAATAACAGGTGTGAGGGTAGGATAATAGCAGGTGTGCGGGGACATGTTTGGAGCAGATGGGACGAGGGATGGGGTTAGGACCACATGTGAGAAGGGGGTAGGAACATGGCAACCAAAAGGGGTGTGCAGGAGTACAGCACACCCATGTCCCTCCGGGATAGGTACATGGTGGGGCTGCAGAGACACGTATGGGAGGGTGCCTGCAGATGGCTGATGCATATACAAAGGGGATTGCAGGCATGGCCTGAGAGCTGAAAGGTGTACATAGCATACATACCTGCCTGAGGATGGCCGGTGTCCAGGGCCTCTGTCAGCCCACACAGGTAAATCGGGCCTAGACAGTCGGCCAGTTCCTGCTCCAGGGGTGTGAGGGCTGGGATGAAGGGGCCACCCCCACCGGTGCCCATGGAATGTCACCTCTCTGCAACCATGTGTTCCCTGACACCTCTTTTGATGTCACTAAACCTCTTCCGGAGGCTGTCGAGGTCCCTGGGTGGCCCCCCTGCCTCTGCCACTGCCACCTGCACCTCCTCCCACAGCTGTGTGTGCGTGGCCACAGTGGTACGGCTACTGAGCCGCCCATACAGGACCTCATAATGTTCCAGGACACATGACAACAGGATGTGGTTCTCCTGAGGGTTGAACTTTACAGCCCTCCTCCGTTGTGGAGCAGGCACCGGTACCCGCTTTCTCTTGGCAGTGTGGGTCCCCTGTGTGGGCTGGGACCCATCCGATGTGCCTGCATCTGCCACCATACAGCCAACACTCCCTGCCATATCTGTGTCCTCACAAACAGGTGGCCCCCCTCCTCCCCATCCCCCTCCCCCTCCCTCTCCCTCTCCCTCTCCCTCCTCCTCTCCCTCTCCCTCTCCACTCCTGCCCTGTCCTGTCGCTCCATCTCCCTGCACTCTGTGCCCTCTCCCTCCCTGTCACACATTCCTGCTCTTGGCCTTCTCAGCTCCACCTCACACCTCCCTCCTCTCCCTGCTGTCTGCTCTTCACCTCACCTCACCTCCTTTCTCACTCACCTGCTCCTTGCCTCCCCTCCTCTCTGTCTGCCCTGCTCTGCCTCACACCTCTTTTCCACAAACCAGCCTCTAACACTCTCAACCGTACCACACTAGCTCTGCTACTCTTCACCACACACCTTCTCTCCCTCGCCTACAAAACACCCCTCAACATGCACCAGGTGTACAGGTTTATTTATATTTTTTTTTTACGTAGCGTGCGTTGCGCATGCACAGTTGGGTGAGCACGGTGGCTGCGTGCGCTGCGCATGCGCAGTTGGCTGCGCATGGGCGGTTGGCTGTATGCGGTGTGCACACACAGTGTGCTGCACGCTGCACATGCGCCGCCCAGAGGCGGGACGTGCGTGCGAGTGTCATCTGCACATGTGCTGTGTGTGCACACGTGAGACATGCATATACGCAGCGCGTGCAGCCAACCACCCATGTGAAGCCAACTACGCGTGCGCAGCCACCGCGCTCGCCCAACTGCACATGCGCAATGCGCGCTACGTTAAAAGAAATATATAAATAAACCTGTACACCTGGTGCATGTTGAGGGGTGTTTTGTAGGCGAGGGAGAGAAGGCGTGCATTGGCAGTGAAGGACGGAGAGTCAGAATCAGGTGTATTGTGGAGTGTGGTGGGTTTGTGATTGATGTTGGCTGTATTGTGTGGCTGTGTTTCTGTGTGGTGTGTAAGGTGTGTGTCTTGGTTAGTGAAGTGGTGTCTGTGTTTGAGTGGGTTAGAGGAGCAGGACGGGTGGAGTTTATGGTGGCCTTTGTGGTTGCTGCAGCTGCAGTGGGAGGTGGGCAGGTGGTGCGGTTGCCTGACGGGGGAGATGGTGTCTATGGGGCTGAGGCACAGGGCATGGGTGTAGTCCTGCTGCAAATAAGACCTGCAGCTGTGGGGGCAGGCCAGGCAGGGGCTGTGCCCACATGGCGCAGGAGGCGTGCTGAGGTGCAGGCTCGCCAACCTCGCCTCTACAGGCCCAGGGCCCAGCTCCAGGGCATGCGTGAGGACCAGGTCATCTCCCTCTACTGACTTAGCACAGGAGCTATTAGGAAGCTCTATGAGGATCTAAGACCTGACCTCGAGCCCCTGACTGATCGGTCACATGCCATACCGGGTTTGGTCAAGCTCCTTGGTGCCCTACATTTCTTTGCCTCTGGATGTTTCCAATCATCTATGGCCGCAGTGGGTGGCATGAGCCGCCCCACCTTCTCACGCTGTCTCCACCAAGTACTGCGTGCCATGGTCAGCCGGGTGCGGAATTGTATTGCCATTCCACACACTAGGCAACAGGGGTGGACCCTGAACCAGGCCTTTGAGGCGTTAGCCGGGATACCACACGTGATGGGAGCTATTGATTGCACACATGTTGCCCTGGTCCCGCCTAGAGACAGGGAAGTAGTGTTCCGCAACCGCAAACACTATCATTCCCTGAATGTTCAGGTTGTATGTGATGCAAATATGCATATTCTGAATGTGGTCCCCAGGTTTGCGGGGTCCACCCATGACTCCTATATCCTGCATCACTCGGCACTATTCAGACAATTTGAGGCAGCACAGTATGAGGACTGTATCTTGCTGGGTGGGTATTTCCCATTTCTGACATGCACATGGTGTTTATTTGACTACGCGTATGTGCAAATGTCTGTCTTGGAGTAGATCCCTCATTGTGTGTGTGTGTCATCTGCCTGTGTAGGATATAGGGGGGGTTGGTGCCCTCCATATCTGCGGAGGCACAATGAGGCCCATGCCACCAGCTGCTCTGTCATAGAGCACATCTTTGGCGTTTTAAAGAGTGGCTTCAGGTGTCTGGATAGGACAGGTGGGGCCTTACAATATACTTCACAGACTGTGGCAGAAATCATCATAGCCTGTTGCATCCTGCACAACATTGCTCTCAGGCACAATATCCCTGCCGAGATTAATGAGGGATGATCCGACATGCCCCCCTGTACGTGCCCATGGTGACACACGTGAGGGCACAGCAGTCAGGCGGCAGGTGATTGCAGAGCTCTTCTCATGTACGTGCTGCATATGTTCCCACCTACATTTGTTGGTATATGTGTGTACTGCTAATACAGGTTAACATTTGTACACCAATATCAGTAGGATGCAACACTGCACTGACATGAAACAGACACTGGCTGGCCATCCCAACGTCAAATATAAGCATGACTGAGAACCAAACGATGTGGGCAGGGCAGAATAGCGGGTCGAGGTGGATTATGTGTGTGGGTGGTTTTAGGCTTGTGGGAGGTGCTGGGGTGACATTCCTGGTTTGTGGCTGATTGTGATAGCGGCTGCTGTGCAACCACAGTTAGTTGGTGTTATGCTTTGGGTGCAGCAAGGTGAGAGGCATGTGGTGTGGGTTTCACAGTGGGAGAGAGGACCATTTTTGGGGCCAGTTGTCCAGCTGTGCGTGTTTTTCATTTAGTATTTTGAGCTGATTGTGTGGGTGGTATGCTCTGGTAAGCTGGATCTGTGTGTCTGTAATTTTTGTATAGTGCTACATGTGATACGTAGCACTATATACATGCTCAGTACTATTTGTCATAATGGTATTTAATATCCTTAAGGGGAGTTAGTGGAACGCCACAGTGTGGCTGACTGTAAAGGTCATCGCGTAGCCCTAACATGGATGCGGTGAAGGATAGGGAACCTGTGCAGTGTCCAGCCAGGGGGAGTATCATTGTTCTTTTTTTCGGTGTAGAATAGCCATGCAGTGCAGTGTAGCATATGTACACACAAACAGAGGTGATTCAGGCAAGATCAGCAAGGTGTAGGTTACAGTAGGCAAGCAGAGAGATGAATGTGGGGGTGGATTGTGTTTTAGGGGTATTTTCAAGGAGGACAGAGTAAATCTAGCTGATGACATCTCGACATAAACCACATGACTCAACTACAGGCTGTGTAAGTGTGTAGAGGAGGAGAGTGCAGTCCAAGACAACAACTACTTTGCAGACCCTAGAGAAGGAAAGTTATGTCCACATACATAAAGATGCTCTGATGGGAGGGGGGTTATTAGGTGCACATAAAGGCTATCCATGCTTTGCCATTATCACTTTCAGACAGTGGGATGACATGCAGCCATCAAGGTCAGGTCACAAGCAGACATCGGGGTGTGGTTCAGCGGACATAACACAGACATTGAGATATATGTTTTGCAACTCATCAGTACACAGCTGTTAATGTTAGTCAAGGTATGAGATATACACACCAGGAAATGTGTTTGGACAAAGGATACCGGAGGTGCCCCTGCATATTTCCGTGTGTTACAGCAATTGATAGCGGGGTAGCAGACGACATTGGGACACCAGTACACACAGTGAAGGGGCATTGGAAGCAATATGGGGGACCCAGGATAATACTGCAGCCTTGGAGTGAGACAGGAACACGGTAGGAAGCAAACACTTCTGTTCACCAGTGTGTACGACAACAGAGAGGTGAGGGAGGGGACAGACAAAGTACAGACCCCTTTAGTTTGCCAAAGACATGTCATTGATGCCTCTCACATGGGAGAGATGTGTACAGTGTGATGGTGAACAGTCAGTCTGTGAAGGATGTTGGGGGTCTGCAAGCTGGGGGCAGGAAGGTGACGTGTGTGTTGCACAGCTAGAACATGACATATGCATGTTTCCCTTGTGTTTCCAAATGCTTGGTGAAGCTCCTGGTGCTGTGGTGCATTAGCTCCTGGTGCTGTGGTGCATTAGCACATGACTGTACGTCAGCCAACATGCTGTGGTCTGGGGTAGGCGGACCTACAGCTACATTGTCTGTGTCAGCAGTCAGGGGGAATACATGTCCTCAGTGATCTGTCATATTGTCCAGATGTTGTGGTTCACCTCTTTTCCCTGCACCTCCATAACCCATATCTTGCTGTTGGCACACATATCCCCATGTGTTCATGTGCAGTATGTGTTCTGCAACACTGTCTCTGGGACATGTCCAACAGAGCTGCATGTGTGTGGTGGTCCTAGGTATTTTGGTGGTGGCCTACACGTGCACCCTTCCCCGACATTGTACCATCAGCCAACACCAGGGTATCATTGCATTTCACAGGGCCTTTATGTCTACAAATCTCCACTTGTGCACATACAAGCCGTATGCTACTGCTGGCACGCACACCTTAGCATACTGTGTGTGGGGGTTTTTTTTTGGGTTGGCTGTGTGATGATACAGTGTTCAGGCTTTTTACATTATCATGTGGTGAGAGGGGTCTGTACACCTGGGGGGCGGTGGTGACTGTGCTATCTCTACCTTACTGCTGTTTACTGTATCACCATTGTGGACATGTGTTGTGTGTTGGGAGCAGAACTGTGTCTTGTGTTCTGACATACCACTTTTGACCTGCTTTTTTGTATCACAGATATCGCCATAATGTGGACATGCATCAACAGTGGCGTGACATGGTGACATGGTGATTCTACATATTTCGCTGACATTGTCTTCCTTCACTGTGACCTGTTATGGCCTTTGAGTGGCTCAGGGGATCCGAGACATACACCTGATGCAAGCACAAAGTAGTTTGCACCTTTGTTCTTTTGGGAATGACATCAGCCTTTACATGTTAATGATTTACTGTTTGTGTCATATACATTTCATGTTGGCTCTCTGTTCATGAACGCTGATGCACATAGGATGGAGCTGTGTAACATGGGCATGGACAGGACCATATCCATGTGACACCCATGTCTACGGTTTCAATTCAAAATGTCCCCAACATGAAATGTGTTTTGTGTCGTGATCATGTCATGTTTGCCTGTGTGTCCCTTTATTATGTGTTTCTTAATGTTTGACTCTCTGCAATTTGTGCTGATGTTGCAAGGCGCAGACCAATACAATATTTATCCTCTTCTGACACAGGGCAGAGAACAAACCAGACACATCTATTACAGTGCATCTGGCGTCGCCATCACCCACCTGTTGGGGGACACAACACCATGGAACTTTCCCTGGAAAATGGTGCCATAGGATGTTTGACCTCTGCGAGTGGGACACATGCCTAGGATGGACAGTATTATTTTTGGATTGCTACTTTGGCCATGACAGACATATCCAACACACTGTTGCTGCTGTGCTCTGGTTGGGAGTCGTGCTCATTGCAGGAGACACACAGGACCTTTCATGTACTGTGGCATATTGGGATGTGACACTTGACTATGCATGCCCAGGGTTGCAAGGATAGTCTTAACCTGACGTGTTGGATTGCAGATACGCTTTGGACTTTGCACACTGTGTACTGGTCCCCACGTGTGCAGCAGGGACTGACATTGTCACTGTATGTTGTGCATTCCTCCACAGTTGTGGTGTTGTGTTTTGGCCATGTGTGTGACATGGAACACAGGATACGCTCATCTGTTTGTTTCAACACAAATATACAGCCATGCATGTGGCATAGGGGGAGTGATGGAGAGGTCCTGTTGTCTATGTCCACCTACTCTCCACCTGGACATGATACAGGTTTTGCCACAACACCGCTGTAATGCACACCAGCATCCTGGTTTGATGTTTTCAATCACCAAGGGTCTTTCTGTGCATGTGTGGCATCACTGTATCATGTTGAAATGTCGATGGTGCATGTGCATATGACTGACTATGTTGGGGAAACACAGCACGTGGCAATATGGCTTCTGTGTGGTTTACTGTAACATGTTTGCCCTTAATTTCCATCTCTATATACTGTTTCTTGTGTTTGTTTACTGTACAGACGTGACGCTCTGCATTGATTTACAAACCTTGCATTGCATGTCTGCACAGTTCTATTTATCCCCTGAGGTAACGACACTCACATTGCCCTGTTATATTTGGAGTGTTGCAGTGTGAGTGTCCGTTATCTTCCTTCAATTGTGCATTCCATGTACCATGACAGACACTGTCTACACACCAACCAGTGCAGGGGGACCTCCTGCATGGTGTTATCTCTGCATGTTTCTGCAGGTAGTTTTCATTTGAATTCTCTCTGTGTTCATGTTCCTCTGCTACCTGTTAGCATATCCTCATTGTGCATTTGATGATTGTTTAGAGTTACATTGTTGCAGCTTGGATTCCTATATCAGGCATTATGTGAGAGCTGAAACATTACTTTCAATATGTGTTTTTAAAGTTACAACGTTTGAACAGCATATGCTGTTTTCATTTGTGTGCCTCCTGTGTTGCCAGATAGATATGTTTTAGGGAACAGATCATGATTGATGTGTGTTGGTCCCTCATCATGCACCGCCTACTGTCTACATGCACTCATATGTCAGTAACACATTTGAGGCGTGCAGCAGCATGTGGGGGTGGGGGCCTAATGCATAGTGCATACCATGCATGTGCTGCACATTCTGTCTCCTGCCCTTCATTTGTAGACGGGCCAGTGACCTTTCTGTAGGATGTGGGTTGCTGCCCTGCTAAATGTGTTTCCGTCTTTCACCTGGGATCCACTCACCTTGGTATTATGATGGCGGTATCTACACTATCTGTGAAGATGAACCCAAATAAAAATATGTGTTTGATATACATTTGTCTCTGCTGCTGCTTGATCATGGTGACAAACATGCAATACAATGTGTGCCTTTGAGTCAGTCCTGACTCCTTGTGACCCAGAGACTCCAGGTTTTTTTTGGCAGTGTCACTGGAAGTAGATTGCCAGGCCTTTCTTCCAAGGTAATGGAGGGTTACGTGACTTGCCCAAGGCCACATGGAGTGTGTCACGCCCTTAGCCCCTTACATTAGTATGGAGGGGCATGGATTTATTTTTGTCACTGTGGTGCTTCAATTTTCTGGCCTTTTCTAACTGGATGCCTTTAAATGCATTCTGGGAAAGGTAGTTCAGTTAGATATCATTTGGGCTCAGATGAAAAAAAAACACCTTCATTTGTAGTTGGGTTTTGAGTGTGTGCAATTTATTCATTAGCACAAAAAGACACGCTAAGGTTCACAGATCCACCTTTTTAAGATATTTTCACCAGGAATTCTTGTAACACATACAGGATAACTTGAACTGAAACAAACAGCTTTCCTCAGCTTAATTAACTGTACCTGCATTCAGCAGAGCTTTGCTGTGCAGATCAAAACAAACAGAAAGAAACTTTTAAACTAGGTTTCTTTTCCCTATCCAGTCCAGAACAAATACCTGGCTATCTTGTAGGTTTAAAGTCAGCACTTCATACAGATAGTCCAATTCATACAAGCAGTTAAAGCTCATTTCCAGGTTTTCTCAGTAGTTAGACAAACAAAAGCATTTCTTACTTCCTTCAATTGAAATGGCATCCAAACTGAGCTCTGCACTGCTCACAGCTGTTTCTCAAAAGACAATCAGGAAGATTCAGCTTTACACTGCGTCACACTATTCCTGAGCTTAGAACATTAACAAGCAAACACAGCTCTCAGGGCTTTGGACACTGGAGGCTTCTCTATATGGTTGACATTCCCTTGTAACCCTTCTTAACTGGCAGACTGGCATGCAGAGCAGTCCATGTATGAGACGTCTTCATCACAAGGTAAATCTGGCTCCCCCAATTCCATGGGTTCACTCTCTAGCTCAGATTCAGATAGCTTACTTGACTGCCTTCTAGAATGATTAAGGCTGTCTCTGGCAAATACGTATTGCTCCTTATTAGCTAAGCTTCTGGGGTTCATACCTTGATCAAAGCCTGTAGTAGCTTCACTCCTTACTTGCTCTAGCCACCATCTAGCATGTCCTGTTCTCCAATTAGTGCTTCTGGCTCTTACTGCTCCATTCCTTGAGTAGGCAAAACTTCTGCTCTCTCTGTCCCACTGGTCAGCAGTTGCAGCACTCTCTGGTCTCAGGAGTCCTTCCAGTTTCTCTCCATGTGTCCTGCTTGTCCCTCTTCGTCTTCCTCCTCCTTCTGCTGGACTTCTTGCTGGCCTCTCTGACCTAACCTTAAACCCCTCAGGCTCCTGCTCCACCCTCTCAGGTGAGAGAGATCAAACTCCCTCGTGGCAGCTGTGTGATTAGGGGATGCAGTGACATAAGGGTTCCTTACCCTGGGCCTGTATTCCCTATCTTTTCTACCACTAGGGGCCCTCTGTTCCTCATTGTAGCCAGAAATTACTGGCTTTCTAGGAGCAAGTGGAGTTTTAAGTCCTGGACCTTTTAAAATGGGTCCCTTTATTAAGGTAAATTCCTTCTTTTTGCCCCTCTCTTCTAGGTCCTGATAAGCTTCCTTATCACAAGTGCTAGTGGGAATTGAACCCTGGTTGCTTGGTGACCAAGCCAGTTTTCTAACCACTAGGCTACTCCTCCACTCTTTGATCACATTGACACTTGTATCTACTGGTTTGCTGGTCATGTACATGACCCACCTGTGCTCACATCCTTGTATGGTGGCAGCTGTGTATCTGCCAGCCATTTGCCACATCACTGGGTATTACAGGTTCCCATACACACCCTCCCTTTGGGGTACTATTTTTGCATTGTGCTCAGTGTGCTCATTGGGGTTGTTTGGGGTAGTGGTTACAGGCATGTGTTATAACAGCATAGGTTGCAGGTTTGATCCCCACATGTGGTTTATTTTTTTCTTTTCTGTTGTGCTAACATGACCATTAGGTATCAGCAGGTTCATCACCTCTACACACACCCTTCCCTCTCTTCACTGTACACCAAGGTGTGCCCTCTGTGCTGCCTAGCCATCACATATTAGCTGTTACATAGGTCTCTTTCTTTATGGTATTTACATGGCAGTCCGCTTGAGGGTTTGGTATTATTGCTGTGGTTCAGCTGGTGTGTGGTACACCTGTTTGCATGTTCAATTCTCTCGTGTCCTGTTCCAGATTTTGCACCAGCTCCACAGAGCATCCTCTGCTGCCCTTGGGGTTTAGGTTCTTTCCTCTTTTGCATGCTGTATCCACTGCGTAACATTTCATTGTGTGTGTGCATGTAGTTCTATGTGGCTCTGGTCCCAATTACAGACTGTGATCTGATCTGTACACAGCAGATCTGCATGTGCATTTGGTCATGGTTACTGTTGGGGGTTTACCTGTCCTGACAGCCAGCAGGCGTCTTGTGTGATGCCCTGCACTATTCTTGTATGCAGCCTTTGCTAATGAGCTCACATTGGTGGTGTGGCCTACCGGTTTGTGCATTGCCATTTGTGGTACTGGTCATAGGTTTGATTCCTCTCTGTTCTCTTTCATTTGTATGCCTGTCCTGCAGAACTACTTTTCATTCCTGTGACAGTCATATCTGTGCAGATCTGCGCTGTGCGCATATTGTACCCTCATCACAGTTGTGACCCATCATTCTGTCCATCTACGTGTGTCTGGTAGCTGTGTGCCATCCTACCCTGATGTGCATGCTGCTACCCCACGTCCTGCACTTCTACACATTCCTGCATTGCAGCTCTCCCTGGTTGCCTCTCCTGTGTGTGCTCTGCATAGCACTGCTACTCCACTGTCATCCTGACATTCCACCTATCCTGCCACTTCTGCCTCCTCTGCTGCACACATCTTCCCATCCTCTGCCACACACTGTCATTACTGCATGGTACATTACCATCGCTCTGTGCATAGCTACAGCTGCCCCCGATATGTTTGTCCATTTTTCTAGCTGCCACATGGGCTGGAGGCTGATTTGTGTGGTCCATCAGCTCTGATCTACGTCCTTCCATTACTTATGCATTGTCTTTCCTTGCTGCTCTGTGCAGTGTTTGAGTTACATGTGTGTTTGGCACATACCTCTCTTGCCCTTCAAATTGGGGGACCTTACTGCTCTTGGCCAACGTTTTTGGATTAACCTATACATCCTTGGGGCATCTTACGCCACACATTTGATTCAGGCAGCTTATGGGGTGCCTACTATGGTGCCTTGGGAGTTGGCAACCTTTCAACATGGCCTCTGGGGCACATTATAACCCACCTTCGCTGACGTGGTTGTTTAGGATGTGCCTTCTGGTGCACCCTAAAAGGTTCATTAATTTATGGCACTAGGGTGTAGTTATTTTTAGATGGCAGCACAGATAGTTGTACAGTTGCAAGCAGAAAAAGGAATTACCTCTGCCAACCTTATTCATTAGGCACACTGGGGACTCGAACTCATGACCCCTGCACCATCACTCAGTGTATTGAGCATTGTGCTACACTGCTGTTCCTGTTTACATGTCAGCGCGCCTACTTAAGATTTCCATGTGTTAACATGCACAGTGCTGCCATCAAAAACAGTGCTGTAACCTTGCGGTGCCTCATAGGGCACCCTCTAAAGCGCCCTATAAGGCGCCCTATAGGCAACATTCTAGGGTGCCTTGGCGGATAGTGCACTTTATAATATGCCCTCTGGAGTGCCTTATAGGGAGCCTTATGCGGCACCTTATGTTACGGCACTTTGAGGGTGTGTTTGCTGGCAGCACAGATTTAAATTAAAAAGGTATTATTATTCATCAGACCCAATTGGGAATCAAACTCATGACCCCTGTACTATCAGTCAGTGTATTAACCATTGTGCTACACCGCTGTCCTTGTTAGCATATCAGCGCGCCTACTTAAGATTTTCATGCGTTTACATGCGCAGTGCTGCCATCAAAAACAGTGCTGTAACCTTGCTTTGCCTAATAGGGCACCCTATAAAGCACCCTATAAGGCGCCCTATAGGCAACATTTTAGGGTGCCTTGGCAGACAGTGCACTTTAAACTATGCCCTCTGGAGTACCTTATAGGGTGCCTTATGCGGCACCTTAGGTTACGCCACTGTGAGGGTGTGTTTGCTGGCAGCACTAATTAAAATAAAAATAAGATGCCTCCAAAGGCAATACTTAACTGTAAAAGGCAATGCCTCTGCCAGCCTTATGCATACTGGGGGATTGAACTCACGACCCCTGTGCCATCAGTCACTGTATTAACCATTGTACTACACTACTGTTCCTGTTTGCATGTCAGCGCGTCTACTTAAGATTTTCATGCGTTAACATGCGCAGTGCTGCCATCAAAAAGCGCCCTATAAGGCGCCCTATAGGCAGCATTCTAGGGTGCCTTGGCGGACAGTGCACTTTATAATATGCCCTCTGGAGTGCCTTATAGGGTGCCTTATGTGGCACCTTAGGTTATGCCACTGTGAGGGTGTGTTTGCTGGCAGCACTAATTAAAATAAAAATAAGATGCCTCCAAAAGCAGTACTTAACAGTAAAGGGTAATGCCTCTGCCAGCCTTATGCATACTGGGAGATCAAATTCATGACCCCTGTACCATCAGGCAGTGTATTAACCATTGTGCTACAGCGTTGTTTCTGTGCTTGCATGTCTGCGTGCCTACTTAAGATTACTGCGCGTTAATGTAGCAAAAAATGGGATTATCGTGTGATAATGTGCGCTGCGCACATTATCGCGTGATAATCACGTTTTGCTACAATAAGACTGAAACGCCCACTCCTTATATGGCAGCCTGTACACTAGCGCCGGGCGCACATTAAGACGGTTTAGTAAACATACCCCATAGTTTTATCAAGCACAACTATAGCTCCCCCTTTGTCTGCCGGCTTGATAATAATTTTATCATTCTTTTGTAAAGATTTTATAGCCTCATTTTCACCTTTGGTCAGATTAAAATAAGTAGAATGTGGTTCTGTACAGACCTTGTTCACTTGTCGTAAAACAACTTTTTCAAAAGCTTCAATGATTGGGTCTGTTTGAGGAGGAGGATTCCAAGAGGACTTTTTACTAACAATTGATCCATCACCAGGATTTGATTCTTGATTCATAAAAAATTGTTTAATACAAATTTTCTGAAAAAAATTATATAAATCAATTTGAATCTCAAAAGGGTCGGGTTTTCTAACGGGTACAAAGGATAATCCTTTATTCAAAACTGATAGTTCATCTGTCGTTAATGCATATCCAGAGATATTGATAACATTATGTATTGAATTGTCTAGTATCTCCTCTCCCGGGATCTGTCTGTGCTCCAACACCTGCATCCTCGTCCTCGTCCTCAAACCCTGTACTGATTGTATTGATTGTACATTTGATCTCGTTGTGGATCGTGATACCTGTCTTCCTCTATTGGTGGTGGGCGGGTGCGAGACCCATCCCGACCTCCCCCTTTCCAAAGCGCGTCCATGTTGAAAAAATTATTATTATTTCTTTGTGGGCCCTTATCTTGTTCTTTCACTCTTTGACGCCTAGGCTTCTCTTGTTGGGTAGAGAACAAAAATGCTGATGCATCTATATTTTCTACCAACTCACTCATGCTTCGTTTCTTTTTCTGTTCCGGAGGATCATACCTGTTACCATCATCTGTAATGCTTTCTTTACGGTCAAATACAGAGGGTCTTTTTTTAATCCAAATTCTGTCATTTTCCACCTTCTTACACCAGTGGTATACATATCCTATCCTGTAATCATCCTCATCTCTTTTGAACTTGTCAACTTTTTTGTTTTTAATTTCTTTCTTAAATTATTGAATATTTCTCTCGTAGTCTATATGTGTTTTACTAAAATTGTTATCACACCCTTTCAATATTGTCAATTTTTCATCAATCTCGGTTCTCAATATTTCTGAATTCTTATTAGCAGTTGTTATTAATAAAATCATTAAATCCAAGGAGCATTTGTTTAAAATGGCGTTCCAGCATTTAACAAACCCTTCTTCATTTAGATACAATCCTGGAGCTTTTTTCATTCTTAATCCCCTAAGGATAATTTTTGATTTACAACACTCTAAGGGGTATGTTTACTAAGCAGTCCTAACGTGCGCCCGGCGCTAGTGTGCAGGCTGCCATAAAAGGAGTGGGCGTTTCAGTCTTAATGTAGCAAAACGGGATTATCGCGCGATAACGTGCGCTGCGCACATTATCGTGCGAGAAGCCGCTAAGCACGTTAACGCGCAGTAATCTTAAGTAGGTGCACAGAGATACAAACACAAAAACAAAGCTGTAGCACAATGGTTAATACACTGACTGATGGTATGGGGTCATGCGTTTGATCCCCCAGTGTGCCTATTGAATAAGGCTGGCTGAGGCATTGCTGTTTAAGTTGTGCTATTTGAGGCATTTTATTTTTATTAGTGCTGCCAACAAACACACCCTCACGTGCACAAACCTAAGGTGCCGCATAAGGCACCCTATAAGGCACATTATAAAGTGCACTGTCAGCCAAGGCACCCTATAATGTCCCTTATAGGGCACCTTATAAGGCACTTTATAGGGGCCTTATGCCTTCAGTACTGAGGGTGTTTTTGCTGGAAGCACTAATGTACATTAAAGATAGACAATGCCTCCAACAGCCCCTATCAAATAGCCCCACTGTGGGTTTGAACCCATGACCTCCAGTTCCACAGGCAGTGAAGTAAGCCGTGTGCTACTGCACTACAGCTCTATAGCTGCAAACAAACCCCTGGCTGGCTACAGAAGGACTTCAGGTCACCACACAACCACTCTGCTGTAGTTACCAGGGTCGGGTCAACCCACCTGTACCCATGATGCAATGCACATGCAAATCAGCAGTCTACGGATTATCACAGGATGGGGTATGCACCCCACAGCACCTCTGCCTGGTAGGGGGAACTGACCGAGTGCACCCCCACAGCAACTCAGCCTGGTAGGGGGTGCCGACGGGGTGTGTTAATGGCACAGAGTAGCTACAGACCATCACATTGTGAGGGTATTGTGCTCACCCTGAGGGGAGGTGGGGTGGCCAGGTCCGCAGCACCTTCCATGGCTGAAAGAGGCTATTTTGCAGGTACCCATCAGTGCCAGTGTGTGTGATAGGTAGTTCCTGCAGACCCACCTAGGATACATTAGTGTCCACCTGTACTTGTCAATCAAATCTAGCCCTTATAGGCTATGATGCAACCAGAATAGTGCATATTCTGTGTTGGTGCCATGATAACATGATGTAAGTAAAAGGGGGTGTTTGGACCCATAGGTGGATTATGTACCACCACCCAACCCACCCTCTGTGCCTCAGGGTGGGAGACAGGATTCTCCCTATCAACAGATCCACATTCTACCACCCTACAATGGTGGCATTAGAGGGGGGCCATCAACCCCAGTCTCGCTGGGGAGCAGACACCCTACAGCGTAGCCAATGCAGAGCTGTACACATCCCTAAGGCAATGGCAGAAAGACAGTAGGCCTGGAAATGCTCAGCTGCCCCCCAACCACCATCTGACATTCTCCAACAGCAGGCACAGTGAGTCACCAGCCACTGCACCCTGCAAGGTATTCCAGCCATACACATATAACTGCAGACAGTCTTCTAGTTCATCCACAGTGCAAGATCCTGGAGGAGATGTGTGCACCCAAAGCTGGGATGTGAGCACACCCACCAAGTAGAGATAAGTCAGTAATTAGGCCCCAGAGAAGAGAACCTATATACTTAACTTAAGAAAAAAACAATAAAGCACTATGGGGGAGCCTAGCCATGCCGTGGTCACTGCTCAGTCAGGGTGAGAGTCACCTCCCAGCAGGACATGCTGTGGCCACCCTGTCAGTGCAGGTTGTGGCCAGGCACTACAATGTCCAAGCCATTGCCTTATGGCCTGTGCTGATTCATTCAGCCCAGGCCACCCTGTCCAGGCTATTCCCACAGTACCTTGCTCCTCATTATGCACATTGGCAGGCCAATACTGGCAACAGTGCTAGCAGTGTGGGCTGAGGAGGGTGTTGGCAGCCACCACACACTGGATAGACAGACACACACTCCCCACACCGATGCCAGGATTGTGCAACTATAGAGGTGTTTGGTAGCCCTGGCCACCGCACCAGTCCTGGGCACAGTGCAGGCATGGCTATGGTACGCAATACTGTTGGAGTCACTCCCCAGGGTGGTAAACACTGTCAGACACAAGACCTGTAGCACACTCCACAGACATCAGAAAGGTTGCTATAATGCAGCTCATTCAGAAAATTGTGCTTAAGTTAGGAATTGCTATCTGCCAGTAATCATAGCAACCTTTTGATATATGTGTACCATATTCCCAGGTTTAGGGTGGCATTGCTAAGGTATGCAAGTGCTAGTATTGGGAGATGCACACAGGGCCCAAAGTCCTGCCTCTCCAGGTGGCTTTGGATAATGGAGCCTGTGGGTGCGGGTATGTCTGCCCCTGTTGGCTGCTGCTCTAAGGCAGAGGTTCCCAACTCCGGTCCTGGTGGGCAGGACACTGTTCAGGTTTTCATGCTATCCCTAATGACTATGCATGCAATACATCTGCATACCATGGGGGCGGTGCATAGAAAGGCAGCACAGACATATTTATTGGAGACAGCATGGAACCTGAATGGTTTTTGGCCCTCCAGTACTGCTTTTGGGAGACTCTGCTCTAGGTAATGCGCATGTTTATGGTGTCTGTGCTCTGTAGGGTAACATGTAGGCGTTTTGGGCATGTTAAAGCTATCTGCGATAAAGGTTCTGTGTTTATTACCATGTTTTAGTGGTGGGTAAAATATGGGTACTGGCCTGGCAGGATCCACAGCTGGGACTTGAACCTGTGACCTTCTGTTCCTGAACACACTGGTTGTGTGTACTGCACCACCATGTAGCCACAGAAGCATTGCTTTCCCTGGGAATACCATGATCGTTCACCAGACAGGGCCTGTCTGTTGCAGTGCATAGCTCCCACCTACACAGGGCTAGGCCATGGTCTGCTGTGGGCAGCTGCCACTGTCCCCTCCACCACCAGTATCCCTCTGGCCACAACACCAGTCCTGATCACAGTGCAGGAATGCCTATGGTACGCAATACTGTTAGGGTCACTCCTCGGGGTGGTAAACACTGTCAGAAACCAGAACTGAAACACACTCCACAGATATCAGAAAGGTTGCTATGATGCAGCTCAATCAGCAAATTGTGCTTAACTTAGGAATTGCTATCTATATTAATCATAGCAACCTTTTGATATTTGTGTAACATATTCCCAGGTTTAGGGCGGCATTGCTAAGGTATGCAAGTTTTAGTATTGGGAGATGCTGCTGCGCGCACGGCCCAATAGCCTGCCTCTCCATGAGGCGTTGGATAGTGGAGCCTGTGGATGTTGGTGTTTATGCCCTTGTTGGCTGCTGCTCTAGGGCAGAGGTTCCCAACTCCGGTCCTGGTGGTCCAAACACTTTTCGGGTTTTCATGCTGTCCCTAATGAATATGCGGCGCCACTCACTGCCTCTGTGTCATTCCCTTCCCCTCGACCTACAGCAGCCATGCCCTCCCTTCTGCTGTTCCGTCCCCTCTCTGCCCCAAACCCCACCACCTCTGCACCATCTCTCAACCAGAGATGTCACCCCCAAACCTTGCCCCCACGGACCTCTGTCACTCTCTGGGGGAGTTTCGGCATGCAAGACGCCTAATCTTGTCCAGAGCCCCCACCCTCCCCTTCCACTCACACTATCTCTGGTGCCATGTGGGGTACACACTCTGTTCCACATGCCCCAGCTGCTACACATGATCTCCCCATCTCTGCTGGTTCACCCCAGCCTGCTCTGCCTGAGACTTCACTATCTCTGGTGCCATGTGGGGTACACACTCTGTTCCACATGCCCCAGCTGCTACACATGATCTCCCCATCTCTGCTGGTCCACCCCAGCCTGCTCTGCCTGAGACTTGCTGTCCCCCTGACGTGACAGCACCTATTTCCGCTCTCTGTCATGGGGTCCCTGCGTTCACCCACACGCGATGCCCCCCCCCCCCCCGCCTGCAAGTTCTGGCCCCCCCTGCTGCCCCGGTCCCACCCCTTCCCCCTTTAGCTGTTCACTCGTTCCGTCATATCACTCCGCCCCCTCTCATGCTGGCTGTCCCATGTCGGGCCCATCCTTGGTTCCCTGTACTCTGTTGGTTCTATGGCTCTGTACTGTCCTCAGTCACCCCCCATCTCCCGCACCACTACCTCAGTGTTTGTTCCTGTGGCTGCACCTCCATTGCTATCCTGCTCACAGTAGGTGTACCCCATGGATCTGTCTGTGATTTGCTCCTTTCCCTCTGTGTACGCAGTCCCTTGGTGCACTACCCTTGCCCATGTGTGCAGTGGGTGGTCCGGGCATCTCGCAGGGTTGGTGTATGCACCGGGACACACATGGCAGGTGGCCACGCACTGTCAGCATCCCTATCTGTGGTACGACAGGCTGGAAGCACTCAGAGGGGGGTGGGTGGGGTCCAGGGCCTGGCCGTGGGCCTTTGCAGGGCCCTGATGGGAGCGGGCACTGGCTTGGGATGTAGCTGCATGGTGACTAGTATTGTGACAGGGCCACATGGTGTGGGGCTGGGGACATGGCATGGTGGGGGGGCAGTGTGGGTGGGATGGTGTCTCCACATTGGGCCAGGTGTTGGCCATATGTTTGTGGGGACTGTGGGTGGCAGGTTACACTGTGCATGGCTGACAGGGGGCTATAGTCCGGGGGCGGTGTGGGGATGCTGCAAATGGCTTGTCAGTTACGCCATATGTTGTGTGGGACTGGCTGGGGACATGCGTTTCCATGTGTTATCTGACATGGACCCCACACCCCCCTGCATCAGGCCCTGTATGTGCTTGGTTGGTGACATTCACCAGACCACATATCCCCATCTTACCTGCACATGGATCCGCTGTATCCAGCGCGTGGGGCAAGCCATGGATGTAGATGGGCCCCAGTTGGTCTGCGAGGCACTGCTCTAGCGGGGACAGGGCGGGCCTCTGCGCTGCACCCCCACCTGTGCCATGTGCATGGCACCTCTCCTGTGTCAGTTGGGCCCGGATCCCCTGCTTGATATCACAGTACCATTTGTGTAGGCTCTCCACATCGCGCCTTGGGCCCCCTGCCACCGCCACTGCTGTCTGGACCTCCGCCCACGCACTGTTGTGTGCAGCAATGGTGGTGGTGCTGCTCTGCCGCCCAAAAAGCACATCATAATGGTCAAGGATACTTGCCAGGAGGAGCTCATTCTCCTCGTGGTTGAAGCAGACTGCCCTCCTCCTGGCATCCCCAGGCACTGGCTTTCTGCGGCGCTTCACCCCTTCCGCACCTCCAGGCTGTTCAGGTGGGTTCTATGTGATCCCGGATGGGCTTGCCTCCACCCCCTCAGGCGTGTCAGTGGTGGCGACCATTGGTGGGTGCTGGCTGCATTGCTCACCCCCCACTTATGTTGTCTCCTGCCTCTCCTCCTGCATTTGGTACCTCCTCTGCACCATACACTCTCGGCATTATGAGCATAATGTGCCCATTTAAGTACCTAGGATAGGGTCCTACGTGCGTTAATACTATGCAACGTGCATTATACATGTGCAATGCACGTTGCCTGTTCCATGTGTTGCGCAGGTGCGCATTGCGCCTGTGTGCTTTCTGCAGGTGGTAGTGTACAATACGTGCTCCATAAGCACACAGGGACACAACACTGGCCCTGTTCCTACCTCACGCACAGGTACGCACCTTACACAGGATGCGAGGATTGTGCGGTATGCACGTTCCTACACACGCTATGCCGTTATGCTTCTGTACATTCGGATCTGTCAACATCACTGCTACTGGTGTGTGCTGCTGCATCCACAGGTGGTTTATCTTGGTACGTATTTCATGCTACACACCTACAACTTCCAGTATGTATTATTGCTCTTGGTGCTGCGCGTTACATACGGCATGTTCCCACACACGTATGTGCGGCATGCGGCACATCCACGTGCATGTTTGACAGATACTAGCATGTGGAGACGTGCTGTGTGATCCTCCTACTCACGTTCCATGGCCCCAATCATGAGATATGCCTGTGAACATGCATTGCTACACGTGCTATGGCATTACGCTTCCGTACGTGCTGGGCATTTTGCAATAATGCTGCTGGTGTGCATTGCTGCATCTGCATGTGTGTTAAGTTTGTTATGATTACTTGCCACTCCCCATGTCATATTTAGTATCTAACTTTGCTCTACGTGATGTGTATCATGGCTCATATTGACCATGCGGGTTGTGCTGTGGTGGCGTTGGTGGAGCTGAAGGTGCTGTGGTTGCCTGATGAGGGAGATGGTGTCCATGGGTGCCACTGCAACACAGGCCTGCAGCTGTGGGGGCTCCACAGGCAGAGGTATTACCAGCACAGCACCGTAGACGTGCTAATGCACGCCCTCGCCTGCCTTGCCTCTACAGGCACAGGCCCATGCTCCAGGACATACATGAGGACCAGGTCATCTCCCTCTACCGTCTGAGCACAGGGGCTATTAGGGAGCTCTATGAGGATCTGAGACCTGACCTCGAGCCCTGGACTACCCGGTCACATGCTATACCGGGATTGGCCAATCTCCTGGGTGCCTTACATTTCTTTGCCTCTGGCTGTTTCCAGTCCTCGGTGGCCGCAGTGGGTGGGATGAGCAGGCCCACCTTCTCACGCTGTCTCCACCAGGTATTGCAGGCCATGGTCAGCCGGGTTAGGAATTACATAGCGATTTCTAACAATAGGCAACAATATGCGTATTCTGAATGTGATTCCCTGGTTTCCAGGGTCCGCCCATGACTTCTATATCCTGCATCACTCGGCACTGTTCGGCCAATTTGAGGCCAGACAATATGAGGACTATGTCCTGCTGGGTGGGTATTTACCATCTCTGACATGCACTGCCGGTGTATGATATACAGGGTCCCATTGTCACCTATGCCCTTTGCATGCCTTTCCTTGCGTTGTGTTTGTGGGGCGCTGACCTTGTATGGGGATGTGTCCACCATCACACCATGTCACCATCACCGTGGTCGTGGTCACGTACCTTTGTGGGATTCTACACTTAACGTTAGTTTGTCTTTCCTGCCATCTTGACTTGCCCATCAGGTATATGTTACTGTGACAACTGCTGTGTGTGCACTGTATCATGGCCGTCACATGATTGCACACATGCGCATCTCTGCCCTTTTCCATTGTGCATTGCCTGCCTGATGCATTCACAACTGCCACTAATGCCTTTTGGGCATAGGTGGTTGGTCATGTGTTTGGTGCTGGGATGTCAGGAGGTAGATGTTACATCAAAGAAGCACAAATCACGCTGAACACAAGGAAACAGTCACAGGCGTGAATAACAAGGAAAGACAGAGTCCTTTATTGAACCAATGGCCGCCCGAAACAGGCCATGTTTCGTACCCTTCGTCAGGGGCTAGCCAGGCAAAAAAACTAAAAACATGAACATATTAAACATCAGAAATGATAAAGGAACAACAAACCAAGATTAAGACCATGTTATAAAACACAAATGTTAAAACAATAAATATGTGTTAAATGAAGGTAAAATATAAAAACATAAAATTAAAAAATAATAATATCATACATGTACACAATTGACAAATGTAAAAAGGGGAACAAAGTGCTTGGGACCTGATGAGAATGTGCATAAATGAAACTAAAATACTAACCTCTGTTGTGATTCATAAACCAAGTGTCACTTCACACTGTTTGTGCAAATATTTAGATTATATGCTAATGCTAAAAAAACATAAAAATTATTCACAAAAATATAATAGAATAAATAAAGCCATACATCAAAGCATTGTATACTAAATTAAATCAAATTAACAAGCAAGGGATGCAGAGAGAGGAGGAAAAGGACAGGATACGCAAACAAATAAATTGCCAATGCATCTAGCACAGTCATGAAGTTGCTATAAAAAAGGGGGAAAATAAACTGAAAGCAAAAAGGAGTGAGTCATTGGAGACATTAAAAACATGAACAGGGTGAGCAAACCACTCTATGGGTTGTGCAGTTATAACCAGCCATCGCATATGAAGGGAGCAGCAAGCCCGTTTTAAAATGATTTTTTTAAAAAAGATCTTAGCCGATGTATTTCAAAAGAAAAAATGGTTATACTGAGATTAAATATGACCACATGTTAAAACCAAATATAGAAACTGATATGGCTATCCATGCATAGTTTTACAGCTACTTAAAACCCCAAATAAAACATCTAGTGCATATGTCTTTCCGTGGATGCAAGGACTTGTGTATATGCAAAAAATCACAAAGCAAAAATAGGGGCACGTGTATGAAGAGGAGAACCACGGTGAAGTGTTATGTAAACGAAAAGTTAAATGAGGAAACCTTCAAACCGAAATTTATATAACTTTCCAAATGGAACAGAGCATCCAGGTAAAAAGCTTATAACCACGGGAAAAAGTAAACATACCTCAGAAGAACTGCCGTCAATGCTCAGTGGACGCGCAGAAGGAAGAAAGGACGCCAACACATGCGCATATGAGGAAACCAGAGTGGAGGTAGGCGGAGCCAATTATGGGCGGGATTTGAAGAAAATTACAAAAAGATTAGACGTGCAACGTCAATCATGGCTTGAAATTTGTAAGTGTGTATCATGATAAACAACATCGATCATGTCAAGTATTAAACACAAAACAAATAAAACCAAAGTATTTCAAAGGAATCCTTTTAAATCCACTCGCTGAAAAAGGTGAATATGAAGATTGGAAACAAATGATGGATCGGTGCTGTTGAAAGATAAAACGCAGGAGAATCGCGGCATCCAACTAATCATTAAGGGTGAATATGAAGATTGGAAACAAATGATGGATCGGTGCTGTTAAAAGATAAAATGCAGGAGAATCGTGGCATCCAACTAATCATTAAATTGGAATCTTCCAGCCTGTACAACCATTAATAGATAATTAACATTAAACATTATATACACTAGATAAATACTATTAGGACAATGATCAATCCCCAGATATAAAATAGTCAACGTTTAGGGTCAGGACAATCCATAAGCGCCAAACAATATAAAACTATAAGATACCAAACCATTTAAATAGATGAATCATTAAAAAATAAATAAATAAATAAATGACAGTATACCAGCTTTATCAATAAAAGCGCATAAACGAGGTAAATATTAAAAATTAAATATTAGAACCCACACTCAAATATAATAAAAATATGTTAAGAAAGAAAAGAGGGGATGGTGAAACAAAATTGACCAGGGGATCGGGGGCCCAATGGGGCCTAGAAAAGAATCAAGAGGGGTAGCACCAGGGGCTCCAAAAAAAACTGACAAACCGGCAATGGCCAAAAGGGGAATTTTGATGATAAACCAATATGTATAGAAAAATTGACTACATACGGTGCCATATCAAAGAAAAACAGACAGGTCTGTGTCCAAGTTCAAACCTGCTGGGGCCAAGGAATCCATATGAAAAATAAACTTTTGTTCAAGCCCCATAATAGTCTTGATGATGTCCCCACCCCTCCAATTGGTCTTAACCTTCTTGATGATAAAAAACTTGAGATCCATAATCTTATGGCGGGCATCGAGCCAATGCTGAACTAGGGGCTTGTTAGAAAGTTGGCGCCTAATGCAACTTTTGTGTTCTACTATTCTAGTTCTTATGGGACGAGTGGTTTTACCTACATAGAGTTTTTTACACGGACATTGGATAACATAGACAACATTGCTAGTTTCACAATTGGAGAAGTCGTCTATGTAGAAAACCTGGTTGGTAAAAGGGTGAACAAAAGAATTCCGAACAGGAAGTGAGTTAAGACACACTGAGCATTTGCCACATTGGAATTGTCCCTTGAAGTTTGACAGAAGATTCCTCTCCGTGAGGGCAGAGGATACTAATAAATTTTGCAAATTGATATTACGTTTATGTGCCACTGTGAGTTTGAGATCTCTGAATGCTGGTATGGTCTGTACCAAATGCCACTCTTTTTGTAAAATTTTAACTATTGATTTAGATTGTGAAGAGTATATAAGCAGGCAGACTATACCTATCTCATCATTGCGCTTGTTGGTCTGAAGTAGAGTCTCTCTAGAGGACTCAAAGGCCCTGGTGTAAGCCTTATGCAAAAACCTAGCGGGATAATTTCTTGCCAAAAACCTTGCGGTCATGTCTTGGGCTTGTTCTTCAAAATCCTGAGTTTTAGTACAGATACGTTTAGCTCTCAGGAATTGGCTGATAGGCAGGTTATTTTTGAGTGAAGGGTTGTGAAAACTAGAGTAATGCAATAAGGTGTTCCTATCAGTTGGTTTCCTAAATAGCGTAGTAGAAAATGAATCAGTCTGGGGGCGGTGTGTGGATGCTGCAAATGGCTTGTCAGTTACACCATATGTTGCATGGGACTGGCTGGGGACATGCATTGCCATGTGTCACCTGACATAGCCCCCACACCCCCCTGCATCAGGACCTGCATATGCTTGGTTGGCGGCATTCACCAGACCACATATCTCCATCTTACCTGCACATGGATCCACTGTATCCAGCACGTGGGGCAGGCCATGGATGTAGATGGGCCCCAGTTGGTCTGCAAGGCGCTGCTCTAGTGGAGACAGGGCAGGCCTCTGCGTTGCACCCCCACCTGTGCCATGTGCATGGCGCCTCTCCTGTGTCAATTGGGCCAGAATCCGCCACTTGATATCGCAGTACCATTTGCATAGGATCTCCACATCGCGCCTTGGGCCCTCTGCCACTGCCACTGCTGTCTGGACCTCCGCCCACACACTGTTGCATGCAGCATTGGTGGTGGTGCTGCTCTTCCGCCCAAAAAACACATCATAATGGTCAAGGATACTTGCCAGGAGGAGCTCATTCTCCTCCTGGTTGAAGCAGACTGCCCTCCTCCTGGCATCCCCAGGCACTGGCTTTCTGCGGTGCTTCACCCCTGCCGCACATCCAGGCTGTTCAGGTGGGTGCTGTGTGACCCCAGATGGGCTTGCCTCCACCCCCTCAGGCGTGTTGATGGTGGCGACCGTTGGTGGTTGCTGGCTGCATTGCTCACCCCCCACTTATGTTGTCTCCTGCCTCTCCTCCTGCATTTGATACCTCCACTGCACCATACACCCTCAGTATTATGAGCATGATGTGCCCATTTAAGTACCTAGGGTAAGGTCCTATGCACGTTAAGACTATTCAACGTGCATTACACATGCGCAATGCACGTTGCCCGGCATGTTGCCTGTTCCGTGCGTTGCGCATGTGTGTGTTGCATCTGTGTGCTTTCTGCAAATGGTAGTGTATATTATGTGCTCCATAAGCGCACGGGGACACAACACTGGCCCTGCTCCTACCTCACGCACAGGTACGCACCTTACACAGGACGTATCACAGTGTGCGAGGATTGTGCTGTACGTGCGTTCCTACACATGCTATGCCGTTATGCTTCTGTACGTTTGGATCTGTCAACATCACTGCTACTGGTGTGTGCCACTGCATCCACAGATGGTTTATCTTGGTACGTATTTCATGCTACACACCCGCAACTTCCACTATGTATTATTGCTCTTGGTGCTGCGCTTTACATACAGCGCATTCCCATACACATAGATGCAGCATGTGGCACGTCCACATGCACATTTGACAGATACTAGCACATAGAGACGTGCCGCGTAGTCCTCCTACCGGCGTTCCATGGCCCCAATCATGAGATGCACCTGTGAACGCACATTGCTACACGTGCTACGGCGTTATGCTTCCGTACGTGCTGGGCATTTTGCAATACTGCTGCTGGTGTGCATTGTTGCATCTGCAGTTGTGTTATGTTTGTTATGATTACTTGCCACTCCCCATGCCATATTTAGTATCTAACTTTGCTCTACGTGATGTCTATCATGGCTCATATTGACCATGCGGGTTGTGCTGTGGTGGCGTTGGTGGAGCTGAAGGTGCTGTGGTTGCCTGATGAGGGAGATGGTGTCCATGGGGCTGTGGCACTGGGCATGGGTGCAGTCCCACTGCAACACAGGCCTGCAACAGTGCGGGCTCCACAGGCAGAGGTATTACCAGCACGGTGCCGTAGACGTGCTGAGGCACGCCCTTGCCTGCCTCGCCTCTACAGGCACAGGCCCATGCTCCAGGACATACGTGAGGACCAGGTCATCTCCCTCTACCGTCTGAGCACAGGTGCTATTAGGGAGCTCTATGAGGATCTAAAACCAGACCTCGAGCCCCGGACGTCCCGGTCACATGCTATACCGGGATTGGCCAATCTCCTGGGTGCCCTACATTTCTTTGCCTCTGGCTGTTTCCAGTCTTCGGTGGCCGCAGTGGGTGGGATGAGCAGGCCCACCTTCTCACGCTGTCTCCACCAGGTACTGCAGGCCATCGTCAGCCGGGTTAGGAATTACATAGCGATTCCTAACAATAGGCAACAGTGGGGGGCCCTGGGCCAGGCATTCCAGCAGTTTGCAGGGATACCACACATAATTGGAGCTATTGATTGCACACATGTTGCCCTGGTCCCGCCCAGAGACAGGGAGGTGGTGTTCCGTAACTGCAAACACTACCATTCCCTGAATGTCCAGGTTGTTTGTGATGCAAATATGCATATTCTGAATGTGGTTCCCTGGTTTCCAGGGTCCGCCCATGACTTCTATATCCTGCATCACTCAGCACTGTTCGGCCAATTTGAGGCCATAAAATATGAGGACTATGTCCTGCTGGGTGGGTATTTACCATCTCTGACATGCACTGCCGGTGTATGATATACGGGGTCCCATTGTCACCTATGCCCTTTGCATGCCTTTCCTTGCATTGTGTTTGTGGGGCACTGACCTTGTATGGGGCTGTGTCCACCATCATGCCATGTCACCATCACCGGGGTCGTGGTCACGTACCTTTGTGGGATTCTACACTTAACTATGTCTACCATATGTGCGTCATTGCTCTTCTGGGTGTCTCGGCACACATGTGGGTGACACTGGTATCTGCTACTGCTGCTCTGTTGCACAGGTCTTTTGGACAGGGACGCTCTGAGCACATATAGTGGGTTCCTTCTTTAGTATGCTGCGATACCTTTTGGTTGACATCAACTATGGCACACGGCCTCAGACCAACCACATACGCAAATGGACATGTGTCAACCTTTGTAGTGTATCCCTAGTAGACTCTGTATGCAATGTGTGTGTGTGTGTGTGTGTGCTACAGGGGGGGGGGTTGATTTGCTTCCAGAAACTTCCTCGTGCTGTACTGTGTGTTGGGGGGGCCATTCACCATTGTCTTTGTCTGCAATGTCACATGGGTGGGGTTGTGGTGACACATTAGATCACAGATGCATGCTCTATGTATGTCAACGTTAGTTTGTCTTTCCTGCCATCTTGACTTGCCCATCAGGTATATGTTACTGTGACAACTGCTGTGTGTGCACTGTATCATGGCCGTCACATGATTGCACACATGCACATCTATGCCCTTTTCCATTGTGCATTGCCATTTGTCTGCCTGATGCATTCACAACTGCCACTACTGCCTTTTAGTACAGAACATATGGGCACTTGAAACAGGGCTTCTGTCCCGAAACATGCACATCGTGCTTATCTACTATTCTAACTGCAACTTTTAGAGGACATACTTTCAGATAAGTTTATTTAAAGTCAAGTAGTGGGTGGTGAACCTTATATGAATAAAATAAGTGCACCGTCTGGTGTGGATGATACTTTGTTCATTCCTCCTTCGGTATGCTCCGACAAAAAATTGATTTAGCTTTGGGGACTATGTTTGTGAAGTTTATTTTGGATGTTTACTACTTCTTCACAGTTTCAGGTTGATTTTGATGTTAGTTTGACTATTGCCTTTGGGGCATAGGTGGTTGGTCATGTGTTTGGTCTGGATACAGTTGATGTGTGTTGCCCTCATTACCCTTTCCCGGGGTTCTGTGCCTCACACCTCCAGATGCTGGCGCTGAACTGTCATGTGCCATTATGTGATGTCATATGTTTGTGTCCTTGTTTATCTGTTGTCCATTCACACGTAGATGCTTGTGTACTTTTGTGTGTCCATCAGCTCCTGCTTGACCTCTCCACATTTCATTCTGCAGGTGATGCTGGGTATGGCTGTCGTGCCTGGTTGCTGACCCCCATGCGTCTTCCACGGACACGTGCAGAGATGAGGTACAATGAGGCCCATGCCTCCAGCCGCTCAGTCATTGAGCGCACCTTTGGCATTATGAAGAGTCGCTTCAGGTGTCTGGATAAGACCAGCGGGGCCTTACAATACCGATCCATGACTGTAGCACATATCATTCTGGCCTGTTGCATCCTGCACAACATTGCTCTCAGGCACAATGTCCCAGTCAAAATTAATGAGGATCTGGAGGAGGATCCTCTGTGCCCTCCTGTAAGTGGCCATGATGACACACGTGAGGGGATGACAGTCAGGCAACATCTGATCGAGGAGCTGTTCTCCTGTGAGTCCTGCATATGTGGGGATGTGCATATGGGTATACATGTACATGCTGCCATATGTGTTTCACGGCACTATCATGACATATATCTTTTCACTTGTGTTTTTGATTCCCCAGGATAAGCTTTGGACCCTGCCCGGTACCGTGGTGCAGTGGAAACTGTGTGTACGTCATTCAGCCTGCAGGTGACTCGGTGGGTAGACATAAAGGTAACTGTACCATGGGGGCAGTGCAGCATAGCACATGTCTGTGGTTCCCTCTCCACTGCACATATGTTGTTGTACACCTCTTTGGCCTGCGCCTCCATACCCCATATGTTCCGGTAGGCACCCATATGGCCATTGGTTTGTGACCATTTCTGGGGTTTACACACTGTATTTGAGACACATGTGACCGAACTGTGTGTGTCTACAGGTTACGGGTGTGGTGTTAGTGGATAGCACGTACACCCCTCCCTGGCATTGTGGCATTATACAACATCAGTGTATCACTGCATGGACTGTCATGATTGTTTCCACTGGTCTTAGATTGTGCACAGACAGACCGTATGCTACTTGCGGCATGCTCACCTTGTCCCACTGTGTGTGTCTCTGTGTCTTTGGGACGTGTCTATGTGACAGTACACTCTGATGCCCTTTATCATTATCTGGTGCAGGGATGTGTCTGGACACCTGTGAGGTGGTGATCACTGTTCTATCTCTAACCTTCTGCTGTTGCCCTTGTGTACATCGTGCGCATGTGTTTACGCATGTGTTCTGTGTTTTTGCCTGACCTGTCTCTTGTTTGCTGACAGACCACTACACATTAACGATTCCGTTTCACGCATCTCACCTTACCTTGGACATGTGGCAATGACGGCTGAACATGTGGACATTGTGATTGGATGCATTTCAATTACATCCTCTGCCTTTACTGTGACCTCTTGTGACTTTTGCCTGCCTCAGACAGCCCCTATCAGACGCCTGCTGCACACAGATGGTTGGTAGCACCTTTGATCTTTTTTTAATGACATCACCCTTTAAATGTTCATTTTGGGCTGTTTGTTTCGTCGTGCTTTTCTGTGGGATCTATGTGCACCAATACTGCTGGACATGCTGTGGACATCTAGGATGCCTGTGTGACATGGGCATAGATATGACCATGTCGAGATGGCAACCTGGTCTGCAGTGCCATCTCCTGATGTGGAAAACATGCACTGTGCTCTGTGTTATGATAGATTCATGTTTGCATGTCTGGGGATTTATTACGTACATATTTTGGTTTTACTGTCTGCATTGTGACTTGATATTGTGTGCAGCATACCATGACTTTGTTTCTCCTCCTTTTAACACAGGGCACAGCCAACACACACAGCACATCTACTACACTGCATATGCAGTCCCAATCACTCAACTGTTGGTGGACAGAACACCTCCATGCAACGATCCCTGGGAGATGGTGCCATTGGGTGACGGACCTATGCATGTGGGACACACGCCTATGATGGACATTATTTTTGGACTGATACTTTGAGCAGAACAAGGTGGACCAACACACTGTTGCTGCCGTGCTCTGGCTAGGTGTCGTGTTCATCGCTGGAGACACACAGCACCTTTGCATTACTGTGGCACATTGTGATGTCACACTTGACTTAGCATGTCCATGGATTCAGGTACAGCCGTAACGTTACATGTTGGGTTGCAGATGACATTTCCACTGTGGACACTATGTACTGGTCCATACATGTACAGCATGGACGCACCTACTCGCTGTATGTTGTACATCCATCTGACATTGTGTTGATGTGTGCTGCCCATGTGTGTGATATTCATCACAGATTTTCCACATATGCTTGGGTCAACATGGTGGTGTAGCCTACTGGTTTGTGCACTGACTTTCTGACCAGTGGTTATGGGTTCAATTCCTCTTTGTTGTCCTTTTTTATGCCTGTCCTATACAACTACTTGTCATTCCTGTAAAAGTCATATCTCTGCAGATCTGTAACGCCAGCACATAAGACCCTCTTCACAGTTGCCAACCATCCTTCCATCCATCTATCTGCGTCTGTCAGCTGTGTAGCATCCTGTCTTCATGTGCAGGCTGTTACCCCATGTCCTGCACTGGTACCCTTTTCTGCATTGTGGCTCTTCATGCTTGCCTCTCCTGTGCCTGCTCTGCATGGCACTACTAGTCCTCTGTCCTTCTATCATTGCACTTATCTTGCCACCTCTACCTCCACTGGTGGACACGTATACCCATCCTCTGCCACCCACTGTCATTGTGGCACTTTACATTGCCAGCACCCTGTGCATCGGTACAGCTGCCTCCGATATCTTCGTCCATTTTACCGGCTGCCACATAGACTGCATGCAGATTTGGCGGGTCTATCTGCTCCCACCTCTCCTACCTTTCATCACTTGTCCATTGCCTTTGCTTAGTGCTCTGTGGAGTGTTAGGGTGACATCTGGTTTTAGGCCTTACATTTCATACTTGTCAATTTGGGGCACCTTATTGCCCTTTGGACACCATATCTTGGGTCAGCTTAACAACATTGTGGCACCTTGACCTTGTACAGCACCTTATGTTAGGGCACCTTATGGGGTGCCTTGTAGAGTGCCTTAACCTAAGGTGCCTTGTACAGTGCTTTGTAACGCGCGTTAGCCTAGGCACCTTGTAACGCGTGTTACCTCACACAGCTTGCTTTAACAATGCACCGCCCACTCCTTTATATGGGCATCCGTACCATTACCGTGGAACCTAATGCGAGTAACATTACCGCGGTTTAGTAAACATACCCCTAAGAGTCACCAGTCAGGAAAAGGATCTAGGTATCATCGTAGACAACACATTGAAATCTTCTGCCCAGTATGCGGAGATGATGGCAGCCAAAAAAGCAAACAGAATGCTAGGAATTATTTGGAAAGGTATGAAGAATAAAGCTAAAAATGTAACTCATTTTGAACTGCCACTGCATGAGTGGTGTGGCTGCACAGGGTGCAAATACAGAAAGGCAGGGTTTGGAAGGATGTATCCTTGAAGGATACTAGCAAAAGAGGGAAGTTATGGCATCCTGATAGAGAGGTTCCAATCAAGGTAAAAGTAACATAGATGCCTTTAAATATAGAGTAGACAGTGCTGAAAGATTCCAAATTACCCCTTCAACTAATTATCTGATTGCTAATAAGAATAAAATACAACCTCTGAAATGCCAGTATGCAAATTTTCAAAGTCTAAAAAATAAGATGGGAGAGTTAGAATATATAGCATTAAATGGAAGCTTAAATATAATTGGCATCTCAGAGACCTAGTAGAAGGAGAACAAACAATAGCTTACCAAATCCGAGGCAGCATGGATTCACTAGAGGCAGGTCTTGTCAGACAAATCTGATTGATTTCTTTGACTGGTTGACCAGGGAGTTGGACCGAGGGCGAGTCCTAGATGTAGTGTATTTAGATTTCAGTAAAGCCTTTGACACCGTTCCATACAGGTGACTTATAAATAAACTGAGCACCGCTTGGGTTAGAAATTGGTTGAGTGTGAGGCGACAAAGGGTACAGGTAAATGAAGCTCATTCTGAGGAGAAGGTTACCAGTGGTGTGCCCCTGGGATCTGTCCTTGGTCCAATTCTTTTTAACATCTTTTTTAGTAATATTGCAGAAGGGCTGTTGGATAAGGTTTGCTTCTTTGCGGATGATGCTAAAATCTGCAATAGAGTAGACACCCAAGGGAGTGATATAGTATAGGGGGTAAATACCTCTGGACTCAAAAGAAGAGCGGGACCTAGGGGTGATCGTATCTGATGATCTTAAAGTAGTAAAACAGGTAGAAAAAGTGATGGCTAAAGCTAAAAGGATGCTTGGGTGCATAGGGAGAGGAATAGCCAGCAGAAGAAAGGAGGTGATAGTGCCTCTGTATGTCTTTGGTGTGACCTCATTTGAAGTATTGTGTGCAATTCTGGAGACCACACCTTCAAAACAATATAAATAGGTTGGCGTTGGTACAGAGGGTGGCTACTAAAATGGTTAATGGTCTTCATTATAAAGCATATGAGGACAGACTTAAGGATCTTAATATGTTTACTTTAGAGGAAAGTCGGGATAGAAGTGATATGTTTGAGATATTTAAATACCTCTGTGGCATAAATGCACAGGAGTAGAGCCTCTTTTGATGGAAAGCAAGCTCTGCTACAAGGGGACATAGGATGAGGGTGAAAGGCGATAGACTCAGGAGTAACATGCAGAAATATTTCTTTACGGAAAGAGTAGTAGATGTGTGGAATAGTCTCCCAGTGGAAGTGGTATAGATGAGAACAGTTCACTTAGGCTTTCAGCGGACTGGCGTGTAGGATCTTGTAGATCATTAGGATTGATTTGTAGCATATGCATGATCAGATGGAGAGCCAATGAAGGGAGTGTAATGTTGGGGTTATGTGGTCATGTCTTTTTGTGCCCATTAGTCTAGCCGCAGTGTTTTGTGCTATTTGTAGGATCTGTGTGGTCCATTTGGGTAATCCCTGAAGTAACAGTAATCCAGTTGTGGAGTGATTATGGCCTGGCATACGGTGCGGAAGTGGTTATGGTCTAGTAGGAAGCATAGGTTTTGAAGGATCTCATTTTATAGTTCGCTTTAGAGGTGATTTTCTTAATGTGCGCTTGAAGGTTAAGCCTCAAGTCTAGGAGCACCCCCAGGTATTTTACTTCTTTCCTTACAGGGATTGTAGGGTTTCCTATTATGAGGTTATCTGGTAGGATGTATGCAGTGTCTTTGGTGATTGTCAGGGCCTCCGATTTATTGTAGTTGATTAAGAGATTGTGATATGTGAGCCATTCTGAGATTAATATCATGCAATTGGTGATGTTGGAGTAGTCATGTTTTCTAGTGTCGAAAGAGATATAGACCATCAAGTCATCTGTGTAGAGATGATAATGTATATTGTGTTTTTGTATAATTTTGCAGACTGGTTAAATATATATGTTGAATAGGAGGGTCGGCAGTGAGGAGCCCTGCGGTATCTCTTGGTGGATTTGGAAAGGTTTGGAGGTTCTGTTCTTTATCTTGACCTGTGACCAGCAGCCCGAGAGGTATGAGGAAAACCATGTGTCAGCCATATTTTACCTGTCTCTTGCCTCCTGTTCTCTTGCCACTGTTCTGCATGTCTGTGTGTCCCCACTCTCCCTGCTTGCTTCCAATTGTTCTTTTGGTTGTCTATGTATCTGTGGTTACTTTCATCTCTCTGTTTGTTCTGATGGATCCTCTCCCAGAACCATCTTGCTGCAGCAAGGGGAGGCCTGCATCCATCTGGTGTGTAGAGGCGCTCTTCCTCTGCCAGCATGAGATGAGAGAGCATGGGGGTTTATGCTATACTAAAATTGAGTTGTCTGATGACCATCCCTCTTAGCTTTTGAGCTTTCTGCACAATGCATGAGCATGTGCAGAGGTTCCATGGGTAATGGACCATGCCTACATATGTGTCCGGCCACATGTGCACTTTATTGACACTGTACATGTATCCCTATTTCATGTCACTCCTGCACATTTCTGCTACTAATTTCCTTTATAAGGAACCAGCACATTCCCGCTGCTTTATTTTTCACTTCATACACTTTTAGGTCCTGTTGCAGAGGGTACGTGGAAATCTGGAGACATGCAAGTGGTGATTTTATACGGTACTGTTTCTAAAATTGCCATGGTGCAATGCACATTTTGATTTGCAAATCTCCACAGTCACCTGGTGGCCTTTCTAAAATGTGCCTTCATATGTATAGCAGCAACATTCAGCTGCTATACATAGAGCTAAATGTCTTTAAATATATACGGATAGCAGCTGCATATTGCTGCTATATGGATATTTAGGTAGAATGTCCTTGTTCTACCCTGGCACTATCTTGATAGCATAAATATGAGTCCTCATTCCTGCCAGTGTTCATTCCATATTTGTAAATAAAGGAGATTTAATTGTACCTTCTTCTCACATCCTCCAGATGTTTATCTGACAAAACAAGCACTTTTCCAGTGCCTGTTCATGTCTGGAGCAAGTATAACCTTGGACGTGGCTTTAGATATGCAGGACATTTCTGAGATTTGAGCGAGGATGCCCAACTTCTTCGGAATGCTACGCCTATACCACACCTCCATTATGACTTGGACGTCCTTGTGCTGGGAACATCCACAGAATCAGCTACTAAAATGACTCTGGAGACATCTCTGTGCTTTGGATGTCTCTATGCCCATTTTCAGATATCCAAAGCATGACTAGGGCTTCTAAAATAACTCTCTAAGGAGGTCATTCTGACACGCAAATAGCAGGGATGTACGTTCGGGTTGGCATGCACCCCTGCTAGTCGCTGGGACCATATTCAGCATTGACAGCTCCCCGCACACAAAGAGCTGCTGTGCGGGGAGCGCTGGATGGGGGAGGGAGGGGGAGGATGGAGGCGGAAAGTGGGCGGAGTAGGGGCGGGCCGCAGCACCTGGATGTACAGGGCCTATTCTGGTCTGGCCCTGTACGCCCGGTGGGGGCAAGAGGGATGTCTGGCTTATTCCACCTCAGGGCTTAGTTGGAAGTAGGAAAGTGCTGACACACACAGCTGCAGCCCCCAGGAATTCCCCCACAGATTGACCCAGATACCAATCACATAGAGCTCTTTCTTCTTACTATACAACTTCCTTCGCTCTGTCAAAGCTGTATACTGTATTAATGGCATCTTATAGCTAGCAGTAATAATAAAATAATTTGAAGAATAGTTCTTTAGCATGACATACCAAAATGACACATTTGAATTCACGGAGGCCTGTTTGGCAGTACTGATCTGAGCTTCACTGATGTCGATGCCCACCACTTTCTGAAAATGAGGAGCAAGTGGCTGAGTGCTCTTTCCTGTTCCACAGCCAACATCCACTGCTAGACCAAATGGTTCATCTATCTGAGAAAAAAAAGAACATGCTTAAGGAAACAGCCCACAAAGCTGACAGGATTATTAATAAACATATGTGACCCAGGTCATGAAATGCCCTATTGAGTAATGCTTTGGCCTCAATATTAATTCAGTGGCTGATGACTCAATGTACTGCTACATGCAGAGGTCTCACTTGCCCTGACAGATGTACGAGCGATTTTCTAGATGGCATTCCCCATTAGGATTGATGCCAGGGGCAGAGTTGGTGATGCCAATGAGATTATAAAGCAAAATGTTTTGGAGGGAAAATCTGATTTTTGCTATTTTCTGCCACCCAGAAGCAATCAGAGAGCAGCAATCTGCAGTCTAAGGCCTTGTGTGTGGGTTGGGCCCTGAAGTACCAACCAGTCTTGGGATCATGAAAAGAAAGAGTTACTGGTCTTTACCTTCTTTCTGATAAGCTGTCAAGAGGGAGCACAGGGCTCCTGAGGTTGCTGCGTCTCAGGTATTGGCCTAGTCCCGGAACAGAAAAAAATGTTAAGGGGATGTGATCTTTTGCCTCTCTTTCATTCCGAGGAAAAGTAGAGGGGGTTGCTGGAGTCGCATGACCGACAGGGATGTTTATGAGGAATATTTTTGTTTTGGTTCATTTTTGGATCATTTACCATTGCATTCGTAATTCACTTTAATAAGAGAGCCTAAGATTATACAGGATACTGTATGCTATTTCAGCACTATACGTCTGCAAATTGAGTGTAGTCTCTTTAAGAGCAGTAGCATTGCAGGCTGAGCACTGAGCATGTGCAGGCAGTCATTTAATCCTGGTTTTCAAAGCCAAGAGGAGGACTTCCTTGCTCTGCCTAGCTTTTCTGTGCAATATAAAAAGTTATTGGGGCTGATATTCAGAGGCAGTGGCCAGCACACTTAAAGCAGGAAGCTGTTGCTGTTTTAATTTAAGACCGGATATTCAATGTCAGGGTCATATCCAGCCACTGGTTGAATATCTAGTGTACTTGGTTGTGTTTTAGCTTACCAGGCAGTGATGATATTCGGTTAGCTAAACCAGTTAAAGTTAGGCCAAGGGTGGTGGGGTGTATGCAGCTCACCCCGGGTGCCGGCTGGGAGGGGAGTGCACCCCCACTGGACCAATGGAGGGCAGCATGAGAAACTTACCATAATGCTGGCTTACATAAGATATGCCATACTGGGTCAGACCAAGATCCATCAAGCCCAGTATCCTGTTTCCAACAATGGTCAATCTAGGTCATACGTACCTAACAGTTTCCCCAAAAGACACAGGTTCCACAATGCTTGTATTGGGTCAAGCATTGATATCCTGGGTCCCTTTTTAATAATGGTTTATGGACCTTTCCTCCAGGAACTTGTCCAAACCTTTTTTTAACCCAGCTACACTAACAGCCTTTACTACATCCTCCGGTAACAAATTCCAGAGTTTGATTACACGTTGAGTGTAAAAATATTTTCTCTTTATTTATTTATATATTTATTTATTTAATCAGTTTTGTATACCACCTTATCATTCAATCAAAGTGGTTAACAGGACAACAAAAGGGTTTTCATTGGGGCATGGAGGACAGAGAGACAAGACATTGTAATAAATTACAGTACATCATATTAATTTACAATAAATTACAGTACATTGTAATAGTATATAAAGATAAACTATAATATTATACTATAACATAACAAAATTGAGTAGAAACAATTAATAAGGTATCTTGAACTTTTATGTGATAGGTTGTTTGTCATAAGGCTCGATGAATAGATATGTCTTAAGGGACTTGCGGAAGTCTTTCATGTCGGTCTGAAATCTTAATTCCTCAGGAATAGAGTTCCATAGTTTTGGTGTCATAAATGAAAAAGCCCTTTTAGAAGTCATTTGTTTAGATTTATTAAAATTAAGATGGGTATTAAATCTGTTCGTAGCTTGGGAACGTCTGGGTCTTGAACTTGTGTCTTTAGAAATAATAGATTTTAGAATATCTGCTGATGGTCTGTGAAGAATTTTAAAAATGATCATCAGATTTTTGTACTTTGATCTTGCAGTGATTGGAAGCCAATGAAGTTCTTCAAGCAAGGGAGTTACATGTTCATATTTTGTGGATTCCATTATAATTCTTGCAGTGGTGTTTTGAACCATTTGAAGGGGGTGGATGGTATTTTTGGGAAGACCTTGATAAAGGATGTTTCCAAAGTCAACTAAAGACGTAATAACTGCTTGGCATACTGTTCGGAAATGATTGGTATGCAAAATTGGTTTGTCTTCTAAAGATTTTTAAACGATGGTAAGCTTTATTTGTAATTTTATTTACATGTGATTTTAAATTTAGATGTTTATCTAGGGTTACACCAAGGTACTTTACTTCTTCACTAAGTTTTTTTTTTTTTTTTTTAAATTTTTATTTATTGATTTTCACACCAACCACTACAAAGCCCACAAACAATAATACAGTGAAACAATTTGAACAGATAAACATCCGACCAAAACAGCGACACCCAGCGCATCCTAGAGAAATATATATATATAGTTGTCACTTATAAAAAACTGACAAACCCCGGAGAGAGAAGAAAACATAACGAACCTAAATCTCTCTCTCCCCCCCCCCCTCCCTCCCTAGGTTGGACTATGCAGAATAAGAAAAAGAAAGACAAAGACAAAGAAAAAGAAAAAGAAAATAAAAGACATCATCATCGATATGGCTCTAAGTATTACAAACAAAGAGAAACCCCCGAATATCCCGCCCCTGCAGCATAATCGTCCAGGTATTTCCATTTGTTAATGGATGAAACAAAACAAAAGCGCTTTCCACCATGGCGAAGCATCTGCTCATGAGCTTTCTCATACTTGGCGTAAAGACATAGCAGAGACCACCATTGATATACATTTAGCATGGAAGAATCCTTCCAATGAGACACAATAAGTTTCAAAGCAATTGCCAGCATGAAATTAAACAAAAAGGCCTTTGTCTTTGGCATATCTACTCCATCTACTGTAGAACATAATATTACAGTCTTCCATGACAAAGGTGCTTGAAAACACAGCACTCTTTGGATCCTCTCCCAGACCTGTCTCCAAAACCGCTGGACAAACGGGCATTCGAAGAGCATATCTTTCAACGTGGCGGGTCCACCTGCACAGGACCAACATTTATTATTTGTGGTGGGGCGCCATCTAGTGACTCTAACCGGCGTACAATACGCCCTATGCATTAGAAAAAACAGCGATTGGGAGAGAGCTGCAGATCTCGACACTCTATTCACCTGCCTCCATATTTGGCACCAGGACAAGGCAGATATAGATAGGCCCAAGTCCGACTCCCAGATTTTCTCCAACCCTACCAAAGAGTGTCCCACATTATCCCTTATAATGGCATAAAAATTGGAGGCTGTACCCTTTAGAGAACGACAACTTTCCATCATCTGTATCAACCCCCACTGGACACTCAATAAGCTAGGATCTCCCACCCTTTGAGCAATACAATAGAAACATAGAAACATAGAAATATGACGACAGAAAAAGACCACATGGCCTATCTAGTCTGTCCTTCCATAACAACAACTACAACAGTCCACTTTTTACCTTTAGAGATCCTCTGTGTTGGTCCCATGCTTTCTTGAATTCGGTTACTGTCCTCATCTCTACCACCTCCACTGGGAGACTATTCCATGGATCCACTACTCTTTCCGTAAAGAAATATTTCCGCATATCACTCCTGAATCTCTCTCCCTTCACCCTCATCCCATGTCCCCTCGTAGCAGAACTTGCTTTCAATTGAAAGAGGCTCTCTCCCTGAACATTTATGCCACGGAGGTATTTAAACATCTCAATCATATCACCTCTATCCCGCCTTTCCTCTAAGGTGTACATATTAAGATCCTTAAGTCTGTCCTCATATGCTTTATAATGAAGCCCATTAATCATTTTGGTAGCAACCCTCTGCACCAACTCCATCCTGTTCACATCCTTTTGAAGGTGCGGTCTCCAGAATTGCACACCATACTCCAAATGAGGTTGCACCAAAGACTTATACAGAGGCATTATCACCTCCTTTTTTCTGCTAGCCATTCCTCTCCGTATGCACCCAAGCATCCTTCTAGCTTTTGCCGTCGCCTTTTCTACCTGTTTAGCTACTTTAAGATCATCAGACACAACCACGCCTAGGTCCCGCTCTTCTTTAGTGGACAAAAGTACTTCACCTCCTATACTGTATTGCTCCCTTGGATTGCTGCAGCCCAAATGCATGACCTTACATTTTTTAACATTAAATCCCAGCTGCCAAATTCTAGACCATTCTTCAAGCTTAGCTAGATCCCTCCTCATGTTATCTACCCCTTCCTGGGTGTCTACTCTATTGCAGATTTTGGTATCATCCGCAAAGAGGCAAATCTTACCCGACAGCCCTTCCGCTATATCACTAACAAAGATGTTAAAAAGAATCGGACCAAGGACAGATCCCTGGGGCACACCACTGGTAACATCCTTCTCCTCAGAGTGAGCTCCATTTACTTGTACTCTTTGTCGCCTCCCACCCAACCAATTTCTAACCCAAGCAGTAACTTTAGGGTCCATCCCTAGGGTGCTCAGTTTGTTTATAAGTCGCCTGTGAGGAACAGTGTCAAAGGCTTTACGGAAATCTAAATACACCACATCTAGAGCTCTCCCTCGGTCCAACTCCCTGGTCACCCAGTCAAAGAAATCAATCAGATTTGTCTGACAAGACCTGCCTCTGGTGAATCCATGCTGCCTCGGATTCTGTAATCCGCTGGACTCCAGAAACCTCACTATTTTCTCTTTGAGCAGCGTTTCCAATAATTTACTCACCACCGAAGTTAAACTAACCGGCCTGTAGTTTTCAACCACATCCTTACTTCCGCTTTTGTGTAAAGGCACCACATGAGCCTCTCTCCAGTCCTTTGGCACCTCTCCCGACTCCAACGAGGCATTGAAAAGGTCAGTCAGTGGAGCTGCTAGAACGTCCCCAAGTTCCCTCAGTATTCTAGGGTGTATCCCATCATGTCCCATCGCTTTGTCTACTTTAAGTTGAGCTAGTTTCTCACGAACACAGTCTTCTGAAAATAGTTCAAGATGTCCCTCGCTTCTGTTCTTATTTGTGGGTGTTTTCTGAGGTCCTGCTCCTGGTTCTTCATCTGTGAGCACAGAACAAAAATATTTGTTAAGCAATTCCGCTTTATCCTTATCAGCTTCTACATATTCCGCCCCCCCCCCCCCTGCACCCTTGAGTCTGACAATACCACTTTTGCCCTTCCTCTTCTCACTAATATATCTGAAAAATGTCTTATCCCCCCATTTTATTGCATTGGCTATTTCCTCCTCCTTTTGAATCTTTGCCTTCTTGACTACTTTGCTAGCTTCTCTAGCTTGAGTTGGAGCCATTGGAAACACCAACTCCTGGGTAAACCAAACTCACAGTGCAAATCCTCAAAGGATTTCCATCTACCCTGACGAACGAGCTGACCAACCGTCCAGATTCCCTTATCTATCCAGCCTTTCCACACAATCACACTCTGTCCAATTTTAAACTTTGGATTATGCCAAATCGGTAATTGAGAGGAGAGGCAACCCCCCACCCCTAATTGCCTGTCTACAAAAATAAAAGCCTCCTGAGTGGCCTGTATTATCGGGAGGCGAATGAGCGAGTCCGCGAATCGCATACCCATCCACAGAGCCATAGGAATGGGAGAACCCAATTGTTCCTCCACATCTAGCCAGGATTGCCGCATCCCAACCTCCTTAGGGGACCACCATTCCACACCTTGCTTTAGCTTAAAAGCCATATGATACCAACGGAAATCAGGAAAATGGATACCCCCATTAAGTTTACTCGCCTTTAATTTAGAGGTCGCAATCCTAGGGGGTTTACCCTGCCAAAGGAAATCCACCAGCAGTCTCTCCAATTTTCGATAGAATTTGATAGGCAATTGCAGAGGCAACAGCTCCAAAACATAATTTATCTTTGGCACCAAGACCATTTTCAGGGAGTCAAGCCTGCCCCACCAAGATAGGTGCAGAGGGGACCACTTGATGGTAAAAGATGTGACCATTTCGAGCATATCTTTACAATTTATCTGTAACGTTTCTTCTAAGGAGCAGGCGAACTTTACTCCCAGGTATTTTATCGCTTTATCTTCCCACTGGAATGGAAACTGAGACAACATGGAAGAGAAAGTCCGTCTATTTAAGGGAAAAGCTACCGATTTGTTCCAATTGATTTTATACCCGGACAGACTTGAATAGGATGTTATAAGCCCTAAAACCTCCCCTACCGACTCAGGTTGGACAAAGAGCAGTAGATCATCCGCATAAGCAGATAACTTGACATGGATATCCCCAATGTGGATACCATGAACCCTGCTTGAATGTCTGAGGAGTAAGGCCAATGGCTCCAGTACAATATTAAACAGAAGGGGGGAGAGAGGGCAACCCTGCCGTGTTTCCCTAAATAAAGGAAAAGAAGTAGATAACAGCCCGTTTGCAAGTATTCGAGCTGAGGGATGTGCATACAATACCTGTACAAAACGCAGAAACTCATCTCCAAACCCAAACCACTTCATAGCCTGCTGCAAAAAGAACCAATCTAATCGATCGAAAGCCTTTTCGGCGTCAACTGAAAGGCCAACCACAGGGAGGTTGGAGCTCTCAGATACAGCCAAAAGGTTCAAAAGGAGACGGGCATTATCCGCGGAGGATCTCCCTGCAATGAAACCACACTGATCCGGATGTATAATATAAGGGGCAACCTTCTCTAATCGACGAGCAAGAATAGCTGCAAACAATTTATAATCCGCATTTAATAAAGATATAGGACGATAGTTTCCCACTTTCTGAGGATCCCTACCAGGTTTTTCTAATACAACAATTGTCGCCTCACTGAAGGAGCCAGTGGCCGGCAATTGTGCACTTAAAATAAGAAAATATTGTTGCAAAAAAGGAAGTAGCTCTATCATAAAAGTCTGATAAAACTCAAAAGGTAGACCATCCGGGCCAGCAGCCTTCCCTTGAGATTGCCCAAGTAATGTTTCCCTAATCTCCCCCAAACTAATGGGGGACTCCAAACCTTCCTTTTGGGGGGGAGACAAAGAGGGGTGCGGAATTTGCCCAAACAAAGCTTGGAAGGCGTCCGGGTCAGCTTGAGTTTCGGAGGTTTATAACTGAGCATAAAAGGACTTGAACGCCTCGGTTATCTCTTCCGAGCTTGTGCACAGCGATTGATTGTCATCGGATAAAGCCTCAATTCTTCTTTTGGGAGGTCTAGGCCTAAGAGTACGCGCAAGGAGGGACCCAGCTTTATTTGATTCGATATAGTATTTAGTTTGTTGATCGAATGTTATCCTCGCCGCTTCAGATGAGATAATAGAGTTATATTGATATCTCAATTTCTGAAGTCGTACGAGAATCCAGGGATCAGACTTATCTCTCAGTAGTCTCTCCCCCGCACGTATTTGGGCATCTAAACTCTGTAAACATGCCTTCCTTTGTTTATCGAGCTTAATTTTGTAACTAGTGCACTCAGCACGTATAGATGCCTTGAAGGCCTCCCACCAGGCCCACCCAGATGTATCCTGGGGAAGATTTATTTCAAAATATCTCTGAATTGCAGCCTTAATGGTCTTAATGAAATCCAAATCTTTTAGTAGTTCTCGCGGAAAAAACCATGATGTGCTCCTATTAGGAGGCACACCTAATTGTACATAAAAAGTAACAGCTGCATGATCTGATATGTGGGTGCTACAAATCTCAGAATGTGTAACCGAGGGAACCAAAGATTTAGATATTAAAAAGAAATCAATGCGAGAGTGCGAACCGTGCGGCATGGAGTAGAAGGTATAATCTTTTTTTTTTTTGAAACTTTTATTTTCATTTTACAACAAGCAAACGAAACAACAAACCAAAGGAGACAAATACAAATATACACATAAGGAAAGCAACCCCAATTACCCCCCACCCCTAAGCTTCTTCTCTGGAACTGAGGAGTATCATCAAAGAGGCGTATACATATAGCAGTGATTGTACATCCAAACAAACAAAAGAGTATCAGCAATATAGACTGATCATGTGAAATAGATTTAAACGGTCAGATGGGAGCATTTAGCATTTTAGCATTTTAAACATAATCGTGGAGTATCCTCCATTCAGACAAATGATAGAGGGTCTGAACGGAGAAGCCAACAGATGAGGTATTTGTTCATATTTACTGTATAGACTGACAGGATGCCACCATTCATTGAAATTAAGAGGGGACCTATTTTCCCCCAGTATTTTCCAGTAATATTGTAGTACCGGGCATTCAAACATAATATAAGTTAGTATGTGAATGGCCGTGTGGCATATCCAAAATCTGTTGCTCCGGGTAGCGGTCAGTTGACTAACCTATCAGGAGTATAGAAACTTCGGTGGATTAAAAGAAAAAAAAAAGTGTCTGAGTAAGTGAGGGAGATCGAGAGATCCATGTCAACCTGCTCCAGGCTAGGCTCCCATGTGCCGGGGTCAAAGCTACATGCAACTCCCGCTCCCAGAATTTCTGTGCTGTCTGAGCGCATTGGTGGATAATGGGAGTGGGGGGAGAAGCAGCCTCCATATATCTTCTAGCGCAAAATCTGTTATCAAAGCAGTAAAAGAATCAAGACTCTTGGGTGGACCACTCGTTCTGGGCGGCAGCCAAGCTGTCAAGGGCTCAAGTACTTGGTTGAAATCGCCGCCGAGCATTAATGGAGGGCTGGCAAATGCCTGTGCTAACTGCATAATACTTGCATAATAAACAGGATTATCCACATTCGGAGCATAAATACCAATACACGTAAATTACAGTCTCAACCTGAAGGTGTGTACGGGCCCATCTACCCTCCTTATCAAAGCTAACATCCATTACAATAGCTTGCAGAGACTTCTTAACCAAAATGGCTACCCCACACCGCTTGGAAACAGCGGAAGAGAAGGCAGTCGCCATATTAGACGTGGTATTAAGTTTCAATGCCGCAGCGGAGTTTAAATGCATGTCCTGAAGAAACATTAAATTAACATGCTCATGATTAAGATAGCTAAGGATTTTCTTTCTTTTGATTGGACTATTAATGCCTTTACGTTTTATGAGAAGATCTGACACAAGGCCATCAAGAAAGATTATAAATTCTGAGAAAGAACACAATAATGCACACAGTTTCCCAATGTCCCTCATCTTAACTATGTATGACTGTGCACATAACATAATAATCAATGAGTTAATGAAAATCATGGAAACGCCCCATATATAAAAAAAAATAAGCACCGAGGTGCACTAGAGAAGAAGCAAAACCCCAGAAATTACTGGCGACCTAATGTCTGCGGGGAGAAACTCCAGAGAGGGCCCAAGTTAAAACATATAACCTGTAAAACTATGCATGTTTCGAATCCCACCGAGGTGCACATCATGGAGGGATAGAAGGCCAAGTAAATTATAGATAGAAAGAAAAGTCCAGGCAGTCTCTATTCCAGGCTGGGATCACCGCGTCGGGCCGTTCAAGATGGCGGGCAAATCCGGCGAATTACAGATCAAAATTGTTGAATCATAGTTGTTGGATTAGCGCATCTGATCTGCGTTAATCGGAGTCCAAAAACATTGCTAGTAGATCGGGATCTTCGAGTGTTATGGCTGGGTTATGGAGAGTCTCTCTGAGCTTCACTGGATATATTAGGCCAAAATGAGCCTGTAGTTATTGAAGTCCAGGGCGAAAAGCAAGGAGTCTCCTCCGTCGGTCAACTGTGGACTTTGCCACGTCAGGGGAAAAGAAACTTTATGACTTTCAAATTCAAGATGATAGTTCGCCCGGGCAGCAGTGCGAATTTGCTCTACTTACTGGTATCGCAATAATCGAAAAATGAGAGCCCGAGGGGTCGTCCGATTGAGCGCCATATTAGCAGGAACACGATGCGCTCGGTCAGTCTCCAGATCTCTGTAAATAATAATCTTTAGCAAGGGGGGGAGAGTTTTGACCAAGAATTCTCGCATGTCTCCTGCTCGCACATCCTCCGGTACTCCAATGAGCCCCATATGGTTGCAACCAGCTCGATCATTGCTATCCTCCAGCTCTTTTTGAAAATTCTGTATCATACGCTCAGCCTTGCCCAATTTCACCAAGCGCACCGCGTGCGAGTCAAGGACCTCCGCCATGTTGTCCTGTCGTAGTGGGAGACTTTCAAGCCGGTTCTGAAGTGTGCCAAAGTCTTCACGCATGGTTCGGAGCGCCGCTCCGTTGGATTGTACCAGCTCCTTCACACCACGTATCTCCTCCAAGATCTCCTGTGGCGTTGCGGGGTTTTCCCAAAGTGGGGCCATCTTTTGTGGGGAAGAACTCTGTTTTGGAGCGTTTTCCGTGTGAAGAAGAGGGAGACCCGAGGTCCAGTCGCACTGGTTTGTGGCCCGCCGTTCCCCCCGAGGCACCCCGGTAAGTTCAGAGCAAAAAAATGAAATTTATGCAGGTAATAATTCAGGATTCTGAGTAGGCCTCTCGGGAGCTTCAACGCAAAGCGTCTACCCCGCTGGACATCAGGCTCCGCCCCAGAAGGTATAATCTTTATCTTTTGGGTGCTGGAGTCGCCAGATGTCGGATAACGCACAAGACTGAATTAGAGAAAGTAAAGCCGTATGTGCTCTCGACTGTTTTAGGGACCTACACGGTTGTCGATCCAACAAGGGATCCAACGCAAGGTTAAAATCCCCACCCAAAACTGTATCCCAGGCAGCCCACTCCTGTACCTCCTCATCTAAAGTACGGAAAAACTGCACATCTTCAAGATTGGGACCATAAACATTAATAAGAGCTATTTTCTGACTTCCAACCTGAATGAAGGACTTGGTCCATCTACCCTCTGAATCAGATTTGACATGCTCAATCACTGGTGCCAAGGATTTGAGGACCAGCGTGGCTACACCATTTTTTTTCCTCCAAGCAGGAGAATGGCCCACCACCATAAATTGCCCTACTCCCAATTTCATAGTTTCGGCAGACGAGAGATGAGTCTCCTGAAGGAGAACGACATCCGCCCTTTCCTTCTTACAATAAAGCAGGATTTTTTTACGCTTAGCCGGATTCAGAATGCCCTTCATGTTTAGAGACAGAAATTTGAGAGGTCTCGCTATATGTTTACCAGAAGTAGTAGCCATCATCCATTATTCCATTGCTCTTACTCATATTTACAAGGTCCAACCTAAAACAATTAAACCCCACAAACAACACCAAACACACCCAGGTGACACACACCCCCCACAAAGGAAAAGAAAAAGGGTGAGCCAGAGCCAGAGCCGGAGGACAAAACAGACATCCAACCCGGCCCCGCTGACATTAAGAAAATAGGTAAAGAAACCCTACTAACCCCTCCCCCCCTATCAAGAGCAAAAACAGATAGAGAAGTACCCGCGTCTACCTCCCCCACTTTTTTTTTTTTTTTTTTTTAGTTGAGTTTTAACCCTCTATTTATCCCAACCCTTAGTAAGTATATATCATGATTAGAACATTATCCTGATTAGATTCACAAAACCATATGAAAGTTAAAAGGTAAAGCGCCCCTCCGTCCCTGCACCTCCCACAGTATGCGATTTACCCGCACTGGACAGCCTTGGGGAAAGACCAGGCCCAAAGAAAACATATATTCCCTCCCTCTTGCCCAGCATATATGCCCTGAATCAAAATACAGATATTTCAAATAATAAAACAGAGCCAGGTGGTTACCAAGGGGGACAAGAGGAAAACTCAGACAAAAAGTCCAACACAGCATGACAGCTAGAGCTGCAAGCCCTAACAGGTATGAGACCTGCTCCCCACATAAAAAGAGTCCCGATTGAGAGGGAATTTCACCGCATCACTTCAGCTTCTTTCTCATCAAGGAACGCTTGAAGGGTCGATGGATCCTCAAAAGTTCGGGTTTGATTATGGAGAGTGACCCTCATCCGAGCAGGGAAGAAAAGCACGTATCGGGCCTGAAGACCCTGAAGCCTAGGTCTCAAAGCAAGAAATCGCTTGCGCCGCTCCACAGTGGGTTTATTGAAGTCTGGGAAAATAGCCACAGAGTGTTCTTCAAATTTTATCGGGGATCCAGCCTTGGCCGCCTGCATAATCTGTGTTACTTGAGAGTAACGGAGTACCCGGAGTATGATGGGCCTCGGGTATCGGCTATGAGGATTAGCCTGCGACGGCACCCTGTGTGCTCTATCTATTTCAAATGGAGGAGAAAAATTGAGCCGCAGGATTTTAGGAAGCGTTTTTTCCATGAAGCCAACCATGTTTGTGCCTTCAGCGCCTTCCGGTATTCCAAGCACCCGAATGTTATTTCGGCGCGTCCGATTGTTAAGGTCCTCCAGGCTTCTCTCAAGGGCCTCAATCCGTTTCGCATGTTTCGCCACCGCTGTTACCATTTCATCATGAGCGGCCACGCGGTTTTCAACCTCCTCCACTCTAGACGAGATCGCCACCAGTTGATCCTTTAGCTCTTTTAGCTCTAGGATATCTGTTTGGATGCCAGCTAAAGCCTCCCCATTTGCAGCTACCATCTCCCGTACCGCCCTAATCTCTTGGAGGAGTTCTTGTAGGCCCTCTGGGTTTTCACGTGTCGACGCCATCTTAAGAGGGGATGAAGGGTCGGGTTTTGATCTTTTAACACTGGGGTTTAAACCGGCTCCGAATTCAAGTCTGGTCTGCTTGCTGACCGCCATAATCCAACCTCCGTAGTAAGCGACCAAGAAAGGTACTTGCTAATGGTAGATAGGGAGGGAGAGCAGGATTCAGAAAGGATTCAGCCGGGAGCTACCGGGCTAAGCGACCATCTCCCTCGGCAGCTGGCTCCGCCTCCCACTTCTTCACTAAGTTTTATGGATTTGTTTAGGATATTAATTTCTTTAGGAGCCTTTAGGTTTTGACATTTAGGAGTATGTTTACTAAACCGTCTTAATGTCGCAGCGGTGGTATTATTGCGCGATAAATGACATTATCGCATGATATTATCGCGCAATAACGTCACTTATCACGCGATAACACAGCGGCGGCATTAAGGCACACTAACGCTGTGAAATCCGGGTCTCAAGGGTGGAGTAAGGCTTCCCAGAGGGCGGAGAGAAGGGGTCAATGGGCGGAGAGTGGTCGGGGAGAGGCTCCAGGCACACTAACGCTGTGAAATCCGGGTCTGAAAACTAACGCCAGTGAAACCCTTGCATTAGGCACATTTGCAGGAAAGAGAAACCATTTAAGTCAGCAATGTGCAGCAAAGGCAGGGAAACCCAGAAAAGTGATAGTTGTGATACATTTGCAGGAACCATAAAAGCAAATAAACATATAAAATTACCAGAACCACATTTAAAATCCCAATAACCAAGCTGGCCAATAGTGATATTATTGATAAACATAAAGCAACACTAATGACAAAGTGTAAAACTTAAGATATCATGTTCGGAAGGGTCTATGCTTTGTCCCCCTACAAAGTGAATGATCCCACATTGAAATAGTGCTGATCAGGGTTTCTGTTGTTTAGATTGGGCAGGTTTGTTATGGCATGCACATGTGCAGCAACAGCAGAGTGGGCACGTAGGAAAGGGCAACTGTATTGATTCTGTAAATGGGATCAGGGGACTGCAGGCAGCACATGCTGTGGACCAGCTGGGGCACAGTGCGGACTAGGCAGATGCCTAGGTGGCACATAGGAATGCCAAAACTGTAAAGCAGCAAGACAGCAACTGACGAGGGTCCAACATTGGCATGAGTGTGTGTCCCACAGTGTCACAGGGGATATTACCAAGCAGGAACCCCCAAGGGAACATAACATTGGCAGGCGGTGCTGGGGGAAAGTATGCATTTATTTATTTATTTATTTAACAGTATTTTTAAACCGCCTTATCTTATTAATCAAGGTGGTATCACAGCAAACAATCGGGTAAAGTGAGTGTGTTAATCATGCAGTGAGGGTGCAATTTAGTTGAGTGTGTGTTGTATCGTGTGCTAGATTGGGGTGAGCTATGTACAAGGTGTGGTGTGTTGCGTGCTAGAATGGTTTGAGCTATGTACAGTGTGGGCTATATACAGTGGTGCTGTAAAACATTATCTGTACAGGCAGCAATATGTGCTGTTATACATTCTCTTAGGTTATGTGATGTGTCCATAGTGTTCTATGAACAGCATGGTTTTTAGCTGTTTTCTAAAGTCTTTGAGGTCTGTAGTTGTCCTCAAGTCGTCTGGTAGTTTGTTCCATATAGTTGGAGCAGCCATGGAGAGAGCTCTGTCTGTTGTGTCCTTGCGTGTGTGTTTGAATTCACCTGGGGTGCTGACTCGGTTGCGTGTTTGTTTTCTTCTAGGACGAGTGCTGTTGTCTGGTTGAATGAGGGTGTGTAGGCTGTTGGCTGATGTGTGCTGATTTATCTTAAATAGGTTTATGATAGTTTTGTATCTGATGCGTGCACCGATTGGGAGCCAGTGTAAGTCTTTTAAGGTGGGTGTGATGTGGTCCTGTCTTGCAGTACCGGATATTATTCGTGCTGCAGTGTTTTGTGCTAGCTGGAGTGGTTTGAGGGCTTGTTTCGGTAGTCCCAAGTATATCGGATTGCAGAAGTCCAGTATTGGGGTTATCAGTGCTTGGAGGACAGTACGAAAGTGTTCTGGGGCAAGGAGTGGTTTCAGTCTCCTGATGATTCGCATCTTGTAGTAGACTTTTTGTATTGTTTTGTCTATGTGTGGCTTGAGGTTTAGCTTGTTGTCCAGAGTAACTCCAAGGTATCTCACTTCTGATTTTATTGGAATAGTAGTGTTTTGTATCTTGATGTTTGGCGGGTGTATGAAGCTTTGGTTCCGAGTGATTATTAGAGCTTCAGTCTTGTAGTTTATTGCGAGGTTGTTGTTTTGACACCAGCTTGTCATTTGGGTAAGGCAGTCTGTTATCTTGGAGAAATCCGGGTTGTCGATTTCTATCGGGGTGTATATCATGATGTCGTCTGCATATATTGTGTATTGAATGTTGTTCTCTTTCATGATGTCGCATATCGGTTGGATGTAGATGTTAAATAGGAGGGCTGAAAGTGCGGATCCTTGAGGTACTCCTTGGCGGACATTTATGGGTCGGGAGGTGTTGTGTCCCACCTTGACCTGTAGCTGTCTTTCGGTTAGGTATGAGTGGAACCATTTCAAAGTGATACCGTGTATACCAGTGTTCTTTAGTCTTTCCAGGAGCGTGTTGTGGTCCACTGTGTCGAAGGCTGAGGAGATGTCGATGAAGATCATTATGATTCCCTTCCTGTTGTTGTCAATTATTCTTAGGATGCTGTCGAAGAGGTAGATCAGTAGCGTTTCGACTCCGTGGTTGGGACGAAAGCCGTGTTGGTTGTCGTCGAGTGTTTCATGTTTGTCGATGTGTTCCTGGAGTTGTAGTTGTACCGTTTTTTTCGATGATTTTTGCCAGGAAGGGTATGCTGGAGATCGGTCGGTATGCTGCTGGATCCTTTTTGTCGAGTGTTGTTTTCTTTGTTATTGGTCTTACTGAGGCAAGCTTTAGTTGCTTTGGCATGAGTCCTTGAGTGAGTGAGTTGTGTACTATTTTGTGTATGGTGTGAATGAAGTTTGATTTGGTGGCTTTGACCCATGATACTGGGCATGGGTCTGTAGGCGCAGTGCTTGTGTTGATTGTAGAGATGATGTGGGATATCTGCTCTGTTGAGGGTGAGTAGAATGTGCCCCAGGTTTTGGTGTGTATGTCTGTCCTGGTGGTCCCACTGGGTGTTGTACGCTCTGTGGAGTGGAATTTGTCTTTGATGTGGTCGGCGAATTCCTGTGGGTCCACTTGTACTTCCTCTTCTGTTGTTTGCTCTTTTGTGAGGATCTTGACTATTTCAAAGAGCTCTCTGGGCTTGTTGATGGAAGTATTTATCAAGTTTGTGTGGAATTCCCTCTTTGATTGGTTGATGCATTCATTGTATTGTTTTTGTTTTGTTAGGTAGAGATGTTGGTCGGCTGCTGTTTTGTTTTTTCTCCATCTCCGTTCAATCTTCCTGAGCTCCCTCTTTTCCTGACGTATTTTTGCTGAGTACCAAGGTTTGTTTTGTCTCCTGTTGTGTTGGTGTTTCTCGTGCCCTCCACTGGATGGTTTGGCGGCGTTAGCTAAGATGCTGTTCCATCTGGAAACTTGTTCCTCCAGGTCATCTGTAGGAATGTTCAGGTGTTGTGTTGTGTTCTGTATGAATTCGTCCCTGTCGAAATTCTTGAATCGTCTTTGTGTGTGTGAGTTGTTTGTTCTTTCGTTTGTCTGGTCCTCTTGAGATCGTATCTTTGTCTCAATTAAGTAATGGTCAGACCATGGCACTGGGGTAATGGTGGGTGGAGAGATTAGGTCTCTTGAAGTTATGTAATTGGATGCGAAGATGAGGTCTGGAGAAGATCCATGTCTGTGCGTTGGAGCGTTGATTATCTGTGTGAATTGAAGTGAGGTCATTGCTTGCCGGAAGGCCTCTGCGTCTTTGGTATTGGTGGACTTGAGGTTGAAGTCTCCAATCAGTAGTGCTGGTTTGTTGTTTGTTGTTATGGCACAGGCTTCTTCGAGTATGAAGGCTAATTCGTCGGGTGGAGTTCTGGGTGCTCTGTAGGTTAGGCAGATTGCAATGTTTTTGTTTTTGATGCTGATTGTGTTACATTGCTGAGTATTGGAGAAGCTATGTGTCTTGAATTTTAGTTTTGTCTTTGCTATTATTAGGACTCCTCCTCCACGCTTGTGGGTTCGTGGGCAGTTGTACGCTGAGTAGTTGTCCGGTACGAGTTGGTTGAGTAGTACATTGTCGGTAGGGTTGAGCCACGTCTCTGTGAAGCATATTATGTCGGGCTGTCGCTCCTCTATGTGGTCTACAAGAGTGTGTATCTTGTTGCATACTGATCTGGCGTTTATGAGCTCAATCGTTGTTACCTTTGTTGAGTAGGTTGCTGTTACATGTGCTTCCTTTGTGTAGGATTGGGAGTTTGATTTGTGTCTGTTTGGTCTTTTTGTCTGGGCAGTTCTGAGTGTTTGTTTGTGTGTGTGCTGTGTTTCTAAATATGGCAATGCTGTTGGTGGGTACCGCGTTGTGTTTGCTTGTGGGTAGTGTAGGTGTGTGGTTGGTGGGAGGAGTTGAGTGACGAGTAGGTAGAGTGGGAGGAAGTATGTGACGTGCATTTTGGTCTTTTGTGATGTTCTGTTAGGGTGATGCCTTTTTTTCTTAAGTCCTCGTCTGTTGCTTGCTTTGCTGTTGTTTTTCCTCTGGTGTTCTGTTGTATGTGTGGCTGTGATTCTCCCTTTGTGCTCACTCTTGCCGCGCTGTTCCTTGTACGGCCTTGAGTCTGCCCCGATTGGGCGGCACTCTGCCGCTGTCTGGCTGTGCCCTTGTTGCCGCTCCAATCCCCCGATTGGGGAGAGCTAAACTTGGAGCAGGGGCCTGTCCCCGTGGGAGGGGAGCCTGTCCCCGTGGGAGGGGAGCCTGTCCCCGTGGGGGGGAGCCTGTCCCCGTGGAAGGGGAGCCTGTCCCCGTGGAGGGGAGCCTGTCCCCGTGGGAGGGGAGCCTGTCCCCGTGGAGGGAGATCCGGATCCGTTGGGGTGTTGGTAGTTGAAGGGACCGTCTGGTGGAAGGAAGTGTGTGGTGTGTAGTGAGGGTTCTACTTGCGGTTTTGACGTCCTTTTCTTCGGTCTAGTCCTTTGTTGGGTTCTGCTGCGATGTTGTTGGTGTAGCTGACTCGTTTTGTTGTTGCCTTCTGCTCGCCCTCGTGCCGCGCCTAAGGGCCACGCCAAAGGGCCCTCTTGCGAGGCCCTCAGGCGCGGGCCCGCAAGGCGCGGGCGCGCCCAGCAGGGACGCCGCTTTTAGCTGCTGCCTGCTGCTGCTGTTCCCGCTCCCACTGCCCGGATTGGGCAGGAGCCGAGTAGGGAGGAGCTGGTGTGTCCCGGCAGAAGCGGCGTCTCTGCGAGCAGGGACGCCGCTTTTAGCTGCTGCCTGCTGCTGCTGTTCCCGCTCCCACTGCCCGGATTGGGCAGGAGCCGAGTAGGGAGGAGCTGGTGTGTCCCGGCAGAAGCGGCGTCTCTGCGAGCAGGGATGCCGCTTTTAGCTGCTGCCTGCTGCTGCTGTTCCCGCTCCCACTGCCCGGATTGGGCAGGAGCCGAGTAGGGAGGAGCTGGTGTGTCCCGGCAGAAGCATGTCCATGTAGGCACCCCTACCCGAGAACCCATCCCATAGGCAGCTGCCTACCAGCACACTGTATGGCCTGGGACTGCGCTTCACCATCACCACCGGCATAATGGCATGGCAGCATGGTGGCGGAGGGGTGCTGGTGGTGGAGGGGGCAGTGGCATCTGCCCACAGCAGACCATGATCTAGCCCCGTTTAGGTGGGTGCCATGCACTGCAACAGACAGGGTCTGTCTGACGAACAGTCATGGTATCCCCAGGGAATGATCTGCCTGTGTGGTACAGTACACACAGCCAGTGTGTTCAGAAGCAGAAGGTCACAAGTTCAAGTCCCATCTGTGGCTCCTGCCAACCCTGTCCCCATATTTTATCCAGTACTAAACCATGGTAATAAAGACGGAACCTTTATTGCAGATAAAATAAACATGCCTGAAATGCCTATATTTTACCCTACAGAGCACAGACACCATAGACATGTGCAATCCCTAAAGCAGAGTTTCCCAACTGCAGTCCTGGAGGGCCAAACACCAATCAGGTTTCATGCTGACACTAATGAATATGCCTGTGATGCATTTGTATGCGCCGCCCCCATTGTATGCAAATGTATCTCATGCATATTCATTAGGGACAGCATGAAAACCTGAACAGTGTTTGACCCACCAGGACTGGAGTTGGGAACCTCTGCCCTAGAGCAGCAGCCAACAGGGGCATACACACCCACACCCACAGGCTCCACTATCCAAAGCCTCATGGAGAGTCAGGCTTTTGGGCCCAGCGCGGAACAGCATCTCCCAATACTGGCACCTGCATACCTTAGCAATGCCGTCCTAAACTTGGGAACACGTTCCACAGATATCAAAAGGTTGCTATGATTAATGTCAGCTAACTAATCCTAAGTTAAACACAATTTGTTGATAGAGATTCATGATAGCAACCTTTCTGATATCTGTGGAGTATGTTTCAGTTACATAAGAACATAAGATATGCCATACTGGGTCAGACCAAGGTCCATCAAGCCCAGTATCCTGTTTCCAACAGTGGCCAATCTAGGTCATACGTACCTAGCAGTTTCCCCAAAAGACACAGGTTCCACAATGCTTGTACTGGGTCAAACATTGATATCCTGGGTCCCTTCTTAATAATGGTTTATGGACCTTTCCTCCAGGAACTTGTCCAAACCTTTTTTAAACCCATCTACACTAACAGCCTTTACTACATCCTCCGGTAACAAATTCCAGAGTTTGATTACACGTTGAGTGAAAAAATATTTTCTTTTATTAGTCTTAGTTTACCCTGTAGCTTCATTGCATGTCCCCTAGTCTTTCTATATTCTGATAACGTAAACAATCGATCTACATTTACCCGTTCCACTTCTTTCATTAATTTATAGACTTCTATCATATCTCCCCTCAGCCGTCTCTTTTCCAGGTTAAAGAGCCCTAACCTTTTTAGCCTTTCTCCATAGGAGTATCCTTCCATCTTCTTTACCATTTTGGTGGCTCTTCTCTGAACCTTTTCTAATAACCATTTCTTATATACCGCCTTGATATCATGAAAGGCGGTATATAAGAAATGTTAAATAAATAAATAAATAAATAAAGATACGGCGACCAGAATTGCACACAATATTCAAGGTGCGGTCTCACCATGGAACAATATAGAGGCATTATAATATCTTTTGTTTTATTTTCCATTCCTTTCCTTATGATACCTAGCATTCTATTTGCTCTCTTGGCCGCCGCTGCACACTGGGCCGAGGGTTTTAACATGTTATCCACAATGACGCCTAAATCTTTTTCTTGGGTGGTGGTTCCTAAAGTGGAAACTTGCATCGTGTAACCATAGTTTGGGTTGTTCTTCCCTAGGTGCATAACTTTGCACTTGTCCACATTAAATTTCATCTGCCATTTTGATGCCCAGTCTTCCAATTTATCAAGATCCTCTTGCAATTCTCCACAATCCTCTTGGGTTTTAACAACTTTAAATAGTTTTGTGTTATCTGTAAATTTGATAACCTCACTCGTTATTCCACTTTCCAGGTCATTTATGAATATGTCAAAAAGCAGCGGACCCAGCACAGATCCCTGGGATACACCACTATTCACCTTTCTCCATTGGGAAAATTGGCCATTTAGCCCTACCCTCTGCTTTCTATCTTTTAACCAGTTCCTGATCCACAGTAGTACACTGCCTCCTATCCCATGACTCTTTAGTTTTGCCAAAAGTCTCTGATGAGGGACCTTGTCAAAGGCTTTCTGAAAGTCCAGATACACTATCTCAACTGACTCACCTTTGTCCACCTGTTTATTCACACCTTCAAAAAAACATAATAGATTAGTAAGACAAGATCTTCCTTGTCTAAAGCCATGTTGGCTGTCTACCATTAGGCCATGGCTGTCTACATGCTGAGTAATTTTATTCTTTGTGATGGTTTCTACCATTTTTCCCGGTACTGATGTCAGGCTCACCGGTCTGTAGTTTCCAGGATCACCCAGCCAGGTCAGCCAGAGAATGGCCCACTCACGATCGAATAATGGGCTGCTGGATGTGATCAGAGTCAGCTGTTTCTGTTTAAAGCAGGCAGTCAGATCCTAATAGTGGCAGCTGATGAACGGTAGGAAGGCTCCTCCCCCAGTCCTGATTGGAGCAGGCAGGTCAGACAGAGAATGGCCCACTCACGATCGAGTAATGGGCTGCTTGATGTGATCAGAGTCAGCTCTTTCTGTTTAAAGCAGCTCTTATTAGTCTTAAATAGTTTACCCTATAGCTTCATTGCATGTCCCCTAGTCTTTCTATATTCTGATAAAATAAACTATTAATCTACATTTACCCATTCCACTTCTTTCATTAATTTATAGACTTCTATCATATCTCCCCTCAGCCGTCTCTTTTCCAGGTTAAAGAGCCCTAACCTTTTTAGCCTTTCTTCATAGGGGTATCCTTCCAACCCCTTTACCATTTTGGTGGCTCTTCTCTGTACCTTTTCTAATAACGCTATATCCTTTTCAAGATATGGCGACCAGAATTGCACACAATATTCAAGGTGCGGTCTCACCATGGAACGATATAGAGGCATTATAATATCCTTTGTTTTATTTTCCATTCCTTTCCTTATAATACCTAGCATTCTATTTGCTCTCTTGGCCACCGCTGCACACTGGGCGGAGGGTATTAACATGCTATCCACAATGGTGCCTAAATATTTTTCCTGGGTAGTGGTTCCTAATGTGGAACCCTGCATCGTGTAACCATAGTTTGGGTTGTTTTCCCTAGGTGCAAAACTTTGCACTTGTCCACATTAAATTTCATCTGCCATTTTGATGCCCAGTCTTCCAATTTATCAAGATCCTCTTGCAATTTTCCACAATCCTCATGGGTTTTGACAAATTTAAATAGTTTTGTGTCATCTGCAAATTTGATAACCACACTCGTTATTCAATTTTCCAGGTCATTTATGAATATGTCAAAAAGCAGCGGACCCAGCACAGATCCCTGAGGTACACCACTATTCACCTTTCTCCATTAGGAAAATTGGCCATTTAGCCCTACCCTCTGCTTTCTATCTTTTAACCAGTTCCTGATCCACAATAGTACACTGCCTCCTATCCCATGACCCTTTAGTTTTGCCAAAAGTCTCTGATGAGGGACCTTGTCAAAGGCTTTCTGAAAGTCCAAATACACTATATCAACTGACTCACCTTTGTCTATCTGTTTATTCACACCGTCAAAAAAACACAACAGATTAGTAAGACAAGATCTTCCTTGTCTAAAGCCATGTTGGCTGTCTCCCATTAAGCCATGACTATCTACATGTTCAGCAATTTTGTTCTTTATGATGGTTTCTACCATTTTTCTCGGTACTGACATCAGGCTCACCAGTCTGTAGTTTCCTGGATCACCCCTGGAACGCTTTTTAAAAATTGGTGTTACGTTCACCATCCTCCAATCTTCAGGTATTACAGATGATTTTAATGATAGTTCACAGATTACTAATAGCAGGTCTGCAATCTCATATTTCAGTTCTTTCAAAACCCTTGGATGTATATCATCTGGTCAAGGTGATTTGCTACTCTTCATTTTTTCAAACAGTTATAATACATCTTCTCGATGTATCGATATTTCCTTCAATTCTTCTGCACCCTTAAATACCACTTCAGTCATGGGTAACATCCCTACATCTTCCTCAGTTAAGACCGAAGCAAAGATTGCCAGTCTTTGATGAAGACTTAGGTTTCGATACCTGAGATCCTTGTGAGGAAGATGAAGCTCTCGATGACATTGATGCTAAAGATACGTTGTCGGAGGCAAAGAGGGTGCCCAGCTTTGCAGCTCAATTCTGTAGGCCTCTCTTCATCATCTTTCTACAGAGAGGACATTCTGATGGCTGATGATCAGGCACTAAGCATTTTAGACACCAGTCATGGGTTTTGGTGGCCGAGATAGTACCGCCACACTTAGAGCACTTCTTAAAACCACTAGATGGTTTTTCCATTGTGTCTAACAAAATGGAAGGCTTAGGTCTAAGATGGAATTGATGTGTCTGAAGAAAAGAAGAAATTCTTTTCTTCACAGATTTTTTTTTAAGAGAAAGAAAGAAAGAAAGTACCAACAAAGGGAAGGCAGACGAGAAACCACAAATATATGAAAAAACATGAATTTTCCTCGGTGACAGGAATTGCTCCCTGTCAGCTTAGCAGAAAATGAAGAACTGAGGAGGGAGATCTGGAAAGGCAGGAAGGCAGCTACGCAGGTGCAGTGGGATGCTCCTAAAAACTTTCTTATTGGACGCTGGGGAGCATTCCCACACGGGCTCTGTCGGTATTGACAACACCTATATATGAAGACTACATTCCTGCTTGTTCCTGAAGATAAGACAGTCCCTGCTCATTGGAAATTACAATCTAATAGATAGAAATAACACAGTAGCTGTAGACATGGGATACAGCTAGGGGGAATGGTAAGGAAACAGAAAGGAGATTAGGTGAGTCAACATCCGAAAGCGGCATGTTAGAACATGGTGCTTGTAAACTATTATGATTCATCTGCAGGTGTAATTTGAGTCAATGCAAGTAATATAATTAACCTCACAAATATTATGTGACCTAAATGTGAATTATATGTCTGATAGAAGGAATTGTAAGTACATGAAGCTTAAGTTGGTGTAGCACATGTAAATGGCAATGAGCATGTGAGCGGTTCGTTGATCTTGCGGTCCTAGCCTGGATAAGGTCCAGCTTGCCCTGCTGTATGGAATACTTAAGGTTATTATCTGTTCGTAATTAAGGAGTAATACACGGGGAGGACTCAGAGTTGCTGGTGCCAATGAAGCAGGAGAATTTTTATGCAGCAACTATGTAGCATGAACTGATTTGTTTGGGGGCAAAGGCAAGATTAAAATGGTTGGGCAGTAGGCATACAAGGCTGAACCATGTTAGGTATGTTGTTACTGACAAATAATGCCTTACAGTGTATCTAACAATGACTTGCTAAATGAGTGACACTTTGGGGTATGTTTACTAAACTGTGGTAATGTCACCCGCGTTAGGTTCCACGGTAATGGTACAGATGCCCATATAAAGGCTTGGGCGGTGCTTCGTTAAGGCAAGCCGTATCAGCTAACACGCATTACAAGGTACCTTAGACCAACGCGCGTTACATGGCGCCTTATAAGGCACCTTACCTATAAGGCACCTTACAAGGCACCTTATAAGTAAGGTGCCCTGTAAGGTGCCTTATAAGTAAGGTGCCTTATAAGGTGCCTTATAAGTAAGGTGCCTTCTAAGGTGCCTTTTTAGGTGCCTTATAAGGTGCCTTGTTAGGTGTTTTATAAGGTGCCTTATAAGTAAGATGCCTTTTTAGGTGCCTTATAAGGTGCCTTGTAAGTTGCTTCATAAGGTGCTTTGTAAGGCACCCTATAGGGCTGCTTAGGCTAATCACTGTATTAGACACCTCTGGACAAGGCACCTTAGAAGGCACCCAGGGTTATGGAACCATCGGTTAAGGTGCCCTAACAATATTACGGTGCCCTAGGTTAGTGTACCCTAAGGGCTGCAAGGTGCTTCAGGTGCATGACCTGTGAGGCATAGAAACAGATGTAATCCTAACACTGGATAGAGGACCGAGGAAAGGCAATGAACAGGTGATGGAAGGAGGGAGAGCTGGGAGCTGCTGGACCTGCCATATCTGCGGGCATCCCATGTGGCTGCCAGAACTGTTGACGGACATGTTGGGCAACTGTACCACAGCACAGGGTGTTGGTAATGTAAAGTACTGGAAAGACAGTGGGTGGCAGATGATGGGAATACATGTCCCCCAGTGGAGGCGGAGGTGACGGGATAGTTACAATGATGGTTGGACAGAGGAGTGGTGATGCCAAGCATATCAGGCACAGGGAGGCAAGCACGAAGAGGCGCAATGCAGGAAAGGGTACCAGCGCAGGACATGGGGTGGCAGCCTGCAAAGGAAGACATGACTCTACACAGCTGACAGACGCAGATAGATGGACTGAAGGATTGTTGGCAACTGTGGTGAGGGTAATATGTGCTGGCAGCATGGATCTGCAAAGATATGACTGTTACAGGCATGCAAAATATCTGAGTTGGACAGGAATGAAAAGGGAATGTTTAGAATGTCATTGTACTAACCAGTAGGCTATAACACTATGGCTTGTTGCACAACAATGGCTGGGTACAGAAGGACTGCAGGACACTGCACAAACCATCTGCTCTGTGTGCCAGGATAGGGTAATCCCTCCAGCACATATGCAATGCACATGCAGAACAACGGTCTACAGTTGATCACCAAATGGGGTCTGCACCTCTCCGGTACTGCAGCGTGGTAAGACGGACTGATAGTGCATGCTACTGGCACAGAGTAGCTACAGACCATGCCATTGTGCAGGTTCTGTGTTAACCCTGAGGGTTAGGATGGGCACCCAGCACTAGGTCCGCAGTATATGTGGTGCTAGTGATAGGTCCTGCTGCACATCCCCATCACTACCAGTGTGTGACAAGTGTTCCTAGCAGTGCAACCAAAAGTACTTCTGTGTCCATCTGTGTTCTGTGGTCACATGTGGCCCTGTGGGGCCAGACACCACCCAGATTAGTGCGCACCTACTGTTGAGGTCTGGCTGCTATGGGTACCTGCTATCAGGGTGTCTAGACTTGCATGAGGTAGATGTAGCACTGCCTCTATGGATCAAAGTAGTATACACTACACACCACAAATGACCCACAACCACCCATTTTGTAGGTGAAGGAATGGAGGAACAAGTGCCTGAGCCCTGAGAAATGGCTGTAGGACCAGCAAACAGAGTCCTGGTGGCAGAAGACAGCCCTCCAGGGCTGGTGGGCCAGAGCCATACCTGTGATCATTGCAGTCCAGCAGTAATGTTGGGGGTAGGCTGGGGAAACCTCAACTGCTGCACACCACAGTCTGCCATTCATTAGCAGATGGCACAATCAGACTGTACTTGCAGCCCCCTACAAGGTGTTCCAACCATGCACAGACTAACTGCAAATAGTTCACTAACCAGTCCATAGTGCATGCTCACAGGAGAACCCTGTGCACCCAGAAATGAGATGTACAGCACAAACACGAAACACGTAGGTATCTCAGTGATTAGGACCCAGAACTGGGAACACACAGATATCACTGGAGACAAATAATTTTGAGCACTATGTGGGAGCATAGACATGCCATGGTCACTGCTCAGTCAGGATGGGAGTGACCTCACAGCATATCATGCTGTGGCCACCCTGTCCATTCAGGTGGTGGTCAGGCACTACAGTGTCCCAGCCATTGCCTTACACATTGCAGATGCATCCTAGCCAATCCCCCTTGTCCGGGCCATACCCACAATACCTTGCTCCTCATTATGCACATTTGCAGGCTAACGCTGGTAACAGTGGGACATTGTGGGCCCAGAGCAGTGTAGGCAGCCACAAAACAATGGATAGACATACACACTCCTATTGCAGCATTGTGCAATGATGGGGGTGGTTGGCAATCCTGCCTGCCACACTGGTCCTGATCACAGTGCTGACATTGCTAAACTGTGCAGGGGGTAGTGGAAGTGCTCTGGTGATAACTGCAGCTCCATGCTGGGGCCAACAGCCTGACTCTCCATGAAGCTTTGGATAGTGGAGCCTGTGTTTCTACCCCTGTTCAATGTAGCATTAGGGTTTGCACATGTTGATGTTGTATCTCTCATTGTAGGGTAAATTGTGGGGAGAGGCTCTGCAGGACTCACAGCTGGGACTTGAAGCTGTGACCCTCTGCTTTTGGACACACTAGCTGTGTGTACTGCACCACACTGTTGCCACAGTGGGGTAGGGGTCCCTGGGGCTACCCTTACTTTCCTCAGACAGACCTTTTCTGTTGCACTGCATACAACGTATTGGTACAGGGCATGGCCTAGGTCCACTGCAGGTGGGTGGCACTGCTCCCTCCAGCACAAACACCCCCCCCCCCCGCCATGCCGACATGACCATATTCTGTCAGTGCTGGTCGTGCATAGTCCCAGACCATACACTGTGCAGGTAGGCAGGTGCCTAGGGTGCAGGGTCTGGGGTGGCGAGGCATACATGGACTTCTACATATCCCCCCCATCATTGCCTACCAATGTTATGCTCCGTGCTGGGGGGATGTCAGGCCGGTGCTCTAGCAACTAATGGCTAGGGTGGACCGGGTAGCTGTATGTGGAGTGTGTTGTTACTGCCGACTGTGGACAGGCTAGGGCATACACCTCAGGTATGGTGTACCCAGTTTGACCTACTGGGTGTATATATGTTTCCGACAATGTTTGGGCACACCCTGAAATGCCTTACTAGGGGCTGCCGTAAAGTGTGTTCAGTTAGCTGGGTCTACGAACTGTCTGGGACCCATCCTGGGTGTGGTCTATGGACCCTTGTTAGTGTGGTCCCCAGATGTGCACTGCTTGCCCTATTACAGGCATAGTGGTACCTGTGTGATGTTTGAAGTACTTACTGGGTAATGTCCCCTGGATGGGACACCGTGGAACACGGACTACTGGGCATGTTTGGCCCTGGTCAGTTGCTGTCCTGCTGATTTCCAGTTTCTATGTTCCTATGTGCCACCTGGGTGACGGCCTAGTTCACCCTGTGCCCCAGCTGCCCCCATTGCATGTTCTGCCTGCAGCCCCCCTATGCCCCATTTGCACCATCACCATAGTGGCCTTTCATACTTGGCCACTTTTGTTGCTGCAGATGGAGCACTATTATCACCTTTCTCGGGCTCCCTGCCTAGGCTGTACATTGCTGACACGGAAATGGTTTCTCTGTCCTGCAAATGTGAATCTAACACCAGGTTTTCACTCGCAGTAGTTTCCAGCCCTTCAGTTCCCCGTGTTGGTGTCGTGGGAGCCTCTCCCTGCCCACTGACCCCTTCTCTCCACCCTCTCTCCACCCTCTGCGTGGTTTACCGTGGCCGGGAACGGGAACGCTCATTAGGTAACGTTAACGCGCGTTAACATTATGTTAACGCGTGTTAACGTTACATAGCGCACATTAACATTACATAACGTGTGTTAACATTACATAACGCACGTTAACATAGCCACTGCTACGTTACTGCGGTTTAGTAAACATACCCCTTTATGTGTTTTAAACATTATTATTTCAAGCACTTACTGAGACTAAACTACATACATTCCTATGGGAGTCAATATTTAGCAGTTGTGGACCATCGTTGCTTTAACTAAGACCCGCATATTCTATGCCAGAGTAATATACAGCCACCAGCACTGAATATCTTAAAAAGGATATAGCATTATTAGAAAAGGTACAGAGAAGAGCCACCAAAATGGTAAAGGAGATGGAAGGATATCCCTATGAGGAGAGGCTAAAAGGTTAGGGCTCTTCAACCTGGAAAAGAAACAGCTGAGAGGAGATATGATAGAGGTCTATAAATTAATGAATGAAGTGGAATGGGTAAACGTAGATCAATTGTTTATGCCATCAAAATATAGAAAGACTAGGGGACATGCAATGAAGCTACAGTGTAACCTATTTAAGACTAATAGAAAATATTTTTTCACTCAATGTGTAATCAAACTCTGGAATTCGTTACCGGAGGATGTAGTAAAAGCTGTTAGTGTAACTGGGTTTAAAAAAGGTTTGGACAAGTTCCTAGAGGAAAGGTCCATAAACCATTATTAAAGGGGATCCAGGAAATCCATTGCTTGCCCCAATACACGCATTGTGGAACCTGTGTCTTTTGGGAAAACTGCTAGGTACTTGTGTCCTAGACTGGCCACTGTTGGAAAAAGGTTACTGGGCTTGATGGACCTTGGTCTGACCCAGTATGGCATATCTTATGTTCTTATGCTATAAAGACAAATATATCAGAACCATCTTATTATACCATATTTTAAAACTCCCTCTAGTATTATGGCAAATCAACTTCACTTAGCATATATTCCTAAGCTTTGTGATTTTTTCAGCACAACAAAAGTTGAAAGAATTATACAAAATGATTGAGAATGTCTGTCTGTCCATCCATGGGTCTGTCTGGGAGCAAAATAAATTTCTGAAAAATTAACAGCAGGTGGTGAAACTTGGCATGTGGGAAAAACTGATAAGGCCCATCGAATTTGAAAATGGACCATATAGGACCAGAGGTTCCAGTAAAATAAGTCCCCCAAAGAACAGCCCAGTGCACTTCTATAGCAGGAGTCACGGATTCTGTAGCATAGAAACTTACATACAGTGAAGCAGCTAGGGAATTGCTCCTTTCAAACTCCCTCTCTCCTGTTCTCGGGTCTTCCTAAACTCCGAACTACCCACTCTCCCACAAAATGCTGCCCAACAACTACCCCACCCCTTAGCCCACTGCTCGCACCCCCAAAAATAGCTCCCTTGAAACCGTCCTATCCCACCCCATGCAATATACCCCTTAAACCTAAACCTCCATGTATCTATCTCATCACCATGACAACTGTTCCACCCCCAAAAACTACCATCACAATTGTCCCACCATCCTGCAAACTGCCCCATCTCCTAAAAATACTCCCCACAACTTCCCCACCACCCCACAAACTATCTCAAACTCAAAACCTAATTCCCCTACAATAGCCCCACCACACTGCCAACTACTTCACCTCCAAAAATTATCCATTTGCAACTACCCCACCACGCTGCAAACTGCTTTACCCACAAAATTACCCCATCGCAACCTCCCCACTGCCCTACCACAAAAGAGTACCCACATGAAACTGCACCACCATCTCACACACTGTCCTACTGTTAAAAAGTACTCCCTCACAATTGCCCTACTACCCTGCCCTCACCAATAAACTACACCCACAATTGTCCTACCACTGTACCAACTGATACTGCATTTATCCCACAACCACTTGCATTACCCCTTAGTTACAAACATATAATAACTTTAAATAACTTTAAGCACTGCACACAGCAGAGCAAGTCAGACCTCCATCTGGTTTGGATTAGCAACTGCCCTTACTCAAAAATCAACCACCCCACAACTGCCCTACTCCTAAAAATATGCCCCTGAGAAATTGCAAAGTGTTTAGCATAGCAGCCTAGTGATCAAAAGACCAGTATTTGATTCTCACTGGCACTCCTTATAGCCTTGGGCGAGTCACTTTGCCCTCCATTACTCATAAGAAAGGCCTGGCCATATACGTCTGGTCCCACCTTGCCAAGAAAACCCAGGGGCTGTTGGTTCGCCTCAACAGCAGACATTGCAAATATTTTTTGCAACTATCCTGCCCTCAAAACTCGCCCCATGCAATTGCTCCTACCCCCCAAAAACTCCCCACCACAACTGCTCCACTACCTTGATAACTACCCCCAATATCAATATCAGAGAGAGATGCAGCAATGGAAAGGAAGGCAACGGGCGAGGGGGGGGAGTGAAAAAAAACAGAAAATGGAAATAGGATCCTGGAAAAGGACTTAGAAGAAAACCAGCAAGAGGAAGTGGAAAAGAGAGACTGGGTCCAACCCAACTGGAAAAATAAAATCATCAGACAACAAAGGTACAAAAAGAGTGTCAGTTTTGAAAATGAGATTTCTTCTAGTTCATTAAGGAGGAAATGCATTTCAGTTTTTCTTTCTTCAATGTTTCACAGCTCACTGTCTGTTTTGGGGGGTTTTCCATTTCAATTTTTGTATATATATTTGTTTCAATTTGAATTCTTGATGCTTATGCTGAGTGTTTATTTGCAGGGTTTTGTTTTATGATGCACAATGTCTAACAGTGGAAGGAGTTAATGGTGTTGTAGAATGTGAACAGAATTTTTTTGTATATTGAGTTGTAAAGTGAAACATCCTACTTCTGCTCTGCATCTGTTGTTGGGAGAGTTTTATTGGTCAGTCTGGGAATATTCCATATGAATGAATAATTATGCCCTATCAGACTGATTTTTTTTTTAGTGCTGTCAAATCAGTGCTGACATCTGGCGACCCAGTTGCCTCTGGGTTTTCTTAGCAATACATCACCCAGGGCCGTACCGAGTTTAAATCGCGCTCTGTGCGACTTGCATATCGGGCATGTGCCCCCCTCCCCCGTGGCGGGAGAGAAGAGGAGCACCCGATGTGCAAGTCGCCGGCATGCTCCCTGCTCTTGCAGGGAGGGACAGATCTGCTTAGCATGCCGGCGAAAAGGCTTAAGGGGCGCATTTTAGCTGTCTTCCATTGCCTGCCGCCGCTGAGAAAAGAAAAAGTGGCGGCGTCAGGCAACTAAAATGCGCCCCTTAAGCCTTTGCACCCTGTACAGCTGCACTGCTTGCACAGGGCTAGGTACGGGCCTGATATCACTAGAAGTAGATTGCCAGGCCTATTCTTCCAAGGCAATGGAGGGTAAAGTGGCTTGCCCAAGGAGCACCAGTGGGAATCAAATCCTTCGGGGTACTAGGCAGTTGCTTTAACCACTAGGCTGCTCCTCCACTACATCAGACTGATATTCAAAGGCAATTAGGTTTCAACTGGCAAACACATAATTAGCCTAACTTTATTTTAAAAAAATATACAGATAATATCAGGCTTTTTAAATTGCATCATGGCCAGATATTATCTGTATACTTGTGGGGCATGTTAGGGGAGGAGCTATGGTAGGCCAGAAAATTATCCAGATATGTAATGGCAATATTCAGCCACTATTCAAAGTAATTTATACTTACAGTTTAGGTCTGTGGATTATCAGGTCTAGCCTAAACAGATAATACAATGCCCACGCCATCACTCTCTGTATAGTCAGTACTGTTATCTCTATGGAGAGTGATACAGAATACACAGCTTAACTTAAATGGGAGGCTGGCACTTAACAAGCCATTGGGCAGAAAATGTTCCACTGTTTGCGCAGCTTGCACTGCAAGATTGGACCGGGGGGGGGGGGGGGCAAAAGCTAAAGTTGGCTCAGGATGCTACAACCCCCTTGAGATGGCCCTGCAAGCAATGCAAAAATACAGAAACTGGCAGAGACAAAAATATAACTATGTCAGAAGTAGTTTTTCCCCTGTCCTCCTGGCTCAAACTGAATTACAAACAGTTACATATACAGCAATCTGTTGCAACTGTTACCATATTTATAAGGCTCTGCCAGGAAATTTGGAAGACAACACCATGACCAACTGATCTGTGTTTATGTTGTTGTGTTGTTAAGTGCCGTCGAGTCGGAGTCGACTCATGGCGACCCTCTGGATAGCTATCCTAAATTGTGTTCGGTCTTCAGTCAGGCGGCTCATTGACGACAGACTGGTACCCGTAGCTGCTGTTATTGTAGCGATCCATCTCATTGCTGGCCTTCCTCTTTTGCGTTGACCTTCTATCTTGCCAAGCATGATGTCTTTCTCTAATGATCTCTCTCTTCGCATGATGTGTCCGAAGTATGAAAGCCGAAGTCTTGTCATCTGAGCTTCTAAAGAAAGCTTAGGTTTGATCTCCTCTAGTACCGACTGGTTTGTTCTTCGGGCAGTCCATGGTATACACAGTATTCGCCGCCAGCACCATAATTCAAAGGCATCAATTTTCTTCCTGTCTGTCTTTTTCACTGTCCAGCTTTCACATCCATATGATGTTATTGAAAATACCATGGCTTGAACAAGTCGAATCTTTGTATGGAGAGACACATCTCTGCTCTTGAGAATCTTATCTAGGTCTTTCATAGCCATTCTGCCAAGAGCAATGCGTCGTCTGATTTCTTGACTGCTTGTTGCTTCTTTATTGATAGTTGATCCAAGTAGGTTAAAGTTGTTCACAATTTCAATTTCTTCTCCTTCAACGATGAACCTGTTGATTATGCCAGTTGTCATGATCTTTGTCTTCTTTACATTAAGGTGCAGGCCCATTTTGAGACTATGTTCTTTGATTGTGAGAAGCAAATGTTTCAGATCATCTTCGCTTTCAGCCAGTAATGTGGTATCATCAGCATAGCGAAGGTTGTTGATGAGTCTTCCACCAATCTTCACACCTCTGTTGTCTTCATACAGTCCTGCTTCTCTGATGATTTGTTCTGCATATAAATTAAACAGGTAGGGGGAAAGTATGCAGCCTTGTCTTACACCTTTGCTTATTTTAAACCATTCTGTTTCTCCTTGTTCCGTTTGAACTGTTGCTTCTTGATCAATGTACAGATTACGCAAGAGAACGATCAGGTGTTCTGGTATACCCATGCTTCTTAATGTGGCCCAGAGTTTCTCATGGTTTACACAGTCAAAAGCCTTGCTATAGTCGATAAAGCACAAATAGATATCCTTTTGGTATTCTTTAGTCTTTTCAAGGATCCATCTCACATCCGCAATGATGTCTCTCGTTCCTCGCCCTTTCCTGAACCCTGCTTGCACTTCAGGTAGTTCTTGTTCTAGGTATGGCTGTAGTCTCTTTTGAATAATCTTCAGTAGAATCTTGCTGGCATGTGGGATCAGAGCGATTGTGCGATAATTTCCACAGTCAGTTGGATCACCTTTCTTTAGTATTGGTATAAACACAGATCTTTTCCAGTCAGTTGGCCATGATGTTGTCTTCCATATTTCTTGGCAGAGCCTTGTAAGTACGGTAACAGCTGCATCAGATTGCTGCAATACTTCTATGGGAATGCTATCAATGCCTGGTGCTTTGTTCTTTGATAAGGCTTTCAATGCTGCTTCAACTTCTTCTTTCATCACCAATGGTTCCTGATCATAAGGTATAGGTTGAAATGGCTGTTGGTCCACTTGATCTTTATCATATAAAAACTCTGTATATTCCTTCCACCTTTTCTTGATCTTCTCAGCATCATTCAACATAGAACCTTGAGCATCTTGTAACATTCCAATTCGGGGCTGGAACTTTTTCTTTAACTCTCGCAGCTTTAGGAAAGCCGATCTTGTTCTTCCTCTAATAGTTTCTGCTTCTATTTCCTTGCAAGTGTCATTGTAGTACTTTTCCTTGTCCTGTCTTGCTGCACGTTGGAAATCTCTGTTGAGTTCTGCGATTGTCTTTCTTTCTCCTTTGGCTTTAGCTTCTCTGCGTTTCTGGGCAATTTTCAGAGTTTCTTCCGTCATCCATTTTGGCCGTTTTTGCTTTTTCACCTTTTGTAGAGACTTCTCGCTTTCTTCCAGCACAACCTTCTTGATGTCATTCCATAACTCTTCCGGAGCTCTGTCATTTGTATCTAAAGCAGCAAATCGATTTTGCAGGCAGTCTTTAAATTCCAGTGGTATATTCTCAAGGTCATATTTTGGTGCATTCATGAGTGGTTTGCTCTTTTTCAACTTTAGCTTGAGTTTGCATACTAGTAGTTGATGATCTGTACCACAGTCAGCTCCAGGTTTTGTCTTTGTTGATGTTACAGAGCTTTTCCATCGTTGACTTCCACAGATGTAGTCAATTTGATTTTTATACAATCCATTGGGTGAAGTCCATGTGTACAGTCGTCGCTTGTGTTGCTGGAAGAAGGTGTTTGAGATGAATAGATCATTGGTCTTGCAGAATTCTATCAATCTTTCTCCAGCTTCATTTCTGTTGCCAAGTCCATATTTTCCAACTACTTTGCCTTCTTCTTTGTTGCCAACTTTTGCGTTCCAGTCACCCATGACTATCAGGATATCCTGTTTGCATGTTCTGTCAATTTCAGCTTGTACTTGTTCATAGAACTCTTCAATTTCATTCTCTTCTGCAGCTGTTGTTGGGGCATATACTTGAATTATAGTTGTGTTGATAGGCAATCCTCGTAGACGAATAGAGATTAAGCGTTCGCTGACTGCACTGTATTTCATTACAGTTCTTGCAAGTTTCTTCTTTATTATAAATGCAACACCATTTCTTCTTTGTCTTTCATTTCCAGCATAGTAGACCATGTGATCATCTGATGCAAAGTGCCCGATGCCAGTCCATTTCAGTTCGCTGACACCCAACAGATCAAGTTGTACACGTTCCATTTCATTCTTGACCACCTCCAACTTCCCTTGGTTCATGCTTCGTACGTTCCATGTTCCAATGTGTAAGACATCTTTACAGCTTCTGACTCTCATTTCATGCGCAGCTACATCAGCAGTCAGACTTCCCGAGGGCTTTGATCCAACCACATCATAAATGCTGGCTTTACTCTGAAAGTCTTCAGCTCTTCCCCAGTAGCTAGTTGAGTGCCTTCCGACCTGGGAGTCTCATCTTCCAGCACCATAGCACAATTTGTTTTGTTGTAACTATCCATTGGGTTTTCATGGCAAGATACAGAAGTAGATTGCCGGGCCTTCCTTCCGCGCAGTTTAAGTTTGGTGTTGTTGCCGTTGTCACAGAAATGTGATCCTCCGCCGTCAACACTATCCCATTCTGCTGCTGCCCAGATGGGTGGTTTGTCTTCGTCTGGCACCTCAGCTGAGACCTGTCCATCTTGGGAGACCCTGCCAGTAGTTAAACTACCGATAGTTTAGCTCTCAGCATCACTGATGCACGCAAGCCCTCACAGCACGACAAGCTGCAAACCAAGTGTGTTTATACCAATACTAAAAAAAGGTGATCCAACTGACTGTGGAAATTATCGCACAATTGCTCTGATCCCACATGTCAGCAAGATTCTACTCAAGATTATTCAGCAAAGACTACAACCATACCTGAAACAAGAAATGCCTGAAGTGCAAGCAGGGTTCAAGAAAGGGCGAGGAACGAGAGACATCATCGCAGATGTGAGATGGATCCTTGAAAAGGCTAAAGAATGCCAAAAGGATATCTATATGTGTTTTATTGACTTTTGACTTTGTAAACCATGAGAAACTCTGGGCCATATTAAGAAGCACGGATATACCAAAACATCTGATTGTTCTCTTGCACAACCTTTACATTGATCAAGAAGCAACAGTTTGAACAGAACAAGCAGAATACAGTGGTTAACATCAACAAGACTCCATACTTTTCCCCTACCTGCTTAATTTATATGCAGAACAAATTATCAGAGAAGCAGGACAGTATGAACACAACCGAGGTGTGAATATTGGTGGAAGACTCGCCAACAACGTTCACTATGCTGGTGATACCATATTACTGGCTGAAAGTGAAGACAATCTGAAACATTTGCCTCTCAAGATCAAGGAACATAGTCTTAAAATGGGCCTGTATCTTAATGTGAAGAAGACAAAGTTCCTGATAACTGGTAAAATCAATAAGTTCATCGTTGATGGAGAAGAAATTGAAATAGTGGACAACTTTAACCTACTTGGATCAACTATCAATAAAGAAACAACAAGCAGTCAAGAAATCAGACAATGTATTGTTCTTGGCAGAATGGCTATGAAGGACCTAGACAAAATTCTCAAGAGCAGAGATGTCTCTTTCCATACAAAGATTCGACTCATTCAAGCCATGGTATTTTCATATGGATGTGAAAGTTGGACAGTGAAAAAGATAGACAGAAAGAAAATTTATGCCTTTGAATTCTGGTGTCAGTGACGAATACAGTGTATACCATGGACTGCCCGAAGAATGAACCAGTCAGTACTAGAGGAGATGAAACCTAAACTTTCTTTAGAAGCTCAGATGACAAGACTTTGACTTTCATACTTTGGACACATCATGCGACGAGAGAGATCATTAGAGAAAGACATCATGCTTGGCAAGGTAGAAAATCAGCACAAAAGAGGAAGGCCAGCAATGAGATACAGTAACAGCAGCTATGGGTGTCATTCTGACTGAAGACCAAACACAGTGTAGGACAACTATCCAGAGGGTCGCCATTAGCTGACACAGACTCGATGGCACTTAAACAACAACAATAATACTCCTGTTTCTCCTATCTCTATATTGAAAAGCTCTTACAAGTTGCTTCACTCCTTTCACTCTCCTTGCTTGCTGTGGTTACCCTGAGAGAAAAGCCCTCCTCCTGCACTATCGAGTCGATGCAGAGAGACTAACGCACCCTTTGCGCACAGACAACACAACTTATATGCACAAGTTCCACCACACCAAATGCAGAAAAGAGCTTTACGCATGCCTAAAGAGGGAGTTAAATTATGTACACACAATAACGCCAAACATATTTAAATGATATGCAAATGAGCTGCACATATTAAAATTAGATAGTAATAAGGTCTGCGCCCGATGCAGAGAAACAAGTAGAGGATTACATAACTAGCAATAGTGCTAATATTTCTACGCCTGCCTGATGTGACTTAAAGATTTTGTGCATGTAGGGAAAGACTGTTTAAGAGTATGTACTGGTTAACAGTTACATTCAATATGAAAATTTTCTGCATGTATCTTTCAGCATATAAGCAAAGGTTTGGTGTTCAAGAACAAATGTCTTTTGCTTCTTATCCTTGTGTGTTCTTTGGGCTCACATTTCATTCTCCATTTAATATTAGGTCTCTTTCGTGATTTCATAAAAAAATGTTTTTGGACAAAATAGTGTTGATTATTATGGGCTGAGTGCCAAAAGAACCCACACATTGTATGCCCATAACATGAGCGTTTGTCATTTACGCACATGTGCACATGGCCACTTGTAGCGTGTCTGTTGTTTGCGCATGCGTTGGCTCCCCTCCGTTCAACATTACACCGATGTTTTGTGCACAGTTCATTTGCATACATGCCCTTTGTTGCATACCAGCGCTGAAGTCTTGCGCTATCAGTGTGCTATGAAAACGCATACACGGCTAATAGCGTGTGACTTCAGTGCTGGCTTTCTGTATTGGCCTATATATTCTTTCAGTGTACCTTTTGAGCTGTTCGCTGCTGTAGCTACAGGTCACCGATACTGCACTTTGGTGGCTCTGGTATCACTTGGTTAGAGAAATGTTCTGCTAACCCTTCTCTTCTGCAGTTAGTCAGAGGCTCCCAGATGTTATGACTGGCCCCTTCTCCTCTCCACTATCATGACTGTTCCTCTCCTCTGTGATCTGTGAGTGTGGTCTTAAGAAATGCCATATTGGGTCAGACCAAGGGTCTATCAAGCCTAGTATCCTGTTTCCAACAGTGGCCAATCCAGGTCACAACGACCTATTCTCCCATTGTAAAATGGGAAGTACATGTCTCTTAGGTATATGTCCAAACCACACTCCTGCCATACTCCTTTAAATCTCTATATCCCTATATCTACCCATCCAAAGAGTAGCCTTCTAAAATTCTATGTCAGGTAAATGCCTCTATTTACATGTCTAGATGTTTCTAAAATGACCTCCAAAGCGTATTTGGATTGAAAGTCTTTGCCAAGGTCCTTGATGAAAGATTCTTGAGGAAATGAAAAGTCATGGGATAGGAGGCAGTGTACTATTCTAGATCAGGAACTAGTTAAAAGAAAGCAGAGAGAAGGGCTAAATGGCCCGTTTTCTCAATGGAGAAGGGTGAATAGTAGAGTACCCCAGGGATATGTGTTGGGCCCACTGCTTTTTAACATATTCATAAATAACCTGGAAAGGGGAACAAATCAAGTGATCAAATCTGCAGATTCAAGTTGTTAGATCACAAGTGGATTATGAAAAATTGCGAGAGGAATTTGCGAAACAGGGAGACTGGGCCTCCAAGTGGCAGATGAATTTTAATATGGACAAGTATAAAGTGATGCACATAGTGAGGAATAACCTAAACCATAGCTACACGATGCAAGGTTTCACATTAGAACTCACTACCAGGAAAAAGATTTGGGCATTATCATGGACAATACATTGAAATCATTCATTGAACTCACAGCAAAATTATCGCAGATAAAGAGCGATCGGCCCATTCAATCTGTCCAGCTGAGATTCCTTGGCTGGTTTATGAGCATATAAAGATAGGTAGATGACCATATAGGTAGATGAGCATATAAATTCTCATACACAAACCAATACCAGCTCCCTCCCCCATGTCTTCCACCCAACCACTTAACAGTGCTCCCAGCACTACCTCCCCCGCCTGAAGATCACCTCCAACTTTGTCCTGAGTCTAGGTAAGACATATTAGGTCCTTAAATCTCATCTCATATGATTTTGGTGCAGAATTCTGATAATTTTGTTTGCTTTTTTCTAGGCTGTCTCTAGTCAATCTATATCCTTTCAGAGGAACAGCCTCCAGAATTGGAATATTTAGATATAATCTCACCATGAACTGTAAAGAGGCATTATCCCTTCCTTTTGCTGACTAGACAGGGGGAGGGAAAAGGGAGGTAGAGACAAGATAGAGACAAACTGGAAGAGAGTTGATAGCATAGCTGCTATAATTTGCAGAAGTCTGAAAGTCTGAAACTGCTTGTACAGGAAACAGAGCTAACCTAACCAATATGCTATCAATTCTCTTCTAGCTTGTCTCTACCTTGTCTCTATCCCCCTTTTCCCTCCCTCTGTCTAGTCTGTGGTGGGCATATTTCCTGTTTCTACATGTCCCATACTTGACCCACTGCCATGATTTCTCTCCAAACAGTCTTTGCTTTCTGAAATCTGCCCAACAATAAGACAATGGTCACATTTAGTTAGGCTCTTGCTACAGGTCTACATGGGGTCACTCTGTTAGCAGCCACAGGACTGTTTTTGGACATGGTATGAAGTGGGCTTCAAACTGCTTAATCCCAACAATGCTGACAGCACAACAGTCAGCTGCAGACCCAGTTAGGACAGAGATCATGTGGTAAGGAGGTAAATGAGCAGGGAAAGAGATCATGATGTGAGTGAGGAGAGAGTTCATGGGTGGTGAGAGGGGAGAGAATAGAGATCAAAAAGGGATAGAAAGAGCATGTAGGGTGAGTGAGTGAAAGGGAAATAACATGAGGTGAATGGGAGAAATGGGGGAGCTCTTGGGAGAGTGAGTAGGGGTGACAGATGTGAAGAGAAAGCATAAGGTTTGGTGAATAGGGGAGAGCAAGTATGTGGGATGTGTATGAGAAGAGAAGTGATTTTTGAAACATCAGTACCTGGGGCCTAGACAGGTATCAGATATGCCTTTAGACAGGTCATGGCCCCACTGTGCATTCTACCCTCATATGCATAAGAGGACCTTTGCGGATAGTCGGGCATCACCTTAGCACATTGTTGCTTCACGGTGGTTGACAAGGCACTGACAGTGGCAAAGCACAGGAAGAAGGCAAACTTCATGCCATCTGAGACAGCTATGGCCCAGGGGCTCATCCTGAAGCAGCACACCGCCTTCTTTGTGGCTGAGGATGCTAGCACCCAGCAGGCAGCATGGTGAGACATTGTCAGCAGGGTCAATGCGGTACACCACCACAACCGGGATGTGGAGGACATTAAAAAGAAGTGGAGCATGGTTTGGCAGGCAGCAAAGGAGGAGTGGGCCAGCAACAGCAGGCTGCCACCTGAGTAGCAGTGCAGCCTCACCCCACTTGAGGAGCAGGTACTGCAGTATGTATAGGAGGTCGCTGTCTCTGGGGTTGTGGGCTTCAACAGCTCCACCACAGGCACACAGGGGAGTGAGTAGGGGTTCTCAATAGCCTGGTTGGGACCATGACAGCCATATATGTGTCCCCACCATGCCTCTGTCCACCCAGGGCATGCCTGTCTGTTTGTCAGACCTTGGTGCTGCATGGGATGGGTACGGTGCAGACCATGCACCATCTTCCAGTTCTGTAGTGGACTGGGTGCCACCTCATAGTCCAAGTTGGCATGCCATGTCACTAACCTCTGCCACCTTTGTTCTCCCACAGACCTACCAGGGACCCTACCCTCCCAGCCTGGGACTGAGGCATTGGGAGGAGCCTCAACGCCCACCACGGAGGATGCCAGTACCCAGCCAGGGTGCAGTACAGCCATCATTGCTGGTGTGCCTGCCAGGGCAGTGGAGTGGTCCAGTACAACTGCCAGTGTGGAGGAGCTTTTGGGTTCACCGCACAGGGCAATGGGGCAGACCAGTGTGACCGCCAGTGCCATGGAGCCAGAAGCAGATAGTGCCCCACTTACCAAGATAAAGTTTGCCATCCTGGAAGAGCTAGTGGGTGCAGGAGGCAATGACCTGGACCAGGAGTTACTTCAGGAGGATGCGCTCTGGTGGCAGGCACAGAGGGCATACTGTCCAAACTGCAGGGTATCTGGCAGGATCTGCAGGTTGCAGAACAGGCCAGGGAGGCAGAGCGTGAGCAGTGGCGGGACCACAGATTCCGTGTGGAATACCACATGGAGGGGCACCTGTGGCTGATGAGGGAGATGGCAGCTTATCAGGCATCTATCGCTGGCTCCCTGTGCAGTTTGCTGGGCCTCATACAGGCACAGGGGGTGGATGCTGGGGCTACCAGTGCAACAGCACAGCCATCTTCTAGCCCTGAGCCATGTCCTTCAGCCCACCCTGCTGGGGATGGTGGTGACACTACCAGCATGTCCCCCAATATCACTCCACTGCATCACAGCGCACACATTAGTAAGTGCCCATGGCCGGTGGGGAGCCCTGGGGCAGGGGAATTACATGGGGGGAAATAACACTCTGCACACATTGTGTGGTAATGAGCACTTTATTGGTGATTGTGTGTGTCCTATCCTGGTGCTGGTGTGGGGCAGTCGCTTCTCAAACTGTCACGTATCACCCATACACGGTGGACCAGTGCCTTGGTCTGTTGCTGGCTCCCAGACTCTGCACTATCACCATCTTCTGCCTCTATGGCTTCCTACTCCTCAACAACCGCTGGCTCTGGGTCCAGCACTCCACACATCTGTGCCAGGTTGTGGAGTATGCAGCATGATACGAATATCTGCAGGAGGAGTGGTACAACAGCACCCATCAGCAGACCCGGGCAGGTGTGGAGCGTGCAATTAGGGTACTATAGAGGAGTTGCCCACCTCTCCTGTCGAGGCACCAGAAGTGGCTTTTCAGTACCCTAATTGCACGCTCCACACCTGCCCAGGTCTGCTTATGGGTGCTATTGTACCACTCCTCCTGCTGACTTGTGGGGTGGCACACTGGGGTCAGCAGCCAGGTCCTCAGGGGGCATCCACAGTTACCTGTGGGAGCAATGTGAGCTGTGAGCATGAGCATTGGGACATGCATTGGATATAGTCTATTAACTGCTAAGAATAGCATGCAGTGGTGCTCATGTATTGCTATATATGCAGTATACATCTATCACTGCCTGTTTGAAGTACCCATAGCATCATACTATAGCAGTCATCTATTCTGGGCCTGTCCTGGGGCTCACACATGTGCTCACTCACCTAACAGCCACGCATCTCTGTGCTGACCCCCGGCTGCTGCCTGTCCCAAGCAGGACTGGGCAAGGACAAATGCTTCATGATAGGACCCTGGGTAGTGGGCACACACATCAATGAAGCCTATGTTGGCATCGACAATGACTTGCATGTTCATTGATGTGTACCCATGCCTGTTCCGGTATGCCCTCTGCTCCAGGTGTGGTGCCCACAGTGCAATGTGGGTTGCAGTCTATACATCCAAGAACCGATGGGAAACCAGTAACACTGTAGAATGCCTGCATAGTCTCCTGCCACATCTGTTATGTCTGGGGAAAGCTATGAAGTGACACATCCTCCGCTGCAAGGCCCTGGTGAATGTTCCTATGCAGTGGTTAGTAGTGGATTGTGTGATTCCAACAGTCACCCCTATCACATGCTGGAAGCTCCTGGTTGCAAGGAATCCCAGGACAGTGGTCACCATCATGGTCACTGGCAGAGCCTGGCTTCTGGATGTGGAGGGCTCCAGGTCCACACTGAGTATGCTGCATAGCTCAGTTATCGTTGCCCAATCCAGTCTGTATCTGTGGTAGACCTCCTCCTCTGTCAGTTGCAGGTCCTCACCTTGGACCTGTGTAAACGTGGGGCACGGTACCTGCGTCTCGATTGCTGGGCCACTGCTTGCTGCTGGGTATGCACTGCCTTTTGCATCCTCCGTGCATCTCTACAACTAGATCAGCATGTGCATGGCCCACATGGCATCTCTGCCTGCCCAGTATCATTTTATGTCTCCACGGTTTGGGTACAGGCCTGCATATGCTCCCCTTGCTCTACTGTGCACTGTTCCGCCACTACACGGGTTCACCGCTCACTTTCAGCAGTCGCATGCACCAGGAACCGTCACTTCAGGCTACACGGTTAGTGATGTCCAATGTCACCGCACACAGGTTTCGGAGATCTGCTTTACATGAGTTTCACTGTGACATGCCCCCGGGCTTCAGCATCTGGCGCTGTGCGGGTAGCTGGGCTTCTACAATTCAAACCGCCTTGTTCAATATCTGGTTTACATGGTTATGGCAGTTTTACACAGATAAGGCCGGCTTTTACACATGTAGCGCATGCCTAGGGCTTCAAAAATTGGGCCTGAAGAAAACTGATGCCTTTGAATTATGGTGCTGGTGACAAATACTCTGTATACCATGGACTGCCTGAAGAACAAACCAATCAGTGCTAGAGGAGATCAAACCTAAGCTTTCTTTAGAAGCTCAGATGACAAGACTTCGACTTTCATACTTTGGACACATCATGCAAAGAGAGAGATCATTAGAGAAATACATCATGCTTGGCAAGGTAGAAGATCAATGCAAAAGAGGAAGGCCATGAGGTGAATGATATAATAACAGCAACTGTGGGTGCCAACCTGTTAATAATGAGCCACCTGACTGAAGACCGAGCACAGTTTAGGACTACTATCGAGAGGGTCGCCAGGAGTCGACACTTAACAACAACAACATAAGTCTCTAACTACATATTCATACAGCACGACTACTTTTCCTTTCTCTCTGAAACCCCACCTAAAGGATGTGTTGAATAATATTGAATCAGAGGTAAATGGTCACTGCATGCTGCTGAAGATGTGGTTGCTGGGTAGGTTAGATAAGAGGCAACACTAAAACAGCATCCTGCAGTGACAGTCACTGTGCTAGCAGAGCTGGAAAGTAAACATTGAGGGGAGATATGCAAATCACTGCCTGTGCTCATGGAACAAGGGTAATATTTGCTCACATTCATATCTGTTATTAAGATTTTTTAAATCTATAGGGAATAGTGTAGGGGAATAAAATGTGCACACTAGACAGAGGGTGAAGATGTAACATAGTAACATAGTAAATGATAGCAGAAAAAGAAAATACAGGAGGGGGGAGCCAGTGGAAATTGCTCACTCTGAGAGTAATGGTATCACTTGGCACTGGCACCGGCAGCCCTGTACACAAAAAGAGATTTAGAGGTGTCAGATCTCTTTATCTAAAAAGGCTTAACCCTTGTTTAAGAAGTGAGGAAGAAACTTTTCCTGCTGTGCAGGCCCTTCTCATAAAAATGGTATTTAAAAGTCTCCTGTAAGCCTAGAGAGATTCAGAATGAAAATGGCACCAGAGAACTCCTGCAGACCTAGTCAGGGAGTAGGAGTGAAGATTGGGGTGGATGATCTTCTCCCATCCCAGGGAGTGGAGATGACTGCAGTGAGACTCTGGAGAGTCCAATCCAGGCTTGGGAGTCTAGTGGCAGATCAGCTCAAGAGAGAGCTGCAGAAGCAGAGAATCCAGGAGCCACAAGGCCCAGGAAGAGCCCAGCAGAAGATCAGCTCAAGAGAGAGCTGCAGCGGCAGAGAATCAGCTCCAGAGGGAGCTACTGTGGTGGATCAGTTCCAGAGGGAGATACAGCGGCAGAATCAGCTCTTGAAAGAGCTGCAGCAGCAGAGTCCATTCTGGATTAGGAGACACAAGCCCCAGGAAGGTCCAGCGGCAGATCAGCTCAAGAGAGAGCTGCAGCGGCAGAGAATCAGCTCCAGAGGGAGCTACTGTGGTGGATCAGTTCCAGAGGGAGATACAGCGGCAGAATCAGCTCTTGAGAGAGCTGCAGCAGCAGAGTCCATTCTGGATTAGGAGACACAAGCCCCAGGAAGGTCCAGCGGCAGATCAGCTCAAGAGAGAGCTGCAGCAGCAGAGAATCAACTCCAGAGGGAGCTACAGTTGCAGAATCACTCCAAGAGAGCTGCAGCGTCAGAGAGTCCATTCCAGACTAGGAGCCACAAGACCCAAGGAGGCCCACCAGCAGATCAGCTCAAGGGAGAGCTGCAACAATTGTTCCAGAGAGGGGGAAAGGGAAAACCCTCTCCATATTAGAAGAGAGCTTGCAGAAGGTGGAGACAAGGACAGATCTACAAAACCTCTCCTTTCACAAGCAGCCACCGGTCCCGAGCTCCAGCAGTGGATGAGACTTGGAGTTAGTGGGCAAAAGGAAAGGGAGGGGAGTTAGGAGACAGATTAGGGATAAATCAATAAGTTTTAAAGGTTTACTTAAATCATTATATAAGGTTATCGATGGCTGTTTGAACCACCTTATCTCTTGTCCTGTATTGCTATTTTACCTTATCTGCTTGAACCACTTATTATAAAACGGGTTGTATATACCGATGTATATATTTTCTAAATAAATTGTAAATACTATTTAATCCAACCTTGCTCACAGCAGTGTTTTTTTTGAGAGGTTTCCTAAGGTGAAAGGAGAGAAATCCTACTCGCTAACACCTTTCTTCCCCAGGTGGAGGCATTAGGCACCAAACTGACAAGGACTGACAGAGCCCGCCCTTGAGGGGACCCCAGCCAGGCCTGTCCCGGACCCAGAAGCGCACCCAAAGGGGTGCTACACAAAATTTAAATCAATAAAGAAAAACCCTAACTTAGGAACCATAAGTTCTCTGGTTTACTCCTTTTTGATTTCCCAAACAGCTTTCCTATCTAACATACAAATAAAAGGATAATTATGTCTCTAACTACACATTCATACAGCACTACTACAGCACGACCTGGCATACAGTCACTCATTATACCGCTGGTTCACACACTCAAGAGGTTTCAACAAACAAACAAAATATTCCTGAATTAATGTAAATGTAAAATTCCTTCAGGTTTATGGAAAATATGTCAGAAGTTCCTGGTGCAGGTTCCCTCTGCCCAGTCACAATTTGTTTCCTCACAAGACTTTTCACTGATCCAAAAATATATTTTCCCAAATAATTTGCCAACGTCCCCAAGTCACAGAAGAGAGACAGTTTTTGCTGATTAGGCTACTGTAGGGTGGGGCTCTCTTCCCGAGGCTTGGGTAACTCTTAAAACCTTGCAGCAAACTTTAAGGTGCTCTGACACAGTAATGTCTTAGGGGTATGTTTACTAAATAGTGATAATGTTGCAGCAGCGCAGTTTGTGCGCGATACGTAATGTTAGCGTGTGATAAAGTAACATTATCGCGCGATAGCTTGAAGTTTCGCGTGAAAACGTCTCCTGCAGCATTAAGGCACACAGAGGGTGGAGTAAGGCTCCTCAGAGGGCAGAGATAAGGGGTCAATGGGTGGAGAGTGGGCGGGGAGAGGCTCCATGCACACTAAAGCTGTGAAATGAAGGTCTAAAAATTAGCGCCAGTGAAAACCTTGCATTAGAGGCACATTTGCAGGAGAGAGAAACCAGTTCAGTCAGCAATGTTCAGCAAAGGCACGGAGATCCAGAAAAGTGATAGCAGTGATACATGTGCATCAACAACATAGTGCCCAAGTACATAAGGGCACTATGGTGAGGCTGCAAATGGGGTATAAGGGGCTGCAGGCGGGACATGCAGTGGGGCAGCTGGAGCACAGGGTGGACTAGGCAGATGCCTAGGTGGCACATAGGAACTCAGAAACTGCAAACCAGCAAGCCAGCAACTGACGAAGGTCAAACATGCCCACGAGTGAGTGTCCCACAGTGTCCCAGGGGACAGTAACCAGCAGGTACCCCGAAGGGCACATAACATTGACAGGCGGTGCCGGGGGGGAAGCGTGGATGTCTATGTAGGCATCCCTACCCCAGACCCTACACCATAGGCAGCTGCCTACAGGCACACTGGATGGCCTGGGACTGCACACCACCAGTGCCACCGGCATAAGGGCATGTCAGCATGGTGGGGGAGGAGTGCTAGTGGTGGAGGGGGCAGTGGCAGCTGCCCACAGCAGACCAAGGCCAAGCCCTGTTTGGGTGGGTGGCATGCAGTGCAATAGACAAGGGCTGTCTGAAGAACAGTAATGGTATCCCAAGGGAATGACCTACCTCTGTGACAACAGTTTGGGGCAGTACATTCAGCCAGTGTGTTCAGGGGCAGAAAGTCACAGGTTCAAGTCCCAGCTGTTGCCCCTGCAGACAATGGCCCTATATTTTACCCTACAGTGCACATACACCATAAACATGTGCAGTCCCTAGAGCATTGGCTCTTGAAAGTGCCCCAAAAGGAGGAGACTCTTGAAAGACTACAAAAAGGGACTTCTGGAGAGAGATCTGCAATTGTAAGTATTTACTTCTGGGAATTTTTCTAAGTCTTGGGGAAAAAGAATTCTTTAGATTTAAGCTGATTAATCTGTGTAAATTAGAATAGTGTATTTGTTAAATCAGTCAGAGCTAAGCATCAACAAAGAGCTTTTAGTTAAATTAAAAACTCAACAGGTAGCTTTAAGTTTAAGTTTAAAACCCAGCTGAGAGCTTTCTGGTTAAATTTAAAACCATAGCAGAGAGTTTTCAGTTTACATCTAAAAACCAGCAGAGGGCTTAAAGTTTAAATTCAGAACCCAGCAGAGAGCTTTCTGATTACATTTAAAACCAAGCAGAGAGCTTCTAGTTTAAATTTAATACTCAGTCAGGGCCTAGGAGCAGCACAACGCTTTAATTTAAATCAAACCAGAGTATAAGCATAAAATAAAAAACAGGGTCAGTATTCTTTGAGCAATAAATTGATTCCAGAGACCTTTACAAAGAGGCCTTCTAGACAGGGGGCAAGAGACCTGTGAAATTGTTTTAAATAGGTGTTAAAGCCAAGTGACAGATCAAAGAGGCATTTTGAAAGACTCCCTCTATCAAAACAAGGGCTGTATGAATCATCCAGGAAATTGGTCACAGATTACCTTAGAAACACAGGACAAGGTGTTGAGTATCAGCCAGCTTTTAATGTCTTCTTTTCCTTCCTCCCTCCCCGACTCCCATCCACTCCTGGGATAATCATAGCTTTATAGGTGCTTAAATCTCTTAAAGGGAAGGAGGTGCCATATTCACTCTCAGGTGCAGTTATCCTCATCAAGTATACATTAAGGACCTGAGATTAATTAATCTTGATGTGAACAAAGTCCATTAAACATATTAGGTATAGTTTTATTAGTATAAGAGGAGGAGTGGCTCAGTGGTTGGGACAGGTTACCTCAGGCTGGAAGGCCAGGGGTTCAATTCCCACATGGGGACAAGCAACCTCAGGCCAGAGGGACTGGGGTCTCTAGTCCCATGGCCACTCCTCAGGTACACTTAGATCGTGAGCCCTTCAGGGACAAGGGAATAAAAAGTACTTGTTAGTATACATGTAAACCGCACTGATTCTAATGATTGCAGTATAAAAAATAAATAAATAAAATAAAATAAGGATCTCCAGTGAACCTACGTAAGTAAACAACTTAAATACCTAAACACAACCTTAAAACTAAGATGCAGAGAGGAATCCAGCAGTGAGATGGGGGCTTTCCAGTCTTTTGTATTGAGTGTCACATGTATGATTATCTCCCATTTGGTGAGGGGTCTTAAGTGTGCATTAGGTGCAAGGAGCTCTTTGCTCTCAGGGAACGAGTCTAATCTCTAGAGGATAGAGTAGCAGACTTGGAGGACATAATGAAGACAGAGAGGTACATAGACGAGACCTACAGGGATGTAGTTCTGAAGTCCCACCTCCAATCTAGCAGAATCCCTGTTGCCATGGAGGAGAGCGGTCACATGACAGGAGAGCATCACCCTGATGTGGCAGGAAGTGATCCTGTAGTTAGGACCTGTCCTTCATGTGATGTAAAACCTTCTCACACCGAGGAGGTTTCTCCCGGGCCATGTGCCCATGAGGGAAGGGTTAGGACAGCCATTATTGTTGGTGATTCAATCATTAGGCATGTAGATAGCTGGGTGGCTGATGGATTTGAGGATTGCCTGGTAACATGCCTGCCTGGTGTGAAGGTATCAGACTTCACGCACCACCTAGACAAGGTCTTAGATAGTGATGGGGAGGAGTCTGCTGTCTTGGTACATTTCAGTACCAATAACATAGGAAAGTGAGGTTCTGGAGGCCAAATTTAGGCTTTTAGGTAGGAAGTTGAAATCCAGAACTTCCAGGGTAGCATTCTCCGAAATGCTTCCTGTTCCACGTGCAAGACCCAAAAGGCAGGCAGAGCTCCGGAGTCTCAATGTGTGGATAAGACGATGATGAAAGGAAGAGGGTTTTGGATTTGTTAGGAAATGGGGAACATTCTGGAAAAAGGAGGGGCTTTTCAGAAGGGATGGGCTCCACCTTAACTGGGATGGAACCAGGATGCTGGCATTAACCTTTAAAAAGGAGATAGAGCAGCTTTTATACTATATAATGGGGGAAAGCTGACAGTCACGTAAGAATGCATGGTTCAGAATAATGTACCCTTGAAGGATGCTAGCAAAAGATTGAAGTTAGGGCATATCATCAGAGTGGGCTCTCAGCTACCCTGGTGAGATGGATTTGTGTGTGCCTTTGTAATTTAAAACATCCTCCCTCTCCCCAGGAGGGCTGAGGGCCCATCAGAGTGGGCTCTCAGTCACCCTGGTGAGATGGATCTGTGTGCTGTTGCAGTTTAAAACAACCTCCCTATCCCCAGGAGGGCTGAGGGCCCATCAGAGTGGGCTCTCAGTCACCCTGGTGAGATGGATCTGTGTGCTGTTGCAGTTTAAAGCAACCTCCCTATCCCCAGGAGGGCTGAGGGCCCATCAGAGTGGGCTCTCAGCTACCCTGGTGAGATGGATTTTTGTGTGTGCCTTTGTAATTTAAACCATCTTCCATCTCCCCAGGAGAGCTGAGGGCCCATCAGAGTGGGCTCCCAGTCACCCTGGTGAGATGGATCTGTGTGCTGTTGCTGTTTAAAGCTACCTCCCATCCCCAGGAGGGCTGAGGGCCCATCAGAGTGGGCTCTCAGTCACCATGGTGATACAGTGTGTGATGCTGATGTGTGCTAGGATAACAGACTCGGAGGGTGCCTGGGACCTGAAAGCAACATTTGGTATGTTCCTCAGCGCCAGGTTTAACATATACCGGGGTAGGTTGCATATAACCCCTAGTATGGGGGGAGTGCCACTCCACACACGTATGTGAGGTACCATAACAGTGAGGTGGATGCAGATGTGAATGTGCTGAGCAGCACCCCACCCCCACGGGCAATGGGATCTGACTACGGAGGCCTGTAACAGATTCATGTCCTCAGAACTGTATGCTGAGTCAGGACACCCATCCACACACTCGGCAGCAATGCCACCCCTGGTTGCAGAGGAACATCACAGATGTTTTTGGAAGGATCTATGCACCTGTCAGGTCTGCACTACACTGCCTGACATCCAGACAGGAGCACAGTTGGCAATGGGCCAGTCCGTTGTGTAGGCCATGGCCCCTGTGGCTGCAAACCACCATTGACCTACCTAGACCGGTCCCTGGTCATGGGCCATAGGTATACTAGAGGGGCAAATGGCAGGGTAGTTACCCCAGGCAAAGTGCACAGGGCCACCCACCCACTGCTCGATGTGTGGACACATCACCCATGTGTTCTGAGATATGGTGTTGCCATCGGGGATGCGTTGGATGAAGTGGTCAGGACAGGGGGACAGCCATTGTGGCCTATGGCCACAGAAGGGGTCAGGGGGTCCCCTGGACACCATCACGGCAAACCACACGTGACAAGGTGCTGCCATGTCATGCAGAGAGAGCATAAGAACACTGAACAATCTGTCGAGGGTAAAGTGCACAGGCCACATAGGTGTCACTGCAGACATGCCTGTACCTACAGCCACACATTGAGGTAGCACTGGCAAAAGCCAAGACCTGACACATGGAGCAATGTGGCAGGAGACACCGCCCCCAGAGAGGTTAGCATTGTGTCGGCCACACACCAGAGATATATGGTCACTGATGCCCCCACTCATTTCTCACCACGCACAGGTGGAGGACCTAAGGAAAAAGGCCCGGGAGCTATGGCTGCGCCATCCTGAGTATCTCTCCCGCCTCCAAAGGAGGGCGATGGCCCAAGGTGTAGGTGAGTTGGGCTGTTGATGCAGAACCATAAGGGATGTCACGCTGGCGCACTAGCCTGTGTGGTGCCTCAATATGTACATGTGCCAGGTGACCCACAGGACAATGATCTTATGCCTGTCATCCTCCACAGAGTACAATGCCACCTGAGCGGCCCCTACCACGCCCCACCGCCCGCCACACCACCGAGGACGAGGAGGAGCAAGCCACAGAGGCAGAGGATGAGGCAGTGGCTGAGGAGATGGCGGACGCTGCAGGGGGGGACAATGTGGGCATGGAGGGGCTTGAGGGTGGGGCAGAAGGGGAGGGAGTGAGTGCGTCTGATGTGTGGGAGGGTGGGGCAGAGGGGGGGAGCATGGGGAGGCAGAGAGTGAGGGAGAGCTGTCAGGGGGGGAGGAGCAGGGCCCTGGGAGGGGAGAGTGTGCCAGGGCAAACAGGACACCACAGGGCGGCGTGGGCCCCTGCCAGCCACCACGTGTGCCTGTACAGGATGTATGGGTAGGAGAGGATGCGCTAGCCATGGACTCACATGGCCTGCATGCACATGCCACCACACAGACACCTGGCACCATGTGTGTGTGTGGTGGCATGTGCATGCACGACATGCATGTGGCCCTGGTTGGTATGCAGCATACCCTGCTGGTTGGCATGCAGCATACCCTGCTGGTTGGCATGCAGCATACCCTCCTGTTCGATGTAAAACCAGACAGCTTGTTGTTATGGTCATTGTGTTATGATGTAAACCGCGCTGATGCGAATAGCGCGGTATATAAGAAATTGTAATAAATAAAAAATAAATATAAATAAAAAAATCAGGTTGTTCACAGAAACCGGTGGCTGACAGCGGCTGTTCAGTGGATGGCCGCCGAGATGGGACAGATGCCCGTTTGGTGGCCATCCCCTGACAGGCATCCCAGGAGCGTGTGATGGCTCCTGTGATGCCCACACATGTGCCCTGTGGTGTCCTGTGTCCCCCAACCCCGCACGGCAGCTGGTGTGACACCGCATGGCATGGTAGGCCTGTACAGAGGGTCTGCAAATGTAGTGCGCTATGTTTGATGTATGGCAGAGTTATATGTTGAACTGTTCATAAATAAAACATGTCTGAAACAAAACCATTGGTCCTTCATCATTCCACCAGACAGGCTACGGAACATATGTTCCGGGAGGTATGTGTATGCAAGGGCAACATGTGTAGCAGACATGTCCTGTCCCCACATGTTGGTTGGGGGAATGGCCATGTGTGCGGGCATGTATGTGCATTGTAGACACTGTGGTGTGCCGATGTGGATCATGTCGCACAGATCCTGGTTACGTGTATGCTGAGTGGAATGTGTGAGAGCCATATCAGATGCACGATGCATGTGTGTCAATAGCTGAACAGGATGATAGCGATGGCTGTGGTCTGTGGGGAAGGTGTGCCTCTGAACCAAGGAGCTGCCCAGGGGGATGGCATATGCGGTTGCCCCAGGGACATGCATGTCCCAGGGATGGGCAGTGGGTGACCATAGGTGCATGTAGGAATGCGCAACTGACCTATGTAAGCAAGCCATGTCTGTCAGTGCTACAAGCAGGTTAACATGGGAGCCCTGCCACGTAGGCCGTGTGGGGCCATGGAGAAGGTATGCACCTGTGTGGCTCCTGCTGGGGGAGCTGGGGTGCATGACAGCGACAGGGCCAAGCAGCAGACATGTGGCACCAGGACATGTGCCATTTGCATCTGGGGAGCATGGCCATCCCCCAATGCTGGGTGGCTGGGACCTGATACCGTCCATGACACACAGGGTCAGGCCGGTCCACTGTGCACTGTGAACCACCAGTATAGCCACCCCTGCACTGAGGGGCATGATGGTGGCCACGTGGATGGGGAGACAACATGCGGTGTGTGCGTCGTCGGGCACCCCTGCCCCAAAAATCGGAAAACACACAGTATGTACAGGTACATGAAAGTTTACTTTGTTTACATCACATCCTATGTTTCCTGCCACGCCTCCCACCCCGACCGCCCCTCCTGCCCCTCCCGCCCTGCAAAGCCCGCCCACGTGGTGGCTCACCCCCCTGTAGTTGCTCAGGTGATGCAGCCTCCGGTGGCAGGGTTGACGCAGGCTGCTGCATCAGGTCTGTTCTGGTCTCCAGAGCTCGTGCAATTCTGAGGAGCGCCCTCACCATAAGTTCATTCATTGCCCTGTTCCACCGCATCTCCTCCACAATCATGGCATTTGTGGCCCTGTTTCTCTGGAGCTCATCGACAACCATAGTGAATGCGGCCCTCATCTGTTGCAGCTCACGTGTAATAGCCCCCATATCCTTGTGTAGCTGCTGGTGAGCCCGCTGAGTACCTGTGGGTGGGACAGAAGGTGATGTGTGAGATACCTTCATGACCCATATGTCATCCATACACATGCCACACACATGCCACCTGCTCAGTCCTCCACACAGCCATGCATGGAGGAAGGAGGGCATGCTGTGCTCACTCTCTCAACACGTGAAAATAGCCAATCCGTCTCATACCTTTTTGCTCTGCAATGCTAATGTCTGTGTATCCGGGTCTCGCACATACACATACAGTGTTGCTGTCAGGCTATGTAGCCTGCCCGCACAGTATGCTGTTGTTACCATCACTGACACACCTATAATAGGTACGCAGTATGTTGCTACGTTTATGCATTTCGGGCATACAGTCCCCAGATATGCCATCATCAGGGTCTTGTTGGGACTTGTGCATGACGGCTCTCCAATTTAGCCCAATTTAGCGATGCCCACTCAGGGATGCAGATGAGGATCCCTGGGCGGACAGCGAGAACACCAATATGGGGCTCCAATGGGGAGATGTCTCTTACCAGTCTAAACATACCCCGATGATGGCATATCTCGAGAATGTATACAGAAAGTGCACAAGACATGACTGACTATTGGGTAATGAGGAAATGAAGGACAGTGATGTCAACAGCTGCGTAGTGTATGGGCGGTATACAGAGCCCGGAGTTTAAGCTGTGCGATGTAGACCCAGACCTGGAACCACAGAAATAACATTCATGGAGACAGTACCGATGTAAACACATCATATGTACAAGTGGTAGAGAGGTGAGCACAGTTCACCGACATTTCCAAAGCAATAGGGTTTGCTCCTAGAGGCAACAAAGTGGTTCTCGGTCTAGGGAAAGCCATGCATGGCTCTGCCAACAGCGCATGTCCAGGTGTAGACATGTGTGTCCCATGGTCCATCCGCGTGCCTGATAGTGGTCATGATGCGTGGTCATGGGACTCACAGGGCTCACACATGGCAGTGTGGCAGTATGAGCTGATGAGGACACATGTGCACACAGCATGTCAGAGGTATGGCGTGTGCTGTGAGGGCTCAGTGCCCACACATACATATCTACATCAGGGCTCCCTGCCCCCTGAACTGCGTGTGCATAGGGCACATCATGTGGACACAGCATGCCCTAGTCCTGTACCTATGGAGGGGTGCCCGCTGGCCATTGTGTTTGGGTGGGCCATCAATAGTGTGTTCCGCTGTCTGAGCACCTGGGGCATATGGCCAGTCGCTGTAGGTGTGGGCCTGAAGCCCCAGAACATGTTGCCATCCGGACAGACCATCCGGCAGGGGTGTGGGACACACATGGCACATGACACCCCTCCCCCAACCCCCGTCAGCTTCAGCGGTGTCAGCAGACACCATACCCCCTGTGCATGTTGGGCACACAACCATGGGGAGCAGTGTGTCTGGGGATACCCACCTGCACCGCAGTCCCTGAGTTCTGCGAGGATGTTTTCCAATGTTGTGGGAGCTGCAACTGCTGCACCGTGGTCCTGCATGGGGTGGGGGCTGTCCCCGCGGTCACTGGCTGACCCAGCCTCTGCGGGGCCTGCAACGCCCCCCACTGCAGAGCCGGCAAAGGTGGTTCCGCCCTGAACCTCCGGCACCTCTGGGCTGGTTGGAGTCTGTTCCCCAGCAGCTATGTCGTGCAAGGCGCCATCCTCAGGGCAGGCCACGTCCAGAGACCCATCCTCCTCCTCCTCAGCAGGTGCCCCATGATACTGTAGTCACCTGGGTTGGGTGAGAGCATACAGATGACAGGTCAACCACGGGTTCCAAAATATGTACACATGTGCAAAACATCCCCCCCCCCGGCAATGTACACCTGGGGGTGCCCTGAACATGTCCCACCCCAGCACTACCACGCCACCGACCAATACGATTCTACAAATAAAGGGTGCTGTCAAGCACATGCATTGCTGTTAATATGATTTGATGAACAAACTGACATATCTGCATGCGTTAGAGTCCCAATGATGGCTGACTCTGCATATTGCTGTTTGGTATATGTGCTATACCACCTTCAGAAAGGGGGTAGCGGTATACAGTATACACACCATCACACAAGGGGGCGCAGGGCCGGAAGGAGGAAAGGGGGTCACAAATGTCCAATGGCAGACCGGGAGGGGAGGGGGACAGCACAAGATGCAGGGAGTGGGTCACACACGGTGGGATGAAAGATCAACGCCAAGGGAGGTGAGATGGGTCTGCAGTTTGCACATGACAGTGTGGTGGTGGAGATGTGATTAGATTTGGAGTGGTTAAATAGTGTGTTATTATACATTATGAGCTATTATACGGTCATATGTACAGTTATGGGGGGAGGGGGTGGGTGGATGAACTGGCCTGTATGGTGGGTTCTGGGGGTGTGTCCATAGTGACCGCTGAACAGGGTTTGTCACCAGTCTTTTGCAAAGGTCCTTGCTATCTGTGGTTAGTCTCAGATCATCTGGGATAGCGTTCCATATGGATGTAGCAGCCAGGGAGATTGCTCGTTGTGCGGTGTCTTTGTGTGTCCTGGTGATGCCGTTTGGGGTGTTTACCAGATTGGAGGTGCCTCCTCCTCTTGCCAGTGTGCCTGTGTCGGGTTGTATGGGTGTGTGTAGGCGTATGGTGGAGGACTGTGGTATGATAGTGCAGATGTTCATGATAGATTTGTATTTGCTGCGTGCGATGATTGGGAGCCTGTGCAGTTCTTTCAGTATGGGTGTCAGGGGATTGGAGGAATTGTGTGTGTGGTTCATGGGCAGGGCCGTGACTATAGCATGCTGCTAGTCAGATGGTACGTTGGCAGTGGTGAGCAATGGGACGCAACTCAGAGTAATGGGGGAGTGACAGGTGTGTTGCACATGTGGCTAGGGAGGTGGGTGGCCCTGGGACCGGAGTGCCAGGTGGTCAGCCCAGTGGACGTTGGAGGGGCATTGTATCCACATCTGTGACAGGAGGGCAGGGGGTGGGGGACACGAGGGGTAGGATGGGGCAGGGGGAGCGGAGGGTGGGGAGGGGGTGGGAACAGGGAGGGTGCTGGCCTAGATTTGATCATGGTGGCACCATGCCACAGTTTGCTCACAACAGGAGGTAGGTGCCCGGAATGCGTTAACACATAGGGAAGGGTCGCATGTACAGAACAGACAACGGGGAGGAGAGACAGGAGAGGTCGCCAGCTGGCCAGGACCTGTTGTTTGGAGGCGCCAATGGCTGATGGTCAGGACAGGGGCATGCATCTATTGTGTGGATGGTCAGCATTGGAGCAGGTTGTGTGCCAGGCCTGCTCAGCGGAGCGGGCACATGAACGCAAATAGCGGGTAACCTGAGAGAGGCATGGCTGTGTGGTGAACGCCTAACAGGGCACAGGATGTGGGGAGAAGGAGGCGCCACATCAGCGGTGGGGACAGCCGTTAAGGGGGCCACAGACTCAGCAGTGGAATTGGTGGACATAGTGGATGAGGGGTTGTGGACATAGTGGGGGAGAGAGCTGGAGGGTCAGTGGCAGGGGGGTCACTCATAAGAGTAGTGGATCCCGTGCGCGGCAGATATTGGGGATGGGGAGTGATGAGGCCTAACAGGTGGTTGTCGGGTATAGGGGGCACGGAGTCAGAGCGGTTGGGGGGTGAACAGTTAGAGGTGACAGGCACACATGGCTATGACCCTGCTGGTGTGTTGCTGCAATGGGTGAGAGCAGGGGGCTATACGGGGGTAGCAGGGGGGGTTGCAAACATTGGGGGTGGTGTTGTCCATGACATGACTTTTCATGTCACCATGACTGTGGGTGGGATGGGCGTGGAGGGTTGAGAGACATTTATTTTTTATTTATTTTATTTAGACAGTTTTGTATACCGCCTTATCCTTCAATCAAAGCGGTCACCACACAATTGGGGGATACATTTAACACGCAGGGATATGAGACACATACACTAATACTTACAGGGAATATTACTCACTATATGAGAGGATGGTGGGTCTGGAGGTGTTGTTGGGACGGTGGACACCAGCTATTCAGGGTGTTGTTTGTGTGGAGCAGCGGCTCAGATGAAATCCGACAGAGTGTGAGGGGAGAGTTATGGGTGGGAGGGGAGACCGTATGTGACCCATATGAGACAGAGGGGGCCCACTGCCCCTGCCATGGCCAGAGGACAGGTGAGTGCGGGGACCTGGAGGCCCCCCTTGAACAGTGTGGCTGTGGAAACATTTTCCACAGGCAGGGGCCAGGTCGCAGCTGAGTTGAGAGGTGAGGGGAGCGTGATTCATACAGTCACGTACAATGGCGACTTCATCTGTACCTGTGTGCACATTCCATGGGCCAGGGGGGGCATGCGGGGTGGGGTGGGGTATGTGGATGGGGTTTAAGGGATTGTGGTGGGTCCAGTTCCAACATGAGAGGTCCATTAGGGGTGGATGGTTGCCCCCACAGAGTGAGAGTTTGGGTATGGGGGCCAGTAATGAGGGTGACGTAGCTCATGTTAGCCATGTTACAGTTTGGCCACACCATGTGATAGGTGGGGGCAGAGACATACCAGGGGAGTGGGGGGTAGGGGGGAGCAGCAGCGGAAGGTGCGGTGGGGGGTGAGGGAGAGGGTGCACAGGCATACATACGTACCTGCCCGGGGATGGGCGGTGTCCAGGGCCTCTGGAAGGCTATGCAGGTAGATTGGCCCGAGTCTGTCTGCCAGCTCCTGCTCCAAGGGGGTGAGGGTTGGGGTGAAGGGGCTACCCCCACCAGTACCCATGGCATGTTGCTTCTCTGCAGTCATGTGTGCGCGCACCCCACGCTTGATGTCGTTAAATCTCTTTCTGAGGCTGTCCAGGTCCCTTGGTGGCCCCCTAACTCAGCCACGGCCACCCGCACCTCCTCCCACACCTCTGTCCGTGTGGCAATTGTGGTGCTGCTGCTGAGCTGCCCATACAGAACATCATAGTGTTCGAGGACACAGGCCAGCAGGGTGTGGTTCTCTTGGGGGCTGAAACGCACTGCCCTCCTCCGGGCAGCAACAGGCACAGGGATCCTCCTTCTCTTGGCAGTGGGGGGCCCCTGTGTCGGCTGTGACCCACCTGATGTGCCTGCCTCCCCCCCTCCCTGCCCATCGCTCCTTCCCGCATGAGCAGGTGGCCGCCCCACCTCCCGACCAGCCATGTGCTGGTGCTCAGGCACCCTACGGGGCCCCCCTCCCCCTCCCTATCAGCCATCTCTTCCCCCACCCACAGGGCTTCCCCCACACCTACCCACCACCCCCCTCCCCCTGTTGGCCCCATCTCCCCTCTGCTGTCTCTCACACCTGCTGCTCAACGCCCCTCCTCTATCTCTCCTCTGCTGTCTCACTACCCTTTGCACCTGCCTCTGGCCCCTGCAACTCTTCTCCAACTGCCACTCACTCACTCTCTACACCAACACTACTCCGCCAAACACTAACCAATCCCACACTCCTTGTCTCTCTCTCTCTCTCTCTCTCTCTCTCTCTCTCTCTTTCTCCTGCACAAAACCCTCAAAGTGGCCTAGGTATGCAGAGGTATTTATAGGGAGAGTCCACGTAACGCACATTGCGTACACGTGCAACGGCCGTGCCCTTGTCTCAGCACATGTGTAACGCGCGTAACGGCCGTGCTCATGTAACAGCGCATGCGCAACGAGCGCAAAATCCCTCCACCCTTTATATTCAGCTTCACATCTGGGACACATTGATGGGATTGTGTTGGAGAGAGACAGAGTCGGTGACGTGTTTCTGGAGGTTGACGAGTGTTGGAGGACGGTTCTTTGTGTGTAGTGGCTGTGTTTGTGAGTGTTGTTTGGCCTGTGTGTGTGTCTGTGTGTCCTGGCCAGTGAGGTGGGTGTCATTGTCTGTGTGTCATTGTGCGTTTGGACAGGTTGTGTGTATGGCATCCTTTGCGTTTGCTGCGGTTGAGGTTGCTGTTGATGAGGGGCTGCGGTTGCCTGATGGGGGAGATGGTGTCGATGGGGCTGCGGCACAGGACATGGGTGTGGACCCACTTCAACTCAGGCCTGCAGCTGTGGGGCCGGGCCGGGCAGGGGCTGTACCCGCATGGGCAGGAGACATGCAGGGGTGCAGGCTCGCCGGCCTCGCCTCTACAGGCCCAGGGCTCAGCTCCAGGGCATGCGTGAGGACCAGGTCATCTCCCTCTACCGCCAGAGCACGGGAGCTATTCTGGAGCTATACGAGGATCTCAGACCTGACCTCGAGCCCCTGACTGGTCGGTCACATGCCATACCGGGTTTGGTCAAGCTCCTTGGTGCCCTACATTTTCTCCGGCTGTTTCCAGTCTTCGGTGGCCGCAGTGGGTGGCATGAGCCTCCCCACCTTCTCACGCTGTCTCCACCAGGTACTGCGTGCCATGGTCAGCTGGGTGGGGGATTATATAGCCCTTCCCCACACTAGGCAACAGTGGGGGACCCTGAACCAAGTCTTTGAGGCATTAGCCGGAATACCACACGTGATGGGAGCTATTGATTGCACACATGTTGCCCTGGTCCCGCCCAGAGACAGGGAGGTAGTGTTCCGCAACCGCAAACACTATCATTCCCTGAATGTTCAGGTTGTCTGTGATGTACATCAGCATATTCTGAATGTGGTTCCCAGGTTTGCAGGGTCCACCCATGACTCCTATATCCTGCAGAACTCGGCACTGTTCACTCAATTTGAGGCTGGACAGTATGGGGACTGTGTATTGCTGGGTGTGTATTTCTCATTTCTTACATGTACATGTTATTCATGTTACTAACCGTATGTGCAGATGTCTGACTTGTTGTGTGGGTATGTCAACTGTATGTGACCTAATAGGTGTGGCCTCACAGTCCACCTTGCTATGGAGCTTTGTTGTAATAGTTAAATGGCTGCATAGCATATGTGCCGTGGTTACTGATTCCAATCCATGCATCTAGCCCTTGCCCTGTGTGTCTGCCCTCGCACCCTGACACATAGCTGTGCTGTCCCATCATGTGTTGTCATATGTGTATGTCAAATTGTGGTATGCATTTGTTTAGCACATCTGTACCTGTGTCAATTTGAGGGAACATGCGCTCCTCCTTTAATATTACACATTTCTCTTTTTGCAGGTGATGCAGGATATGGGTGTCGCCCCTGGTTGCTGACCCCTGTGCGTCATCCACGGACACATGCAGAGTTGAGGTACAATGAGGCCCATGCCACCAGCCGCTCCATCATAGAGTGCACCTTTGGCGTATTAAAGAGTCGCTTCAGGTGTCTGGATAGGACAGGTGGTGCCTTACAGTACCGTCCCCAGACCGTGGCAGAGATCATCTTAGCCTGTTGCATCCTGCACAACATTGCTCTCAGGCACCGTATCCCTGTCGACATTAATGAGGATCTAGAGGATGACCCTGTGTGCCCCCCAGCACGTGCCTGTGGTGACACACGCGAGGGGACAGCAGTCAGGAGGCAGCTGATTACGGAGCTCTTCACATGTACGTACTTAATTTGTTACCACCTACATTTGTTTTAATATGTGTGTACAGCTACTACCAGTATCACAGTATCAGTGATATGCAGCAGTGCACGGACATGTAACTTACAGTGGCTAGCCATGCCAGCAGCATATATACTCATGCCTGATGCACAGTAACTGTGGGCGTGGTACAGCAGCAGGTGGAGGTGGTATGTGTGTGTGTGTGTGTGTTGCTTTAGGCTTGTGGGAGGTGTCTGCCTGAAATACCTGGTTTGTGGGTGCATGTGATAGGGGCTTCTGTGCAGACACACGTTGTTGGTTTCAATAAATGGTTAGCAGCAGGGTGACAGGCATATGGTATGACTTTCACAGTGGGGAGAAGAGCATGGCTGGGTCAGTTGTCTAGATGTGTGTGCTTATCAGTATGTCCTCTAAGCTGTTTGTGAGGGTGGTATGCTCCAATTTGCAGGGTCCATGTGTGTGCTGTGTTTGTATGGCGCTCCTTTTGCTATGTTGTGGTACCTTCGTGATCTGTGGTATGTGGATTACAGTTCTGTGTGGTCCGTAATGGAGATTACGGAGACACTACAGTGTGCCTGACTGTATAGAGTATCACGTAGTCATGACTTGGATGCTGTGGCAGATAGGGGCCTCATGCGTTGTCCAGCCAGGGGGGGGGGGATTGTTGCCCGATATATGGGGTTTTGAATAGCCGGAACTTGCGGTGTTGCCTAGTTACACACAGACAGAGGCGAACCAGGCAGGAGCAACATTTGGATACAACAGGGTATTTACAGTTGGGCAGGGGTTGGGGGTACAGGAGAGGTGGATAGTCAGTGTACACCTTCTGGTACACCTCTCCTGTACCACCAACCTCTGGCCAACTGTGAATACCCTGTTGTATCCAACTGTGCATACACTGTTATTTCAATATGACCTGTGATTGGTTTCCACAGTTCTCCCCAGTTCAACCTCTGTTCTCTGTAGACGCACTGTTATGTCGCATTGTAGAGGTTTTCTGTTCATTGTGAACCACATTGATTTTAATAGGGCAGGATATAGGAGATGTACATGAATAAATTAGAGCATCAGAACACATGTGTTAATGTTAGCTACGGTGTGGGCTATCCACAGCACGAATATGGGTATGCACAGGGGATACGGGGGTTGACCCTACATATTTCCTTGTGTTACTGGGCATGACAGCAGGGTAGGGAAGGACATCGAGACAGCAATACACACAGTGATGGGGCATAGGGAGCAGTTTGAAAGGGCCAGGATATAACAGCACCCCTGGCGTGACACAACACAGTGAGGAGCAAACACCTTTGTCCACCACTCTGTACAGCAGCTGGGAAGTGAGGGAAGGGACAGACAGCATACGGATCCCTGTAGTTTGCCAGGGAAACATCAATGATGGCCGTCACATGGGTGTGATCTGTGCAGTGTGATGGTGAACAGACAGTCTGTTCAGGGTTTGGTGGGTCTGCACAGATGTATTTTGCCCTTGTGTTTCCCAATGCACAGGACATAGTTGGTGGAACTCCGGGTGCTGTGGAGCTTTGGCTGGTGACTGTGCGTCGACCAACAGGCAGTGGTCAGGGGTAGGTGGATCTACGGCTGCCCTGTCTGTGTCAGCAAACAGGGGGTACACATGTCCTCCGTGATATGTCATATTGCCCTGTTTTTGTAATTGACCACTTTTCCCTGCACCTCCATACCCCAGATCGTTCTGTGCGCACACAATTCCCCATGTGTTCCTGCACAGTAGGTCTTCAGCAAAACTGTCTCTGGGATATGGCCAACAGAGCTGCATGTGTGTGTGGGTCCAGGGGATTTGGTGGTGGGCCTCACCTGTACCCTTTGCCAACATTGTACCATCAGCTAACACCAGTGTATCATTGTATTTCACATGGCGTGTATGTCAACCACTATCCACTTATGCACATCAAGGCCATCTCCTACTGCTGGCACGCTGCCCTTAACATTCTTTGTGGATCTTTTTTCTGTGCATTTCACATTCGCATGTGTTGAGTGGCTAGACACCTGGGTGGCGGGGGTGAGTGTGCTAACTATACCGCACTGATGTTTACCATCTTAACATTGTGGGTATGTGTTGCATGTTGGGGGCAGACCTATGTCCTGTGTTCTGAATGACCACTGTTGACCAGCTGTTTTGTATCACAGATAGCTTCATCACGTGGACATACATCAACAGTGGCATAACATGGTAACTTGGCAATTCTACACATTTTTGCGAGACTGCCTCCCATCACTTGGACCTGTTACAGCCTTTGGGCAGCTCTGGGGATCCAGGACATACACCTGATGCATGCACAAGGTAGCTTGCACCATAGTTTGCTCAGTGCTGACATTAGCCTTTACATGTTGGTGCTTTACTGTTTGTCATATACATATTTGGCGTGATCTCTGTTCACGGGCACTGATACACATAGGGTGGAGCAGTGTGACACCTGTGTGACACGGGCATGGACATGTCCATATCCATGTGACACCTGTGTCTGCTGTTCCAGTTCGGGATGTCACCCACATGCGGTGTTTTACGTGTTGTGATAATGTCATGTTTGCTGGTGCGTCCCTTTCCTATGTCTTTCTCAATGTCAGACTCTCTGCAATTTGTGCTGCTTTTAACAGCAGCATACCAATACAATGTTTCTTCCTCTGACACAGGGCGGGGGACATACAGGACACATCTATTCCAATGCATCTGGCGTCTCCATCAGCCACCTGTTGGGGTACCCAACACCATGGAGCCTTTCCTGGGATTCTGTTCCATAGGATGTTCGACCTCTGCGAGTGGGACACATGCCTCGGATGGACATTATTCTTGTTGACTTGCTACTTTGGACATGACAAACCTGTCCAACACAACGCTGCTGCCGTGCTCTGGCTGGGAGCCGTGATCATTGAAGAATACACACATGAACCTTCACGGACTGCAGCATATTGGGATGTGGCACTAGACTATGCATGCCCAGTGTTGCGGGGACAGTATTTAGGTAACGTGTGGGATAGCAGAGACGCTTTGCACTTTGGACACTGTATACCGTTCCCCACGTGTGCAGCAAGGGCTGCCATTGTCAACGTATATTGTACAGTCCTTCACAATTGTGTTGTTTATGTATTTCAGCCATGTGTGTGACATGGGACACAGGATACACGCATCTGTTTGTTCCAGCACAAACATACAGTCATGCATGTGGCATAGAGGGAGCAATGGAGAGGTCATGTTGTCTATGTCCACACACTCTCCACCTGGACATGATGCAGGTTTTGCCACGACACTGCTTTCATATACACCATCATCCAGAATTGATGTTCCCAATCCCCAAGGGTGTTTCCCTGCATGTGTGGTATCACTGTATCATGTTGAACTGTGGATGGGGCATGTGCATATGGCTGACTATGTTGGGGAAACACAGCACGAGGCAATATGGTTTCTGTGTGTTTCCCTGAAACATGTTTGCCCTTACTTTCCATCTCTATATACTAGTTGTTGTGTATGTTTACTGTACAGACATGGTGATAAAAATTATTTTACAAACCTTGAATTGCATGTCTGGACATTCCTAGGTATGCCCTGAGGTACCTACACTCTCATTGGCACATTATATTTGCTGTGTGACGCTGTGAGTGTCTGTCTTCCTTCACCTGTGCATTCCATGTACCGTGATATGTGTACAGACACTGTCTATACACCTTCACAGTGTTACCTATGCATGTTTCGGCAGGTATTTTCTTTTGGATGCTGTGTTCATGTGCCTCTGCTACCTGTTCGCATATCCCCAATGTGCATTAGCTGATTGTTTATGGTTACATTGTAGTATCTTGGGTTCCTATGTCCGGGATTATGTGGGTGCTGTAACATGAGGTTTCATTTTTTCTCTTTTAATTACAACGTTTCAACACATGCTGTTTCCATTTGTGTGCCTCCTGTGTTGCAAGATATATATGTTTGTGGACACAAATCATGATTGATGTGTGTTGGGCCCTCATCATGCACGTCCTACTGTCTACGTGCCCTCATACGTGGGTGGCACATTGGAGAGGTACAACAGTAGGGGGAGGGGCCAGGGCCTAATGCATACTGCACACCATGCACCTGATGCACACTGTGTCTCCTGCCTCTCATTTGTGGGTGGGCCAGTGGCCTTTCTGTGGGATGTGGGTAGCTACCCTGCTGAATGTGTTTCCGTCCTTCCCTAGGGGTCCCCTCACATTGATAGTATGATGGTCTTATCCACACTATCTGTCATGCTTCTCCAAATGAACATATGTGTTTTACAGACATTTGTCTCTGCTGCTACTTGGTCATGGTGACAAACATGCATTGCCCCATGTGTGCCTTTGTGTCAGTCCAGACTCATTGTTACCCAGATACCACAAGGTTTTCTTGACAGTGTCACTGGAGGTGGTTTGCCAGGAACGTCTCCCAAGGTGCTGGCAGGTGACGTGACTTGCCCTGGGCCACAAGGGGCGATAGTTGGATTTTAACCCTGTTTGGTTGGTGACCCTGACAATGTTCTCACCACTGGGCTACTCCAACAATCTTTCATCCCACCAACACTTGTATGTAGTATTTCTCTGGTCACGTACATGGCCTACCTGTGTTCACGTCCTTGTATGGTGTCAGCTGTCTGTCTGCTAGCCATTTGCAACATCACTGGGTATTACAGGTCCCCATACACACCCTTCCCTTGTGGGGCTATTTCTGCATTTTGCTCTGTGTTCTCATTGTGTTTGTTTGGATTAGTTGTTTAGAGCATATGATCTAACACCATTGGTTGCAGGTTTGATCCCCTCATTGTTTTTTGTTTGGCTTTTGTGCTAATATGACCACTAATTACCTGCAGGTTCATCACCTCTGCACACACACCTCCATCCTTTCACAGAACACCAAGGTGTGCCCTCTGAGTTGCCTACCCATCACATGTTAGCTGTTACATATGTCTCGTTATTTAAGGTGTGTACATGGCAGTCCGGTTGGGGGTTTCATATTGCTGTGTTTCAGCTGGTGTGTAGTGCACCTGTTTGCAGGTTCACTTCTCTCTTCTCCAGGTACAGTTTCTGCACCTACTCCACAGAGCATCCTCTGCTGCCCTTGGGGATTCTCTTCTTTCCTCTTTGGCATGCTGTATCCACTGCATTACCTTTCATTGTGTGTGTACATGTGGCCCTATGTGTGTGTGATCCCAGTTACTGACTGTGATCTGCTCTTTACACAGCAGATCTGCATATGCATTTCATCATTGTTACTGTTGGGGATTTGCCTATCCTGAGGGCCAGCAGGTATCTTGTGATGCCCTCCAGTACATTTGTATGCAGCCTTTGCTACTGGGTTGACGCTGGTGGTGTGGCCTACAGGTTTGTGCATTGCCATTTGTGCTACTGGTCATGGGCTTGGTTCCTCTCTGTTCTCTTTCATTTGTCTGCCTGTCCTGCACAACCACCTTTCATCCCTGTAACAGTCATATCTGTGCATATCTGTGCTGTGAGCACATTGTACCCTCATCACAGTTGTGGGCCATCCTTCTATCCATCTATGTGTGTCTGCCAGCTGTGTGCCGTCCTACCCTGATGTGCATGCTGCTACCCCCACATCCTGCACTCCTATACATTCCTGCATTGCAGCTCTCTCTGGTTGCATCTCCTGTGTGTCCTCTGCATGGCACAGCTACTCCACTGTCATCATGACATTCCTCCTATCCTACCACATCTACCTCTTCAGCTGCACACGTCTTCCCATCCTCTGACACACACTGTCATTATTGCATGGTACATTACCTTCCCTCTGTGCATCGCTGCAGCTGCCCCCGATATGTTTGTGCAGCTTTCAAGCAGCCACATGGGCTGGACGCTGATTCGTCTGGTCCATCAGATCTGCTCTACGTCCTTCCTTTATTTATGCATTGTCTTTCCTTGTTGCTCTGTGTAGTGTTAGGGTTACATGTCTGTTTGCCACATACCTTTCTTGCCCTTCACATTGGGGGACCGTACTGCACTTGGGAAATGTTTTTGGGTTCACCTATACATCCTTGGGGCATCTTGCATCACACCATCCGTTCAATAGCTTCTGGGGTGCCTACTATGGTGCCTTGGGGGTTTGCAACCTTTCATCATGGCCTCTGGGGCACATCATAACCCGTCTTTGCTGACATGGTTGTTTAGGATGTGCCCTCTGGTGCACCCTGAAAAGGTGCATGGTTTTATGGCACTCGGGTTTGGTTATGTTTCTGATGGCAGCACAGATTGATAACAAAAGAGGTAATTTCCTCTATCAGCCTTACTCATTTGGCACACTGGGGACTTGCACTCATACCCCCTGTGCCATCACTCATTGTATTGACCATTGTGCTACAGCACTGTTGCTGTATTTACAGGTGGGGGGGCCTTGTTCGGCTTACCACACTTTTACATGCACAGTGCTGCCATCAGAAACTGTGCTGTACCCTTACCATGCCTAATTGGACACTCTATAAGGCGCCCTATGGGGGCCTTATAGGAGACCCTATAGGGTGCCTTGGCGGACAGTGCACTTTATACTGTACCCTCTGGCGTGCCTTATTGGGCACCTTATATTACGGCACCTTGAGGGTGTGTTTGCTGGTAGCACAGGTTTAAATTACGGCCTCATATGCCTCAGACAGCACTACGTAAAGGTAAGGGGTACTGCCTCAGAATGCAATGGGTGGATGTTGTAGGTACTGCCTCAGCCAGCAGTGGGTAAATGCAATGGGTAAAGGCTCAGACAGCCTTCTTCAGCAGTCCCACTCAGGAGTCAAACCCACGACCCCTGCACCATCAGCCATTGTATTAACCATTGTGCTACGCTGCTGTTGCTGCTTGTATGTCAGCTCACCTACTTAGGATGACCAGGGGTTACCATGTGCAGTGCTGCCATCCAAAGCAGTGCTGTACCCTTGCAGCGGCTCATCAGGCACCCTATACAGCACCCTCTAGGGTGCCCTATAGGCAACAGTTTAGGGTACCTTGGCATACAGTGCACTTTAAAGGGTGCCCTCTGGGGTGCCTTGGGAGGCGCTTTCTGCAGCACCTTCTTTTACGGCACTTTGAGGGTGTGTATGCTGGTAGCACAGATTTTTTTTAAAAAAGGGGAGGTGCCTCAGCTGGCAGTGGATAAATGCAATGGGTACAGGCTCAGACAGCCTTCTTCAGCAGTCCCACTCAGGAGTCGAACCCATGACCCCTGTACCATCAGCCATTGTATTAACCATTGTGCTATGCTGCTGTTGCTGCTTGCATGTCAGCTCACCTACTTAGGATGACCAGGGGTTACCATGTGCAGTGCTGCCATCCACAGCAGTGCTGTACCCTTGCAGCGGCTCATCCGGCACCCTATACAGCACCCTCTAGGGTGCCCTATAGGCAACAGTTTAGGGTACCTTGGCATACAGTGCACTTTAAAAGGTGCCCTCTGGGGCGCCTTGGGAGGTGCCTTCTGCAGCACCTTCTTTTACGGCACTTTGAGGGTGTGTATGCTGGCAGCACAGAATTAATTTACAAAAGGGGAGGTGCCTCAGCTGGCAGTGGGTAAATGCAACTGGTACAGCCTTCTTTTGCAGGCCCACTTGGGAGTTGAACTCATGACCCCATACCATCAGTCAGTGTATTGACCATTGTACTACACCTTTTTTGCTCTGTTCGCTGGTCAGTGTGCCTACTTGTGCTAACCGCGCACCTTATCGCATGATAGTGTGCGCAGCGCACATTATCGCACGCTGATGCGCGCTTGCGATGTTTAGACTGGAACGCCCACTCCTTTTATGGCATCCTGCACACTAACGCTGGGCGCACTTTAAGACGGTTTAGTAAACATACCCCATGGACTCATATGATGCATACACTAGATTAATTTAGGGTTTTAGGCCAAATTATAGGCAGGATAAAACTTCAGTAAGTTTAACTGATAATATTATCTCCAAGCAATTTTCCATGTATAAGATATACCCAGGAAAATCACACAATTATGCACGTGCATAATTTCCTGCATAATTAATGAACACACGCATCTTCACATAAATTTGTATAAAAGTGAGTCCAACTCCTCTCCAGGCCTAATTTGGTGCTAAGATGATGTAAAAACCTCTCCCTCTTTCCAAAGATCTCATTCACCCTAGGGGGTTAGGGACAATGAGCAATCCCCATTCGCTCCTTCCCCAGTGGCTGCCTCTGTGGCATTATTGGGGTCAGGGGATGATGGAGGTAGGAATGATCTCTGCTCGCTCCTGCCTTGGCAGCTGCCTCTGCAAAACTAGTACCACTTGCATTCTGAGAATAGTCTCGAGGCTACCACCAGATTTCAAGCAGTGCCATTTTCACAGAGGCAGCTTCTGAGGCAAGAGTGAGTGGGGATTGCTCCTGCCCCCATCACCCCTAGACCTCCTTGAGTAAATTGTGGGTCCTGGGAAGAAGAAGGAGTGGGGCCAACCCTCAGAAATTTATTTATTTATTTATTTATTTATTTATTTATATAACCAGTTTTATATACCACCTTTTCCTTCAATCAAAGTGGTTTACATATCATAAAGTATACAATTATAGGGTAGAAGTAAGGAAAGGTAGTGAGGAGCTATAGGGGAAGCATATACATAAGAGACAAATTACAAACTAAGATACTTAATATTATTTGCAAACAAGTCCATAGTAGGCACTAGGAAGGTCCATAATATTGTATAAATAGTATGGTCTTGAGCATTTGTCTAAAATCTTTTAAGTCGCTCATGGCTCTCATGTTATCAGGTAGACTGTTCCATAATTTTGGTGCATAAAAGGACAAAGCCCTTCTGTATGTAGTCTGATTTGTATTTTGGAAATCAAGTGGAGTGGCTTTCCTGTTGTCCATACTGGTTCTAAGTGGTCTCATGCTTGTATGCCTAGTTATTAAGTTCTGCAGGGAATTAGCTGATATATTGTTAATAATTTTGAAAATATTTAAAGTAGCCTTAAATTTTGCATGAGCTTGAATGGGCAGCCAATGAAGGTTCTGGAGCACTGGGGTGATGTACTCGTTTTTTGCTGTATTTGTGATAATTCTAGCTGCCATGTTTTGCACCAATTGGAAAGGGTGTGTGGTTTGATTAGGGAGTCTTTAATAAAGCAAGTTCCCATAGTCTATTATAGGCATGATGATTGCCTGACATACAGTTCTGAAATGGTCTTGGCTTAAAATCGGTTTGAGCCTCCTTATGAGTTTTAATTTGTAATATGCTTTTGCAGCGGTTTTATTAATATGAGAATGGAGGTTTAACTTTGTGTCTAAAGTGATTCCAAGGTATTTTACCTCATTCTTGACCTTAATGTGTTTGTTCCAGATGCAGATCATGGAAGGAAGATTGAAGTTGCCCCCTCTAGTTATAAACATGGCCTATGTCTTATTATACTTAACCGACATGTTGTTATTAGTGAGCCATGTAATCATCTCATCCAGGCAGTTGGTTATGGGGATGAGGTCTGATGCTAGCATATTTATTAGGGTATAGACCATAATATCATCTGCATAGATGTGATAGAGCATCTTGTGTTTTTTGAGAATATTACAGATGGGTTGGATATACAAGTTGAAAAAGATGGAAGACAAAGAGGAGCCCTGAGGTATTCCTTGTGTCATGTTAAAGAGTGTCGATTTCATATCACTACATTTTACCTGTTGCGTTCAGTTGGTGAGATAGGATTGGAACCATTTTAATGTGTTATTGCGTAGACCAACTTTATATAATTGTCATATCATTCCTTTGTGTGAGACTGTATCAAAGGCAGCGGAGATATCCATAAAGATAAGTAGAAATCCTCTTTTGATATTATCTATACCCCGTATAAGGTTATCTGTTAGGGAAGTCAGAAAAGTTTCAACATTGTGGTGAGGTTTGAACCCATGCTGATTTATGTCCATAGGTGCATTCAAATCAAAATGATCTTGTAGCTGCTTTAGGACAGATTTTTCAATTATTTTTGCAAGCAAAAGGAGGCTGGAGATTGGACGGTAGGATTTAGGATTTGCATGGTCTAAAGTGACGTTCTTAAGAACTGGGCGAATGACAGATTGTTTAAGGTGGGTTGGCATATATCCCTGGAGAAGGGAGAGTTCCACTATTTTCTGGATGTACTGGCTTAGCTGATCCTTGGTATCTTTCATCCAAGCCATCGGACAGGGGTCAGTAGTAGAAGTTGTTGTGTTCAAGGAGTCAATTATTTGTGTAATTTGGAGCACTGAAGGAGTAGTCAGGTTTTCCCAGCTTATTTGGGTTTCTGTGATCATTGTGTTAATCCAACTAGTAGGGAGTTCTGTGGTGAGATTTTTGAGTTTGTTAGTTATGGAGTCTGCAAATATTTGTGGGTCTATGTGTTCATTGTCGTGTTGTGTCATGTCCCTGGTAAGTCTCTGCACTATGTTGAAGAGCTCTCTGGGTCTGTTTACAGCCTTCATAATGGTGTTAGTGTGGTATTGTTGTTTGCATTTGGAGATTAGCTCATTGTATTCTTGCTGTTTAACTCTGTATTGCTGTAAGTTATCATGTGTCTTATTTCTTCTCCATTTCCTTTCAAGTTTTCTCAGTGCCCTCTTTGCTTGCCTGATAGCATTGCAGTACCAGGGTGCACTGGTCCTCTTGTGGGTGCGGGAGTGGGCTTGTGTTGTCGCTGATGAGGCTGCAGTAAGGACTTTGTTCCAATTTTCAATTATATTATCCAAATTTGAGTCATAATATTGTAGCTTAGGAATTATTTATTGTAGAAAGTGATTCTTTTGAAAGGTTCTGAATTTCCTTTTGAAGCATTCTTCTCTTTTGTAGGCGGCTGAGCTTTTAATCAACATTGAAAAGGTTATTACGGACCAAGGGACTGGAGTGATTGTCAAGTCAGTGGACTGATCATTTTCATTATATGTTTTGGTAAGAAGATAAGGTCGGGACTTGTTCCATGTTGATGTGTTGGGGTATTCACAATCTGAGTAAACTGGAGAGATTGCATTGCTGAAAGGAACGCTCTGGATTCTTTAGTAGGTGAGGAGCAAGAATTGTAGTCTCCTAAGGCAATGAGTGGCTTATGCTGAGAGTTATGCACAGAGATTGTCTCCAATATAGTTGAGAAATCTGTAGACTTAGCATCTGGAGGTCTATAAATGAGGCAAATGGTTAGGTAGTTATTGGAGATGGTGATTGTGTTCATACCTGTTGTCTGAATAATTGTTCCTCCACCTTTTTTATGCATTCTTGTACAGTTAAAAGCTGTGTATTCAGAAGGCATAATTTGGTTGAGTATGACTTGGTCTGTGTCTGCGAGCCATGTTTCAGTGATGCATATAATATCTAACTTGTTGGCTTGTATGTAATCCAAGATGGTATTTGGTTTATTTCTAACAGATCTTGCATTAGTGTGCATTTTATTGGGGACTCAGTGATGGGGTTTATATGTGTGATGTGCTTGAGATGTGATTGTATCAGTTGAGTTAAGCTATGATAAATTTTTGTTGGACCTGTGGGGCGCTAGCAATATAAGGTGGCAACAGATGGTAGTGGTAAAATGATCATGGGGGTGAGTAATGTGTAAGTTAATATAATTATAATATAAGCTAGAGTATGACAATGGTAAAGATGCATTTCAAAAGAGTTTAGGTCCTTACCCCGGGGTGTAGCGCGTGGAAAGGTTTTCTGCCTGGAGTCTACCTTATTTCAGTTGGATGTAATAATGTGGTGTTCCGTTTGTCTAGTCCCGTTTTAGTTAGAGAGATTTGTTCAGACTTTAATCCTTGTTGTATACAGATCGTATTTATGCAAGTTTGACGTATGGCTAAATGGCTAGTGTTAGTCCTGCTTAAGTTCACCTTAGAGGGTCTCCACCTAAGGGCCACACCAAAGGGCCCTTTGGCATGGCCCTTAGGTGTGGGCGCACCCAATGGCTTTGATTTAAAAGGTACCGGTGGAGCCTTATTAGCCTCATTGAGAGGAGCGGGGAAAGGGAAGCCTCCTGCTCCTGTCAGTGATGTTGATGGGCGACTCTAAGGCTCTGCACATGCCCAATGGTTTTGATTTAAAAAGGTAGCAGTGGAGCCTTTATTAGCCTCGTTGAGAGGAGCGGGGAAAGGGAAGCCTCCTGCTCCTGTCAGTGATGTTGATCGGCAACTCTAAGGCTCTGCACTAGCCCAAGGGCTTTGATTTAAAAAAGTACTGTTGGAGCCTGATTAGCCTCATTGAGAGGAGCAGGAAAAGGGAAGCCTCCTGCTCCTGTCAGTGATATTGATCGGCAACTCTAAGGCTAAGAAATTAGGTAAAGGTTGGGGATTGAGAAGGGTTACAATATGTTATCCCAAAGTTATGGATGGAGAGGAGTCAGGCCCACTGTTGTTGTTAAATGCTGTCGAGTCGGTGTCTACTCCTAGCGACCCTCTAGATAGTCGACCTAAACTTTGTTCGGTCTTCAGCCAAGCGGCTCTTTGTTAATAGAGTGGTATCCATAGTTGCTGTTATTTTAGTGATCCATCTCATTGCCGGCATTCCTCTTTTATGGTGACCTTCTACCTTGAAAAATATTATCTCTTTCTTCAATGATCTCTCGCTCTTCGGATGATGTGTCCAAAGTATGAAAATCGAAGTCTTCTCAACTTCTAAGGAAAACTTAGGTTTGGGCAGTCCATGGTATACACAGTATTCATCGCCAGCACCATAATTCTAAGGCATCATTTTTCTTCCTGTCTATCTTTTTCACTGTCCAGCTTTTGCATCCATATGACATTATTGAAAATACCATGGCCTACCAAACGTCAGAAAATCCTGACTTACTGTGGTAGGCAAAAAGCTGATATTTTTCTTTTGCAGGAAGTCCACCTCTCTGCTGCTGAGTTGTGCAAACTGGAAAATAAGCAGCTAGCTATTATTGGCTCCTCCCCTGCCCTCCGTAAAAAAAATGGGGTGGTCACTCTGGCCAGGAAATCCCTGGGGGTTACGGTTCTTAACTCATCCCATGATGGGGACGGCAGATGGGCAGACTCTCTTATTCAGGTTGGGTCTCAGTCTCTTTTAATTTCCAATATCTATGGCCCTAATGCCGACGACCCCCTCTTTTTTCCGGGCTCTTTCGGGCAGACTACAGTCGGGCCTCGCCGCTCCTATTACCATTGTCGGCGGAGATTTCAATATAGTGGGGGACGCACTGCTAGATCGCCTCCCCGGGAGAATAGATACTCCGTCTAAGGCCTCCTTAGCTTTCCAGGCTCTCTGTGAGGCTTCTGGGCTGGTAGATGTTTGGAGGGTGCTCCATCCCACGGATAGGGAGTTCACTTATTTCTCCCCTTCTCACAAGACATCTTCGCGTATTGATTTCTTTCTGGTGTCAAAATCTTTAGTCTCCTCGGGTTGTACCGCAGACATTGAAAGTATTTGCATCTCTGACCATGCTGCGGTCACGTTACAATTCGAACTTCAGGACTTTGATCAACCCTCTCCGGCCTGGTCGTTTAACAGGGCTTGGCTTACTGAACCTTCTTTTCTGGCAGAAATTCGGGAGATGATACACTCCTACTTTGCGGACAATAAAGTTGGGGATACCGCGATTTGGGCCTGGTGGGAGGCGTTCAAGGCTTCCCTACGGGCCGCCATCACTAGCTATGCGATCAGGGAGCGTAAGAAGAGTAAAGCCCACTTGCTGGCCCTTGAGCAACAGATCAAGGCGGGGGAAAGATTGTGGGCCAGACATTCTGACCCTAACATCATCCTCAGGCTTCAAAGACTTAGATACCAATACAATGAGATAGTGTCCTCAGAGGTAGATCGTTCATTACTGCAACAGTCGGCCAGATTTCACATCGAGCGAAATAGAGCGAGTACGTCCCTGGCCACGGCATTGCGAGGGAAGCATGAAAAGAAACGAATTGTGTCCATTTTGGATGATAAGTCAGTACAACAAACAGGGAGCGAGCGTATCCTCGCTGAATTCTCCAAATACTATGGGCAATTGTACACCTCCGACGGTCCACTTGACTTGTCTGCTTTCACAGCGTTTCTGGGAGACCTCGAGCATCCCTCTGTGTCAGCTCGACAAGTGGGGGAATTGGGTAGTACATTCTCTAGCAAGGAGCTGCGTGCTGTCATCCGTGGAATGCCCAGGGGCAAGGCTACAGGTCCCGATGGCGTCCCAGCCGACTTTTACCAGGTCTTCTGTGAGGATCTCCTCCCCTATCTTCTGATTTATTACTCAGAGTTGGTCAGGGAGCAGGGCACTACTGGGAATTTCGCTGAAGCTACTATTGTGGTTCTGGAGAAGCCAGGGAAGGATCCTGAGTTAGTGACCAATTACCGCCCGATTTCCCTCCTAAATTCCGATTATAAAATTTACGCCAGCGTTCTGGCACAGAGGCTCACCAAGGTGATTGGGGATCTTATTCACCCGGATCAATGTGGCTTTGTCCCTGGGAGGGCTACATCTGACAACGCCCGTCTATTGTGTAACTTGTTGGAGCATGCCGCGTTTTGCCCGGAACCTTATATCGGCCTCTCGCTCGACGCGGAGAAGGCGTTTGACCGGTTGGAGTGGGCTTTTCTATTTCAGGTATTGCAGTGGTTCGGCCTCGGGCCTTCATTTATTCAGATGGTTAAAGTTCTATATGCGAATACCAGTGCCCGCATTTACGCCAATGGCATATTATCCAAATCGTTTTTACTTTTCAGGGGAACGCGGCAGGGTTGCCCCCTCTCTCCTCTTTTGTTTAATTTAGCGTTGGAGCCACTGGCGATCGCTATCCGGCAGCATCAAGACATTGTGGGTGTCAGAGCAGGTGATATACAGGTGAAGATTTCCGCCTACGCTGATGATCTTATGCTCTTTACCCAACCAGCCGAGGTCTCAGCTATACTATCGGTTATCGAGTGTTATTCCGCGATCTCCGGTTACAAAATTAACTGGTCTAAATCGGTTGCCTTCCCACTGAATAAAGTTTCCAGCTCGCATCAGATGGCGGAATTTCCTTTCCGGTGGGCCTCCGCTCCAATTACCTATTTGGGCACGCAATTCTGTGCCTCCCGTGAGGACACTATTTCCTCCAACATGCTGTCCCTCCTTCTATTGATTCGAAAGCGGTCTCTTTCTTGGTCTCTTTTACATCTTTCCTGGTGGGGCAGACTGGAGACCATTAAAATGACACTCACGCCAAAAATAAACTATTTGCTGGGCATGTTACCCTTTACTCTTCCCCAAGGGGCTTACGGAGAACTTGAGCGCTCACTGTTGGCTTTTCTGTGGAATGGGAAACGCCCGAGAATAGCTACTAAGAAGCTAAAGGCAACTAGAGAGGAGGGGGGCGTTTTGTTCCCTGATTTTTCCAGATATCACCAAGCCCTTTTACTAAAGCAAGGGGCTTTGTGGTTAGAACCCGAGGGATTGGAGCAGAGACCCACGTGGCTGGCTGTTGAGGAACAGCTGGCAGCCCCCTACCCTTTACGATTTTTGCTGGGTGCACAATTTCCCAGGGATTCCCCGTCGGGTGGTGTCATTGCTGCCACGCAGGATGCCTTTTTACAACTGCTCAGGCTCAAGGGTGCCCCCAATGGTTTCTCCATGTCTACTCCCTTGTGGTGGAATCCCTCTTTTCGCATCCGTCACCGGACGTTCGCCTGGCACAGATGGATGCACTGTGGCATCTGGGTCTTAGGGCACCTGATCGATGGTCGGAGATGGAAAGAGTTCTCAGTCTTGCAGGGAGAGTTTGCCCTTCCCCGCTCATGTTTATTTCAATGGATGCAACTCAAACATTGTCTCAATGCTAGGGGGGTGTTGGGCGGGGATCCGTGCTCTAATGGGTTTCCCTATTCTTTACTCCGGGAGTCAATTGGCCGCAGAGGGGCTATGTCTTTCCTTTATAAATCAATTAGAAAATGTGTCCCTATAACTAACCTGGGCTTATCTACGACCTGGCAATCTGATTTGGGCGTGGAGATTTCTTCCGCCTCGTGGAAGTCCTTATGGGGTCCCGTTTCCAGGGTGTCCCGTTCTGCATCTCTCACTCAGTCTATGTTTTTCTTTTTGCACAGGGCTTATATTACTCCCATCAAGTTAGCTAAGTGGGACACGCTATCGACTGGTAAATGTTGGTCATGCCAGTCGGCGTTCGGGACTTATAGTCATATGTTTATGGAGTGTCCCCTGCTCCTTGATTTTTGGCAAAAGGTTTGGGCCCGGATGCAGAGAGTTCTTGATTTCTCCCAGCCGTTCTCAAGCCGCATAGAAGTGCTCCGATCTGAGGAGCCCTCTCTGAGCCTTTCCAGGGAGCAGACGTTCTTATTTAATTTCATGTTGGCCATTGCACTTAAACTTATCCTTACCCATTGGAAACAATTCCGTTTAGTACATTTTGATTGCTGGTGGAACTTGTTGTGCTATTATGCTAAGCTGGAAAAATTGTACAGCAAATTGCATTCTCCGGGTAAGGTGGTGTTATCTGTACATAGATGGGCTCTGTTGGATCAATATTGTGCTCGCTCTACTGTCTCTTGGGGATGGGGCACTAGGTAAAATGTTCCTTTAGGGTATGGTGCAGCCTCACCTAGCTTGTCAATAGTCCTTTGACCCTCGCCTTTGAGCTTAATTTGTCATAATTTATGGTGCCTTAGCTCATTTCTCTTCCCCCTATTGCCGGTTATCCGGTTTAAAACTTTTATCTGTTTGCTTATATTATTCCTCAGAGAACCATGGGGGGGTGGGGGGGGTTGGGGGGTGGGGGGGTTTTTGATTTAGTTGACTTTTTGTATGTCTGGTTGGGCCACAAAGGGCCTTAACGGTTGTAACTGTACCAAGATTTGTTTTTTGTTCTGTTTTTTTTTTTTTTTTTTTTTGACTCTTTGTTGGTTGTTTGGAAAATTTAAATAAACTTTAAAAAAAAAAAAAAAAATACCATGGCCTGGACAAGTTGAATCTTTGTATGGAGAGAGACATCTCTGCTCTTGAGAATCTTGTTTAGGCCCTTCATAGCCATTCTACCAAGAGCAATACATCATCAGATTTCTTGACTGCTAGTCCTTTCTCTATTGATTGATGATCCCAGTAAGTTAAAGTTGTCAACTATTTCAATTTCTTCTCCATCAATGATGAGCTTATTGATTTTGCCAGTTGTCAGGTCTTTCTCTTATTAACGTTGAGGTGCAGACCCATTTTAAGACTATGTTCCTTGATCTTGAGAAGCAAATGTTTCAGATCATCTTCACTTTCAGCCAGTAATGTCGTATCATCAGCATAGCAAATGTTGTTGATCAATCTTCCACTAATTTTCACACCTCAGTTGTCTTCATACAGTCCTGCTTCTCTGATGATTTCGTCTGCATATAAATTAAACAGGGAGGGGGAAAGTATGCAGTTTTGTAATACACCTTTGCTGATTTTAAACCATTCTGTTTTGCCTTGTTCCGTTCAAACTGTTGCTTTTTGATCAACGTAAAGGTTGTGCAAGAGAACTATCAGGTGTTCTGTTATACCCATGATTCTTAATTCTCAAGGTTTACTTGCTGTAGTCAATAAAACAGATATGGATATCCTATTTTTATTCTTTTATCTTTTCAAGGATCTATCTCACATCCTCGCCCTTTCCTGAACACTGCTTGCACTTCAGGCAGTTCTCATTCCAGGTATGGTTGTAGTCTCTGCAGAATGATCTGGAGTAGAATCTTGCTGGCATGTGGGATCAGAGCGATTGTGCGATAATTTCCACAGTCAGTCGGATCATCTTTCTTCAGTATTGGTATAAACACAGATCTTTTCCAGTCAGGTGGCCATAAATTTATTTTTCAAATGTCCTGGCAGAGCTTTGTAAGTATGGTAACAGCTTCATCCGATTGCTGTAATACTTCAATGGGAATGCCATCAAACCCGGGTGCTTTGTTCTTTTATAAGGCTTTCAATGCTGCTTCGACTTCTTCTTTCATCACCAATGGTTCCTGATCATAAGGTACAGGTTGAAACGGCTGTTGGTCCACTTGATCTTTATGCTATAATGACTCTGTATATTCTTTCCACCTTTTCTTCATCTTCTCAGCATCATTCAACATAGGTTCTTGAGCATCTTGTAAAATTTCAATTTGAGGCTGGAATTTAGGAGAATGCTACCTAAAAGCTTAACTTTAGCCTCTAGAAACTCCCTACCACACTTTCCTATGTTATTGGTACTGACATGTACCAAGACAGCAGACTCCTCCCCAGCACTATCTAAGACCTTGTCTAGATGGCGCTTGAGGTCTGCTACCTTCACACCAGGCAGGCATGTTACCAGGCGATCCTCATATCTACCAGTCACCCAGCTATCTACATGCCTAATGATCGAATCACCAACTATAATGGCTATCCTAACCCTTCCTTCTTGGACACATGGCCCTGGAGAAACCTCCTCACTGTGAGAGAGTTTTACATTACCTGGAAGACAGGTCCTTGCTACAGGATCACTTTCTGCCACACCAGGATGATGCTCTCCTGTGCAGACCTGTGTCCCTTGGGGAAACTGCTAGGTATATATGACCTAGATTGGCCACTGTTGGAAACAGAATACTGAGCTTGATGGACCTTGGTCTGACCCAGTATGGCATATCTTATGTTCTTATGTTCTCCTGTCATGTGACCTCTCTCCTCCATGGCATCAGGGATGCTGCCAGACTCTAGGTGGGACTTCAGCACTACATCCCTGTAGGTCTCTTCTATGTACTTCTCTGTCTTCCTTATGTCCTCCAAGTCTGCTACTCTAGCCTCCAGAGATCAGACTCATTCCCTGAGAGCAAGGAGCTCCTTGCACCTAATGCACATGTAAGACCACTCACCAACTGGGAGAAAATCATACATATGACACTCAATGCAAAAGACGGGAAAGCCTTCATCTCGCTGCTGGACTGCTGTCTGCATCTTAGTTTTAAGATTTTGTTTAGGTATTTAAGTTGTTTACATATTAACATAGTAACATAGTAAATTACGGCAGATAAAGACCAGTATGGTCCATCTAGTCTGCCCATTAGGTAGTTAAGTTTATTCTGATTTTTATCCTGTTGCTGTAAAGGGATCCACTGTGTCTGTCCCATTGCAATTTTGAATTATGTCACTGTATTTTCCCCCACCACTTCCATCGGGGAAGAATCCACCACCCTTTCCACCCAAGAATCCACCACCCTTTCAGTGAAAAAGTATTTCCTGACATTGCCTTTCAAGTTACCCCCTTGCAGCTTCATGTTATGCCCTTTAGTTTTACAGCTTCCCCATCTTTGGAAGAGGTTTGTTTGTTCATTATTTCTCTTTAAGTATTTAAAGGTTGGAATCATATCTCCCCTATCCCTCCTCTCCTCCAGAGTGTACATATTTAGATCTTCAAGTTTCTTCTCATAAGGCCTCTGACACAGGCTTCAAATCATTTTGGTCACCTTCCTCTGCAGGTTTGCTGGAGATACTTATACTAATAAAACTATACCTAATGTGTCTGATTCTGATCCCAACGTATATCTCCTTTGTACATCCGGGCTGACCTGGAAGTACAAGAACATAGCAATTCTGATCCCTTGGGGCACGTCTACCCTGCGGGATCAGAATTGCGAACAGGCATGTATTTACAGGGCCGGTGACCACCCACTGCCTGCCCACTCTCCGCCGCCGGGCCGCCTCTTCCCGCCCCCAACTACCTTCCCCGCACAACTGGTGGGGAAGTTAGTTGCATCATGGAGCAGGCACGAATAGCCCCAATACGTTTAATGGACTTTGTTCACCTCAAGCTTAATTAATCTCAGGTCCTTAATATATGCCTGATGAGGATAAAGAGCTGCACCTGAGAGTGAATATGGTACCTCCTTTCTTTTAAGAGGTTTATGAATCTATAAAGCTACGATTAACCCAGGGTGGGTGGGAGTCCGCGATGGAGGGAGGGAAAGAAGACTTATTAAAAGCTGGCTGCTGCACAGTACCATGTCTGGTGCTCCTAAGGTAATCTGGGACCAATTTCCTGAGTGATTCACACAGTTCTTGTTTTAATAGAGTGAGTCTTTCAAAATGCCCCTTTGGTCTGTCACTTGGCTTTAAGACCTATTTAAAACAATTTCACAGGTTTCTTGCCCACTATCTAGAAGGCCTCTTAGTAAAGGTCTCTGGAAATCATTTATTGCTCAAAGAATACTGACCCTGTTTTTCCTTTTATGCCAAGTTATACTCTGATTTAATTTAAATTAAAGCTGATACTAGGCCCTGACTGAGTATTAAATTTAAACTAGAAGCTCTCTGCTGGGTTTTAAATTTAACTGAAAGCTCTCTGCTGGGTTCTGAATTTAAACTGAAAGCCCTCTGCTGGATTCTGAATTTAAACTGAAAGCACTCTGCTGAGTTGTAAACTTAAACTGAAAGCTACCTGTTGAGTTTCTAATTTAACTAAAAGCTCTTTGCTGATACTACGCCCTGACTGATTTAATAAATACACTGGATTCTAATTTACACAGATTAATTAGCTTTAATCTAAAGAATTCCTTTTTCCCCAAGATTTAGAAAAATGCCCAGAAGTAAATACTTACAATTACAGATCTCTCTTCAGAAGGAGCAGTCCCTTTTTATGGTCCTTTAAGACTCTTTGCAACTTCTGACTCTCATTTCATGAGCAGCTAATTCAGCAGATCCAACCCCATCATAAATGCTGGCTTTATTCTGAGAAGTCTTCAACTCACTAGGCCACTAGGAATCAGAGGTCTGGAGGGGCTTCACATTCGAGCCAATCAGTGGATTTTTGAAGAGACAGGGATCTGGTGAGTATGGGATCTATCTCATGTTGTATTGTCATGTGAGGTCATATGTGTATAACCCCATTTTGATATGGGAAATCAATAAAAACTGTTAAAAAAAACAATTAGAGCACACCCACTCACTTTGTGTTATGTTTACTAAGCAGTCTTAACGTGCACTCGGCGATAGTGTGCAGGCTGTCATAAAAGGAATGGGTGTTCCGGTCTTAGTATAGCAAAACAGGATCATCGTGCGAGAAGCCGCTAAGCACGTTAACGCGCGGTAATCTTAAGTAGGCATGCTGACTTCCAAGCACAGAAACAGAGGGGTAGCACAATGGTTAATACACTGGCTGATGGTATAGGGGTAATGAGTTCAATCCCCCAGTGTGCCTAATGAACAATGCTGGCTGAGACATCACCCTTTATGTTTAAGTAGTGCTTTTTGAGGCATTTTATTTTTATTTTAATTAGTGCTTCCAGCAAACACACCCTCACAGTGCCGTAACCTAAGATGCAATATAAGGCGCCCTATAAGGCACTCCAGAGGGCACAATATAAAGTGCACTGTCTGCCAAGGCACCCTATAATGTCCTCTATAGGACGCCTGATAAGGCGCCCTATGGGGCGCCTTAAGGTTACAGCACTGTGAGGGTGTTTTTGCTGGCAGCACTACTGTACATTAAAAATAGACAATGCCTCAGACAGCCCTATCAAATAACTCCACTATGGGATCTAACCCATGACCCCTGGCTCTATAGGCAGTGAAGCAACCAGTGGGCTACAGCTCTATAGCTGCTAACAAACTCCTGGCTGGCTATAGAAGGACTGCACTCACCACACAAACATTCTGCTGTGGTTACCAGGATAGGGTCAACCCACCTGTACCCATGATGCACAGCACATGCAAATCAGCAGTCTACAGATGATCACAAGATGGGGTATGCACCCCACAGCACCTCAGCCTCGTAGGGGGAATTGACCGAGTGCACCCCCACAGCACCTCAGGCTGGTATGGGGGGGGCCGACGGTGTGTGTTAGTGGCACAAAGTAGCTACAGACCGTCACATTGTGTGGGTACTGTGCTCACCCTGAGGGTGAGGTGGGGCGGTCACCACCAAGTCCTCAGCACCTTCCATGGCTGACATAGGCTATGTTGTAGGTACCCATCAGTCTAGTTCTTATGGGCTATGATGCACACAGAATTAGTGCATATTCTGTGTTGGTGCAATGGTAACATGATGTAAGTGAAGCAGGGTGTTTGGACCCATAGGCAGATTATGTACCACCACCAAACTCACCCTCTAGTGGCTCAGGGTGGGAAACAGAAACTCCCACCAACAGCTTCCCCCCTTGCAATGGTGGCAGTAGAGGAGGGGCCATCAACCCCAGTCCTGCTGGGGAACAGACATCCTACAGGGCAGCCAATGCAGAGGTGTACACATCCATAAGGTAATGGCACACAGACAGTAAGCCTGGAAATGCTCAGCTGCCCCCCACCACCATCTGACATTCTTCAGCAGCAAGCACAGTGAGTCACCAGCCACTGCACCCTGCAAGGTGCTCCAGCCATACACGTATAACTGCAGACAGTCTGCTAGGTAGTCCACAGTGCATGTTCCTGGAGGAGATGTGTACACCCAAAATGGGAATGTGAGCACACCCACCAAGCAGATAAGTCAGTGATTAGGCCCCAGAAAAGACAACCCATACATTTCACTTGAGAGAAATACAACAGGGCACTATGGGGGAGCCTAACCATGCCGTGGTCACTGCTCAGGCAGGGTGAGAGTGACCTCCCAGCAGGACATGCTGTGGCCACCCTGTCGCGGTGCAGATTGTGGCCAGGCACTACAATATCCGAGCCATTGCTCTATGCCCTGTGCAGATGCATCCAGGCCAGGCCACCCTGTCCAGGCTACACCCATAGTACCTTGCTCCTCATTATGCACATTGGCAGGCTAATACTGGCAACAGTGCAAGCAGTGTGGGCTGAGGAAGGTGTTGGCAGCCACCACACACTGGATAGACAGACACACACTCCCACACCTATGCCAGAATTGTGCAAACTATAGAGGTGTTTGGCATCCCTGGCCACTGCACCAGTCCTGGGAACAGTGCAGGCATGGCTATGGTATGCAATACTGTTGGGGTCACTCCCCAGGGTGGTGAACACTGTCAGGCACCAGATCTGAAACACACTCCACAGACATCAGAGAGGTTGGTATGATACAGCTCGATGAGCAGATTGTGCTTAACTTAGGAATTGCTAACTGCCAGTAATCATAGCAACCTTTTGATATATGTGTACCATATTCCCAGGTTTAGGGTGGCATTGCTAAGGTATGCAAGTGCTAGTATTGGGAGATGCACGCAGGACCCAACATCCTGCCTCTCCAGGAGGCTTTGGATAATGGAGCCTGTAGGTGCGGGTGTTTCTGCCCCTGTTGGCCGCTGCTCTAGGGCAGAGGTTCCCAACTCCGGTCCTGGTGTGCCAAACACTGTTCGGGTTTTCATGCTGTCCCTAATGAATATGCATGAGATACATCTGCATACCATGGGGGCGGTGCATAGAAATGCAGCACAGCCATATTTATTAGAGACAGCATGGAACCTGAATGGTGTTTAGCACTCCAGGACTGCATTTGGGAGACTCTGCTCTAGGTAATGCGCATGTTTATGGTGTCTGTGCTCTGTAGGGTAAAATGTAGGCGTTTTGGGCATGTTTAATTTATCTGCAATAAAGGTTCTGTCTTTATTACCACCTTTTAGTAGAGGGTAAAATGTGGGGACTGGGTTGGCAGGAACCTTAACTGGGACTTGAACCTGTGACTTTCTGCTCCTGAACACACTGGCTGTGTGTACTGCACCACCTTGTTGCCACAGAGACAGTGCATTCCCTGGGAATACCATGACTGTTTGTCAGACAGGGCCTGTCTGTTGCAGTGCATGGCACCCACCTACACAGAGCTAGGCCATGGTCTGCTCTGGGCAGCTGTCACTGTAGTACCCCTCTGCCACCATGCTGACATGCCCTTCTGCTGGTGGTGCTAGTCGTGCGCAGTCTCAGGCCATCCAGTGTGCTGGTAGGCGGCTGCCTATGGTGCGGGTTCTGGAGTAGGGGGTGCCTGCATAGCTGTCCACGCTTCCCCCCAGCACTGCCTGCCAATGTTCTGTGCCCTTGGGGGTACCTGCTGGGTACTATCCCCTGTGACACTGTGGGAAACACACTCATGCCCATGTTGGGCCCTCATCAGTTGCTCTCTGGCTGCTCTACTGTTTCAGCATTCCTATGGGCCACCTAGGCATCACCCTAGTTCGCACTGTGGCCCAGCTGCACCACAGCATGTACCGCCTGCAGCCCTCTGTGTCCCCTTTCCAGGCATCTGTCCAGTTGCCCCTTCCGACATGCCCGCTCTGCTGTTGTGGAACATGTGCACGCCATAGGAAACCTGTCCAATGGAAAGGGAAAACCCTGATCAGCGCTATTTCACTGTGGGCTAATTCACCTTGTATGGGGACAGAGCATAGGCCCTTCCAAAATTAATATCTTTTTTTTGGAGCTTTCTCGGTAGTGTTTTTTGTTGTTTCCCATTAATATCACTATTTCCCAGCTTAGTTATGTTTTTTTTACATTTTGTTGGGGTCATTTTCAATCTTTATTTACCCTTTTGTTCCGTGCACATGTATCACACTTATCACTTTTTGTGGGTTTCTCTGGCTGTGCTGTACATTGCTGACGTAAATGGTTTCTCTTCACTTTAATTCTGCTCTAACGCCAGGGTTTCACTGGCATTAGTTTTCAGCCCGGGATTCCACAGTGTTAGTGAGCAGGGAGCCTCTACCCGCCCACTCTCTGCCCATTGACCCTCTCGCTCCGCCTCTGGGGAGCCTTTCTCCGCCCTCAGCGCTCGTTTGCACCGCTGCACGCGTTATCGCGCGATACAGTACCTCTGCGCCCGATAAAGCGCCATTATTGTGCGATAAGGTACCTTATCACGCGATAACGTCACCGGGCGCACGTTAAGACTACTTAGTAAACATATCCCTTTGTCTCATTTTCAGACTTAAAGCACACACACGCAGACATTCAGCTATCAATAAAACCAACCTGCAACATACCTTCCATCCATGTATTCCACCTACCACACTCATCCATAGAGAACAAAACTCAGACATACCCAACACACTGATCTCACATAGTCACACATCTCACCTAGCGCACATCTCAAGAACAATGCAATCAATCATTAACTACCTCGCAGTCATATAATCACAAACACACTGCACAATGGGTTTCTTATTAAAGGGTGTCGTACCTATGGCACATTAGGTTCAACACCATCGCATTAACTGTCAGGGGTATGGAAATCATATTCCCGGTATCTAATGTGATGCACCCTGCCCTAACACAGCCTAAAATTAGCACCTATGGAGGTGGTGGTAAGGGCACCCATGCTAATGGCAGGCCTTGCAGTTAGCATGGGGCGAGCAGGCTATAAGGCACTCAGCTGGCCCACTCTCTGCCCCATCCCACCCACTTACCAGCCCAATGCATGCAGCACAGTTACTGTAAAAATCAGGCATGTTAACTGTGCTGTCCCCATGCTAACAGTTACCATGGGTCACAGTGCAAAGTTAGTGTGTGCTGCAACCAGCATTAACTGCTTAGGGGGATGTTTACTAAAAACCGGAAATGTGCGCGCCGCAAAAGAGCGCACAGAAACGCGGCACTGAAACGCTAATAAACGCGTTTAAACGCCCCGCACACGTGCTTGTCATCCCCGCAAAGGTGCGTGGCACACTAACGGGCCCGCAAATGTCCGATAGAGGCGTGGAACGGCTAAAGGAGGGCAGAGGGATGGGGTAAATGGGTGGAGAGTGGGAGGGGAGACGCTCCCCGCACAGTATCGGGCCCGAATTTGCATGTAAAAACTACCGCGAGGGAAACACTCGCGGTAGAAAGCATTTAAAGGGAAGAGAAACCATTTCCGTCAGCAATGTACAGGAAAACCGGGGAAACCAGCAAAACGTGAGCAGTGTGATACATGTGCACAGCACAAAAGTGCAAATAAAAATAGAAAATGACCACAACAGAACTATTAAAAATAGTAATTCAGCTAGGGAACAGTTATAGTGATGGGCAAATACAGAAAACACACCCAGCAAAGCTCCAGAAAAAGAAATGAATTTTGGAAGGGTTTACGGAGCGGAGACTCTTCCAAAAAACATTTCCTTTTGTGGAGCTTTCCTGGGAGTGTTTGCTATGGTTGCCCATTAATATCACTGTTGCCCAGCGTGGTGATATTTTGTCCCCCATTTCCCGTGGTCATTTCCGGGGTTTATGTGCACGTTTGTCACCAGACAGGGTGTATATGCCCACAGTAAATTTGCGTAGAGCAGGGTTTGTGACTCCATCCTGCCAGGCTTACTACCTCCAGGGGCTGCACTATCTATGTGGCCATAGTGTGGTGCAGCGGACAGAGTCAGTACCTCTAGAACCAGAGGGTCAGAGGTTCAAAGCCCAGCAGGGGCACTTGCCAGCCCAGTCCCTATATTTTACCCACCACTAAACACAGATAGCACAGACACCCCTGTATTGCAGGGGACATAAGCATGGGGAAAACACCCATATTTTACCCAACAACGCACACACACCACAACAATGGGCATTACCCACAGCCAAGTACCCCAAATGCAGTCCCGTACTGCCACATTCCAATCAGGTCACCTGCTTTTTATGGGAGAAGCTCATGCCAGCATGTTGGCGGATGAGTACATGTGGTGCAGGGGGCAGTGGCTGCTAGCGACAGAAGACAGAGGCCTAGCCATGTGCAGGCTGGCACAGTCCACAGCAACAGACAGGCCCTGCCGGATCCACAGTCATGGACTATCCAGGGAATTCAGCCAAGCTGTGGCTACATGGTGGTGCAGTGCACACAGACAGTGCATACAAGAACAGAAGGTCACAGCTTCAAAGACCAGCTGGGGCTACCGGCAATCCTGCTCACTTATTTTCCCCACAAATAAACAGTGACAGTAAGGACACACCTTTGGTGACAAGGACATATGCAATGGTAATACGTCTATCTTTTACCCCACTGAGCACAGACACCATGAACAGGGGCAGAACCTACAGCAGAATCCCCCAAATGCAGTCCTGGTGGGCCACACACCAGTCAGGTTCCATGCTGCCACTCATACAAATGCCTGTGCTGTATATCTATGCACACCCCCACGGCATGTAGATGTAGCTCATGCATATTCATGAGGGACAGCAGGAAGACCCGAACAGTGTGATGCAAAACTGGGCTGGAGTGGGGAAGCGCTGCCGTAAAGCAGCAGCCAACAGGGGAAGACACACCCACACCCACAGGCCCCATTGGCCAATGTCTCCTGTAGAGGCAGAACATTGGACCCTGCGTGCATCTCCCAATATCAGCACCTGCATACCTTAGCAATGTCACACTACACCTGAGGTACACAGCTCTGAAATGTTTGCTAAGAGTACAGGCTGATAGATATCCCTACGTTACGCACATACTGCTAGTTGACCCCATCCGAACAATCTGTTTGGTGTCTGCGGTGCGTGCTCCAGGCCTGGCCTCTGACGGTGTTCACCACCCTGGGGAGTGACCCCCAGCAGTACTGCGTACCATATCCATGCCTGTGCCGTGCCCAGGACCGGTGTGGTGGCCAAGGCTAATCACCCCCTCAATAGTAGCACAATGCTGGCATAGGTGTGGGAGTGTGTGTCTGTCTATACAGTGTGTGTTGGCTCTAAACACCTTCCCCAACCCACACTGCCAGCACTACTGCCAGTATTGGCCTGCCAATGTGCATAATGAGCAGCAAGGTACCATGGGTATAGGTCAGACATGGTGGGCTGGCCAGGATGCATCTGCACAGGGCATAGGGCACTGGCTGTGACATTGTAGTGCCAGGCCACCACCTACACAGACAGGGTGACCTCTGTATGTGCTGCTGGGGGAGCACTCTCACCCTGAGTGTGCAGTGATGACAGCATGGCTAGGCACCCCCATAGTGCTGTATTGTGTTTCTCTCTTGTGATATATATGGGTTTCCTGTTGGGGCCTCCTCACAGAACTCTTTGCTTGTGTGTGCTGCCACCCCAGTTTTGGGTGCATGCATTTCCATCAGGGCTAACCAGCAGACTGTTCACAGCTGGTATGTGTCTTGATGGAGTGCCTTGCAGGGTGCAGTGGCTGATGGCTTGCTGCAGGTGAATATCAGATAGTGCTGGGGTGCATCTTTGGATATCCAGGCCTAAAGTCTGCCTGATATTGTGTTATGGATGTGTGTGTGGAGCTGCTTGGACTGCCCTGTATGGTGTCTGTTCCCCAGCAGGACTGGGGTTTGATGGTCTACTTTGCTGCCATGGTGGGGGGTGGGGGGGGGTAGGTAGGATGGGGTATCTGTTGGTGGGGGGCCCTGTTTGCCACCCTTGGGGGGGGGGGGGAGAGAAGGTGGGGTGGTGGTGGCTCTTTGACCACCTAGGGGTTCTTGGGGGTTTCCACTAACTGAGACAGACAGAGATATCCAACATGTTTCTGCAGCACCTTCCTATCTCACAGGTTAGTACTGTTTTGGAACTCTGTCATGGCCTCATCCAGCCATGGCTGGTGTTGTGGACCTGGTCCTGGCCGCCATATCACACCCTCAGGGTGAGCACAGTACCCGCACAATGTGACGGTGTGTAGCTACTCTTTGCTGGTAGTCCACCCGCTCAGGACCCCCTACCAGGCCGAGGTGCTGTGTGGGTTCACATGGACAATTCCCCCTACCAGGCCGGGTAGCTGTTGGGGTGCATTCCCCATCTTGTGTGCATCTGTGGACAGCTGATTTGCATGTGCAGTGCATCATGGGTACGGGTGGCCTAACCCTATCCTGTCTACAACAGCAGACTGTCTTTGGGGTGACGTGCAGGCTCTCTGCAGCCAGCCAGGGGCTTGCTGTCAGCTATAGAGCTGTAGCCCAATGGTTACGTCACTCCCTGTACAGCCAGAGGTCATGGGTTCAAACCCACAGTGGGGCTCTTTGATAGGGCTGTCCACAGCTTTATTTTTATTTACTGTACATATGTCTATGCCGGCAAAACCACACACAGCTTACTATACCCATTAGGTGCCTCTGAGGGTGCTTTATAGGGCGCCCTATAGGCCACCTTATGGTTGCCATCCATATAGGGTGCACTATACATTATCCTGTGTCGCAACATACATGGTGCCCTATAGGGGACATTCTAGGGTGCCTTGGCGGACAGTGCACTGTAACATGTGCCTTACGGGCATCCGTATGTTAACACACTGTGAGAGCGGGTTTACTAGTGGTGGGAAATAAAATATAAATGGAAGGCCTCCTACAGCACTCCTCACCATGATACATACTGCCCCAGCCAGCCTTGTTCACTGGGCACTGTGAGAGGTTGAACCCCTGGCCCCTGCACCATTGGTCAGTGTCCTAACCATTGTGCTGTGGCTCTGTTCCTGTGTTTGTGCATCCGCACGCAGCCTTGTAGCCATCAGCGCGCCATCTTGTGGCGCACTAAATTAACAGCGCGCCGCCTTATGCCGCGCAACATGGATATGCCCCTAAAATAATGCCTCAGCCAGCTGTCTTCAATGGGCACTGTGGGGAATTGAACCCATGATCCTTGCACGAGTGGTCAGTGTCTTAACCATTGTGCTATGGCTCCGTTCCTGTTGTTTGCACATCAGCGCACCACTTCTCCCTCCCACTATTGGACTGCCCCCTCACACATCAGCGCGCCGCCTTCTGCCCACCGGCTCACCGCCTTCTGTTGCCCACATTTATCAGCGCACCGCCTTCTGCCACCCAAATTTACCAATGCGCCGCCATCTGCCGCCCACACTAAACAGTGCGCCGCCTCATGCCGTAATAAAAATAACAGTGCGCCGCCTTCTGCCGCCCAAAATTAATATGCCTCCTAAGCACTTTTGCCCATAAATGTTGGTGCCTCAGCTGGTCTTTTTTGTTGAGTGCAATGGGGGTTTGAACCCCTGGCCCCTGCATCATTGGTTGGTGTCTTCACCGTTGTACTACGGCTCTGTTGTTTGGTTTTGCAGCAGCGCCCCACTTAGCCTTCCCACGCGCTAATGTGGGCCCCGCACATTAGCGCGACGCACACACGTACGGTCCGGCTTTTTGCTTTTTTCTGCCTGGCCCGCCCACTCCTTATATGGCACCAGCACACTAACGGGGACCCGCACAGCAACGGAGTTTAGTAAACATACCCCTTAGTGCCCTTAATGAAAAGGTCCCTAAATCACTCTACACATACAGTTACAGTCACTAAGGGCCTAGTTCTGGGACATGGGTTGCAGGGCTGCATATCCTCAAAGGTGGAATAAGCGGCGAAAACCCGGCGATCGGACCCGGGGATCCCCACCACAGGGCTGGGGCCGGGTGAGGGGGGGTCCCTGTTGCCCAATCTAGGACAGGGCAGGCCAGCCTTGGGTTGGACAGTGGGGGAAAAAGGGGGCCAAGGAAGCAGGAGTCGGGGGTGCCTGCAGAGAGGACATCCCAGCAAGTGGCAGGGGCACGCCAGGCTGTCCTTGGGCCCGATTTTGGTTACCGTGGGAACAGAGCCGTTGTATTCCTGCGGTCCAGAATTGGGTCCCAACGAGCCCGTCTGGCTTGCAGCCATCTGAACGGCCCAGACATGCCCCTATCTGAATTGGGCTCCACGTGGCCAGATGCATCTAATTTCAGAAATGTGGAGGGGCATTTTAGAAAGGATGTCCAAGTGCATTCTGGGATGTCTAAGCCAGAATGTCTTTAAATAAAGCAGGCACATCCATGTGCAGACACAATTTCAGAAATGTGACCATGCCCGATATGGATATCTAAGGGGACATCTACATAAACATTCCCAAAATAGTATTTCGGAACCTAGACATCTAGGACTAGCCTAATGATTAGAGTAGTGGTCTAGGGCTGGGTTCAAATTCCACAGCTGCTATCATTGTGATTGCGCAGAGTATTGTGGACGATAGAGTGCTATCTTCACTACACCCTCTGAACGTTTTTCAGCCAGAACGATCACTTTCCCAATGCTATTTCATGCCTGGAGCCAGTCTAAATTTAGATGCAACTCCGGACATCCAGAATGTTCTGAGATCAGGCAGTGACATCCAGGTTCCTCACTCCACCATGCCCCCATTCAGACTGGGACATCCACTGACTCGGTATCTAAAATGGCTCTGGAGATGTCTCTGTGCTTTAGGTATCTCTGTGCCCATTTTCAGACATCCAAAGCACGTATAGGGCTTCCAGAATAACCCCCATATTCTCATAATTGTTGCAAAAATATCTGCATCTCTTTGTATAAGAAAAAAAGTACTGACTTTTGTAAAAGTCTGCATAATTCTGATTTTTTTTCAGAGTATAATTTTAAAGTTTGTGGCATATAATTCCCTGGGGTGTAATAAGGAAACAAGGCAGGACTGTCCATTCTGCCAAAGTCTGGAGCCACCAGTAAGAAGTTACAGAACGTACTATACATAATTTCTGTGGCATGTTGATGTGCTGAGAACAGATCAAACTGAACCTGTTTGCAGATGATCTGCTGGAAACAAATTAAAAAGCACAGCAAAACCAGCTTGCTTCCCTTCAAAATAAAATTTAAAACTGATTAATTTTTTTTTTAATTTTATTTTATTTTTAACACATGTTATTTGCAAACACTGCACTGTTTGCAAAAAGGACATATTTGAGACAATATTCAGCCTGTCGCAGTAATATTTTTTCATGCCAGCCGTCACAGGCAAAAAGTCTGGATATTCAGTGACACTATCCGGATTGAGCTGCTGAATGTCAGGCTTAGAGCCAGTTCGCAGGTGCTGCTATCTGGATAAATGCTTTCAAATATTGGGTCCATTGTTTTCATACGGAGCCCGATCCCATAATATGCAAGTCTGGCACGCGGACATGTCTAAATTAAAAACGGGTCCTGTTTGAACCTAATTCCACATCCGTGGGTCTAGGCATGCCTGTATGTCTGGAATTGGGGACATAGAGGTGTTCGGCACGGCACGGGCAAAGCGCCATTCAGCCAGCACATAGGTGCAAGCACGAGCCATGCAATATAATGAAGAAACACGTCCTCCATCAATATTAAAAGACACGGACATCCTCACGCCCACCATATTCTGAAAAGTTGTGCATTTCATATCCTGCCCATCTCCGCGATATATCTGCGGATGTGACGCCCCTCATGTAAACATGCATTTCCTTAGTTGCTCTTCACACTGACAGTAGTTTGCTGATGCAAACTAGACATAAATACCAATGAGAAATGACTCCTGCTGCAACCTAGACCACATACTAGTCCTCTACAGGCACTGAGAAGTCCTAGGTAATTCCAGTGCACCCTAATATGGTATAAGAGAATGTAAATATGAACATGTATGTCTGAATATACCTTGCATCAAATGGTACTTGACATTACAAAATGGCCCCAGTGATTTCTGCCTCGGTCATCTCTACAAACACGCTTTAAACTGCTAGGGATGGACCCTTACCAAGTGCACCAAACCCAAAACTAACATTACAATTCCCCAAGGGATCAAATGTATGCCTTTTCATGCCTATGGCCTATAAGTGCACTCATTCTGCTGCTTCGCACTACTTTTCCCCTTTTATCTCTTCCTACACCCCTCCTCGGGAACTCTGCTCTTCTGTCAGATTGCTTCTATTTGTGCCCTTCTCTTCTACTGCCAAAGCCAGACTTTGATCCTTTCACCTTGCTGCTCCTTATGCCTGTAACAAACTACCTGGGTCTGCATGTCAGGCTTCTTCTCTGGCCTTTCTCAAATCACGACTGAGCGCTCACCTCTTCATTGCCGTTTTTGGATCTGATCCACCTAAGCTCCCTTGTATTTTCTTATCATTCCCCATAACAGTATCCTGTCCACAGCTGCTGTGTTGTTTGTCTTGACTATATTGTAAGCTCTTCTGAGCAGGGACCATTTTTCGTGTGCCTGTGCAGCGCTGAGAATGCCTTGTAGTGCTATAAAAATTATCAGTAGTAGTAGTAGTAGTAGAAGTATGGCCTTCTGGCTATTGCATCTGATTCCCACATATCTGGGTATTGGCAATTCTCACAGCAGCTACACCTGTTCCATCATGGTGTATGTCAGTCTGTATACTGTATATCTGCTATCTGTGGGACAACTCTGTCTGCCTTCCCACAGTCTGCTTTGTGGCATTGCTCCAGGGGCCATCATTTATTATTTATTTTTATATACCACACTATTTAGTATTAGTGCGGTTAATATGGAATGTGAACAGTCAAGCAACTTTACATAGAACAGGCATTAAACATTGAATCTAGTTAACATAGAACTAGAACTAGCCTGCAGATATATCACCACTCTCGCAGCTTGCATAGATCCTGGACTGTAGAAAGATGTAGACCTCATGGCACAATCTGGGGGATATTGGCACAACAGCAGTCATGTTTCCCAGTGTCTGGCACAGCTGATGTATGACTGCCCTATCACACTGGCACCTGGTGACACTGCGTTCATCCATATGGTCCAGGTACTGGCCAGGCATTCATGGTTTCTCTGAATTGCAGATCAGCACACCAGATCCTCCCGTGCTACCCTCAAACCACACACTCTCACTTGCAGTCACAAAAGACATCATTCTGCCAAACCTATGACTAACAGCTGCTACACATATGATCTCCCTTTCTCACTGCAAAATGATTTGTTTCCAGACTCACTCACATACTATTCTTACATCAACAGTCCCAGTTTTCAGAACACAGGAGTTGTTAGGGTCCTCTGGATCAGCTGTTTTAGCACAAACAGCACATTTCACATCATCTGATAAACACTTTTGCTCTTCTTAACATTTCTGTAAAGGTGTTTACTAATGTTTCTTTACCTTACAACATTCCCTCTCCTCTGCTTTTTGTAACTGCATCTTGTGTTTTTCCAGACTGCAATCACACCAATTCAGTACATACTTGTCACAACCATTCTTCTATATGAGACAAATTGCAGAGCATAGCAGAATATTTTCTAAGTCTTGGCCTTATTCCATGTTTCAGCAGGAATAATGTGGACATTTCCAGGAAATACGTACGCAGGCTTTTCCTGAATACACTTTATACATCTCTGCAGTGGACCATGCCCCCATTCTGCTCCTTCTGGATACGTTCTAATATCCCCAAGCTAGTGCCATGTATATGCATGATAGCAGTGTTTCTGAATACAGTCGGGAACATTTACAGCAGATAAATATCCCTGACGCATGTACAAACCACTTATTCGTGTTCTGGAATGACCCCCATAATGCATATTGAAACGAATAAAAAAAAAGCACACACACACAAAAAGAAATCTGACAAAACAAAAATAAAAAACTCTTAAATGAAATGCTGGTTTGAACACCCTTAATCCTTTTGTTTCTTTCATATCCTGAAAGATCTTGCAGGTGGCTTTGAGTTTAATGGAAGAACTTGTGGCTCTGAAATTGTGGAATGAATTACCTGTTACAATTAGGGACACTGAGGATTATGTGCAATTTCAAAAGGTTTTAAAGAAGTGCTTATGGAATAAATTTTTAAATTATACTTAATGTAAATTGTTCTAATTTAATTTCGTAGTCCTCTTTGTACGTCTGTAGATTGTAAAAACGGAATATAAGTCCTGTTATTAAATTAAATTAAATTCTAGACTTTGCAAAATCAGTATCAATAGATCATTTGCCCTGGATCGAAATGGAATCCTGAAGAATAGCAGGATGAGGTCCCTTTCCTTATCAGTGGGCTAAAGGACATATTAAATATTTAGCACATCTCCCGATAATCCAGCTGAAAGCACATGCACACTTCTACCTCCTGTGAGAGGGACAGACTTTACCCAGGAGAATTTAATTATCTCGCAGAAATCTCTTTTAAAATTAGCCTCACAAAGAATAAAATGAATCACGCTGTCTTTTCAAGATGCAAACAAGTGGACCTAAGCTCCAGTGCTCAAAGCCGATTTTAAACAAGTCATTCGTTTGATCAACTTAATCAGAGGACGTTTCAGTATTTAATATAACCGTATTAAGGGGCTTGTTTACAAAGCCGCGGCACTGATTTTGATCATACTCCATGTGAAGCACTGGCCATTCTTCCTTCTTACCTTTTCTTTCAGGTAGGACAAGATCATCTTCTGAATGCTTTCAGGTGGTGGGAACATATATTTGTGATACAATAATGAATGGTCTTTCTCCTCAAAATATCGGTTAGCCATTGTGAGATGCCTTCACTCGCAGAAGGATGAAGGATATTTAGTGCTGCCTTCCCAGCAGACTCTTTTATACTACATCTGCCGGGTTAAGTCTAACATTACAACACTTGGCAAATGCTTGAACAAACAGAGCATGGCTCATGGAATTCCTGCCAACTCCTCTGCATGTGTGAGTGTGTGTTTATATCTTTGTGGGATGATTTATTTATTTGTTCATTTGATATTACCACTATTCAGCCTTTATCAATGATATAGCAAAGCAGTTTATGTGGTAAAATATCAATTTAAAGGAGGAAGAAGAAAATAAATGTACAATAAATCACTGAAGGTATCAAGAGAGAAGGGTAAAGTCAATCCTGTCCTCAAACCCCCAAATCTGAAACACATTCACAAACCTCTGAAAGCTAGAGTGTAAAGGTATCTTTTTAAAGCATGGTGCATATGTGGATGCAAGCGCATGTGTGTAATGCTTCCGTGTATGTGTGCCTGCGAGTGTGTGTTTGTGTGGCAGTGCATATATGTTTATATTTGTGCCTGCAGATGTTTGTTTACGTGTGCTTTTAATACTTGCATGTGTGTGTGTCTGTGCGTGAGAATATGTGTGTGTGTATTTATATCTATGTTGGTTCTCTGTGCATCTGTGATGTGGAGAGGAGAGGACTGTTCGAAAGAGGTAATACTGTAATTGCTAGGCTACTGTGCATCAGTGTTTATATGCTGCAGTTGCTGAAACTGCTTAGAGTAGTTACTCACCTGTAACAGATGTTCTCCAGGAGCAGCAGGAATCAGTCCTCACATATGGGTGACGTCGGCGTCGATGGAGCCCCCGTGTGGAGCATTTCCCCAGCTTTCAAAGAAAGCCTTTGGAAATGCAGCGTGCCTGCGCGGTCCCCTTCCCGCCCAAGGGTGCCATCTTGCTCAGTCTGATGACATAGCTAAAAGACAGCAAAAAACAAAATGAAGTATATGACTGCAACTCCAGGGGAGGAGGGAGGGTCGTGAGGACCGATTCCTGCTGCTCCTGGAGAACACCTGTTACAAGTGAGTAACTACTCTTTTTCCAGGACCAAGCAGGAAGTCAGTCCTCACATATGGGACTCCACAGCTCTAGGCTACCGGGAACCCCAAGCTAAAAAAATGGCTCCCTCTGAAGAGCCTCAGCATCCGTGATAAGAATAACCTCTGAGCATGCCCCCGTACGGTAGCCCAGCACAAGGGCTGGAGGGTAGGAGTTGCCTAAACCTCAAAGAGATTATGGAGTACCGCCTCTCTGAAAGCACTGTCCCTTCGGGACTCCTTCTCAAGGCAGTAGTGGGCTGCAAAGGTCTGGCTTGAAGACCAAGTAGCGGCCCGGCAGATGTCTGCCAACGGAACAGAGCAGAGATGAGCTACTGACGCGGCTTTCGCCCTGACACGGTGGGCCGTGACTCGACCCTGCAAGGAGAATCCGGCTGCCTTGTACCCCCAGGCGATACAATCTGCTACCCAAGTGGACAAGGTACGCTTGGAGACAGGCAACCCCAGTTTATTAGGGTCAAAGGAGACAAAGAGTTGAGTAGCCCTTTGGTGCCCCTGCGTACGTTCTATGTAAAAGGACAACGCCCTCTTACAGTCCAGGGTATGCAAGACTGTTTCAGCCCGGCTGGTATGCGGCCTGGGAAAGAATGTCGGAAGAATTACCTCCTGGTTGAGGTGGAAGGAGAAGACAACTTTTGGAAGGATCTTCGGATGGGTCGGTAGGACCACCCTGTTCCTATAGAACCGTGTGTATGGTCTATCAGAAACCAGAGCTTGTAGTTCACTCACACGTCTGGCCGAGGTAAGAGCTACCAGGAAGAGCACCTTCCAAGAAAGGTAGCGTAAATGGCAAGTAGCCATTGGCTCAAATGGTGGGCGAGTAAGTTGTTGCAAGACCACATTCAAATCCCACTCAGTGGCAGGTGGACGAATCGGAGGCTTGAGCAAAAGCAGGCCTCCGAGGAAGCGGGACACCAAAGGGTGAACCAACAGAGACTGTCCCTCCACCGGTGAGTGGTGTGCTGATAGAGCACTGAGGTGGACCCGAACAGAGTTGGACTTAAGGCCTAGGTCTGACAGGTGAAGTAGATATTGTAGTACTACTGGCACAAGGCAGGAGAAAGGATCTTCATTGCGCTGAGCACACCATATTGAGAACCTACGCCACTTGAGGGCATAGGACTTCCTGGTGGACTGCCTCCTAGAGGCCAAGACCACCTCCTCAACTTCCCTAGGTAGAAGTAAGGGAGCTAGCGCTATCCTTTCAGCAGCCAGGCCATCAGATTCAGGGATCTGAGATTGGGGTGCAGAAGGGAACCCTGATCCTGAGACAGGAGATCGGGTTGCAAACCCAGGGGGAATGGAGTTTCCACTGCCAACTGCAGAAGAAGTGGAAACCACGGTTGCCTTGGCAATCTGGGGGCTACCAGAATCACTGAGGCCTTGTCCCGTAGAATCTTGAACAGAGTTCGGGCCACCAGGGGCGTGGGAGGAAACGCATACAGGAGGCCCGTAGACCAAGAGATCAGAAACACATCTGCTGTCATTCTCAGGGGATGTGGCTGTCTGGAGCAAAACCTGGGCAGCTGACGGTTCAGTGGACTTGCAAAGAGATCGATGGATGGCAGTCCCCATCGTAGAACGATCTGCTGGACCACCAGTGGATTCAACTGCCATTCGTGAGGCTGGAGAATCCTGCTTAGTTTGTCTGCCAAGAGATTCTCCTGACCAGGTAGATAAACTGCTTTGAGAAACATGCCTTGTTTGACTGCAAAGGATCAAAGGGCCTGCGCCTCCTGACATAGGAGTCTGGACCCTGTGCCCCCTTGCTTGTTCACATAGAACATTGCTACCTGATTGTCTGTCTGAACTAAGACAAACTGGTGAGAGAGGGCATGAGAAAAAGTCTGTAGAGCCAAGCGGATTGCTCGCAGTTCCATAAGATTGATCTGCTGTGTGGCCTCCCGAGGAGACCAGAGGCCTTGAGTGCATGTGCCCTGGCAATGTGCACCCCAGCCCTTTAAGGAAGCATCGGTCATCAGCACCCTTGTGTGTGCTGGGGCCTGAAAGGGTACCCTCCTGAGAAGGTTTGGGAGATGTAGCCACCACTGCAAGGAGTCCAAAAGTGGTTTGGACACCTTTACTCTGTCTTGGAGGTCACCTGTGGCCTGCGCCCACTGAGCTCTGAGGCACCACTGAGCTGCCCACATGTGCAGATGGGCATTCGGGGTCACATGTACCGTGGATGCCATGTGGCCCAGGAGCCGCAGGAAGTGTCTGGCGGAGACCTGAGAATTGCTTTGGAACTGGTTGGCCAAGTCCATCAGTCTGTGGGCCCTGTCCTTGGGCAAGTAAGCTCTTGCCTGCAGGGTGTCTAATCTTGCTCCTATAAACTAGAGGTTTTGTGAGGGGAGCAAAGTGGACTTTGCGTAGTTTATGACAAAGCCCAGATGCTGAAGAAGAGAGACAGTGCGAAGAGAGGCTTGTCTGGCCTCCTGGAGAGACTGACCCCTGATGAGCCAGTCATCCAGGTATGGGAAGACAAAAATTTCCTGATTTCTGAGATAGGCCGCCACCACCGCCAGGCATTTGGTGAAAACCCTGGGGGCAGACGTTAGGCCAAAGGGAAGTACTCTGTACTGAAAATGGTTTCCTCCCACCACAAATCTGAGATATTGTCTGTGGTCTGGATGGATGAGAATGTGAATATAAGCATCCTTTAGGTCTAAGGAGCATAGCCAATCTCCCTGCTGGAGGTAGGGCAGCAGTATCCCAATGGTAAGCATCTTGAACTTTTCCCTCTCCAGAAACTTGTTTAGGTTTCGCAAGTCTAGTATAGGCCGGAGGCCTCCTGTCCTTTTTGGTACCAGAAAGTACCTGGAGTAGAAGCCTTGCCCTTTCAGGTGGTGAGGCACCTGTTCCACCGCCTGTTCCTTTAGAAGACTTGCCACCTCCTGAAGGAGGAGGTTTCTGTGCTGAGGGAGTCTTGGAGGCTCCCCTGGAAAGTAGGAGGGGGGGTATCTGGTGGAAGTGGAGCATGTAGCCCTTTTGGACTATGCTGAGGACCCAGGTATTCCCTGTGATGGGTGGCCACCTGTAGGCATACAGGGTCAGCCGACCTCCTGTGCTGAGTGGAGCCAGCTGTGGAGAAGAGGCTATGCTGTGGGAGCCAAAACCACGCTCCCTGCTGTGCAGGAGCCAGAGCTGGTGGCTTGGGGGTCTTCTGCCTACAGGGCCCATGCCCCTGCCCCTTGGCCTGCTGGCCTTGTTGGGGAGCTGGAGAGGCCTGATATTGAGGGTAGGATTTGTAGGCAGCACCCTTCCTTGGGAAAAAGGGCTCCTTTCCCGACCCCTTCTTTTTCTGAGAAGGGGCAGAGGTCTTCCTGGACAGCCTTGTCCTGGTGAGATCTCAGTCTCAATTTCCGCAGCCTTTTCAGTCATGGGCTTACCGAAAAGGTTTTCACCTCAGCAAAGGACATCAACCAACTTGTCCTGCATCCATGGCTCCAGGTCTGATGACTGTAGCCAGGCCTGACGGCGTGCACCGATGCCGGCTGTGGCTACCCAGGCCGAAGCCTCAAAGTCATCATAGGCTGCTCGAGAGATAAACTTCGAGCACTCTCGAATCCCTGTTGACAAAGCCTTGAACCTCTGCAAAGGTTCCTCAGAGAGGCCAGCTGAGAACCCAGCAGTCTCCTTTGCCAGGTCTCGTAGGTACATGCCCATGTGCAGCTGGTACGTCTGGACACAGCAACATAGCATAGAGCCCTGGAAGCACTTTCTACCGAGGGCATCCAGGTTCCGGGCCTCCCAGCCGGGGGGAGGGGGGGGGCACCGAGGAGTGCATCTTCTGACTCTTCAGACGGTGCATGGCCGATTCTACAACCATGGAGTGGTGCGGTAGCTGCGCCTTTTGGAACCCAGAGCTCTTACAGACTCAATAAATAGAATCGACCCATTTGCTAAGAACCGGTGTCGAGGCCGGTGCTTCCCACATACGGAAGAGCAGACGTTCCAACATCGGAGGAACCAGTACAGTAAAGCCTTCCTTTGGAGGAAAATCATACTGGAGGGCATCAAGCTCCTCGGCTCGAGGCTCCTCCTCGGCGTCCGCAGGGAAGGTCAAGGCCTTGGCCATGTCCCTCACGAAGTCCGAGAACTGGGTATCCTCCAGGGGGGACCATCTACGAGGCTCGGACTCCAGTGAGTCCGAAGGGATGCACCGGGTCCGGAAGGTGTCCGGGTACTCCTCGTCCTCCATCTCCCACTCCGACTCCTCCGAGGAAGAATCAAGCGGCTCCAGCCATGTGGGCCTTGGTGCCACCCGCCCTGACGCTGAGGGTATCGGGGTCGATGACCTCGGCCCCGCACAGGAGGTTGAGGGGGACCTTGACCGAGGATCGACTCGAGACTTCATCGACTCGAGGATCGGCTCGGTCTCCGGGGTCAACTTAGACATCGAGGTCCCGGTGGTCGGGGCAGATGTACCGGTCAGACTGGCGATCAGCACCCGCTGCTGTTCCATAAAGGCAGCCAAGCTGCTCTCCAAGGCCGTCAACCTGAGTCCAAGATCAGGAGAGTCAGCAGCCCCCGACTTGGGCCCCGACAGCATCGGGCCCGACGTCGGCTCCCCCGAGGAGAGTCTATGAGGACAACTGCACTTACATGACTCGGGGACTCCGGCTCCACACGAGGTAGCTTGGAAGGCCTCTCTGACTCCGAGAACCCAGGACGGTGGTCAGGGCTACGCGACCTGGCCCTCGAGGAACAAGGAGCCTCCACCGACGCCGCCCTCACGAGCTTTTTCTTCCTTCCATGCTCCCGGGAGGGAGACTCCCTTTCAGAGGAACCCTGACGGCGCTCGGGGTCGGACTCCCAAGATGTCGAGGCCTCTGACGAAGTCCGGGCCTGGCCAGACGCAGAGTCAGAGAAAATTCTCTCACGTTGATGCTGACGGTTCCAAAGCGCCTTTGATGACATTTTGCCGCACGGGCCACAGGCCAGCGGGTCATGGTCGGGACCGAGGCATCGGAGACAGCAGTCATGTGTGTTGGTGAGAGACATAAGTTTCTTGCACTGATCACACTTTTTGAACTCGCTGGCAGCCATCGGGGAAAAAGGGCCCCTGCAAGGTCAAAAGATTGGGCTGCCAGTGAAAACACAAAAAGAGCGTGAACGCTAGTCATGAAGGACAAAAACCGAAAATCAAAACTCCGGACTCGATACCGGTGTACCGAGCACAGGTGGGAAGGAGAACCGGCATCGAACCGGATAAAACAACACAAAAATCACAGAAAAATCAACTTTTCCTGGGTGACATGAACTCACGTCCGTCGGACTCTGCGGAAAAAGAAAGACTGAGCAAGATGGCACCCTTGGGCGGGAAGGGGACCGCGCAGGCGCGCTGTATTCCCAAAGGCTTTCTTTGAAAGCTGAGGAAATGCTCCACACAGGGGTTCCGTCGGTGCTAACGTCACCCATATGTGAGGACTGACTTCCTGCTTGGTCCTGGAGAACATCCATTTCTCATCCATCTCCCACCACATGCAGAAACGTCCGTTTCTATAGCACAGGAACTTCCACCCTCTCACCTCCTCCCTTCCTGTGACTAGAGCAGCCTTCTAGCCCCTTATCCCCAAAACAGCCTTCCCATTAACTGGACTGTTCTCACAGTCTCTGCTGCTGGTTACACTGGAAACAGACAGAGCAGGATCATTCACACGGAAAGGCTTGCACATCGGCTTTTTTAACTCTGGAAAAGTTCAGGCAATTTAGCCATCCTTCAAGCTTTCGGATATTAAATTAAAATCAGTAGAATCCTGAAAAAGACAGATAGTTTTTAATCCTAATCTCCAAAGTCCTGAGCACATCTGACAACAATCACCTAAACAGGATCTTGGGTATGTTGCTAGGTTGTCAGTGTCTTAATCTACCCAGTCCAAGGTAACAGATATTAGTAGGCAGCACATATAACAGCCAATAAGAAAACTATTTAATTCCCTCACTGGTTTTCACAGTATAATTAACAACAACAAAAGATGAAATATACAATACATTTGAATAATTTCAAATGCAGTACATCACAACTAGGGAACGACCACCTGTTGACCCCAGGCTATGAACTAACAACTACTCTCTAATGCCACAGACCTGAATTTTACATAGTTTATGCAATATATCTTGCATTGTACATAAGTTAACTTGTCACTGGTCTACCCTTCCCCACTCCCCTGTTCAAGTGTTCTTTGTATACAGTTGAGTTATAATGTGAACCTATCTGATTGAAGGATAAAGAGCTATAAACAACTGGTTAAATAAAATAAATAAATATTTGCAATCCCTGTGTGCATATGTCCTCATATTTGTGTGATGTGACTGTGTTCATATTTATGCAATTGCATATGTATGTGTGTTTAAATGCTTGTGTGTCCCGGGCTGGTGCTACCCAGTAAGCAAGGTAAGCATGGTAGAGAGGGGCACAGGCAACAGGGGGAGCCGGCGCTAGCCATCCCCCTCCCTCCTTCTCCTGCCCCGTGATCTCACACAGAAGATCCTGCCTGTGGGAACAACAAGTCCCACAGGCAGGAGAGTTGTGCAATCACAGCCCAAAAAAGGAGGATCCTGCCTTCAGGACTTGCTGCTCTCATGGGCAAAAGAATTGAACAAGGCCGCAATCGCAGCCCCGAACAAAAGATCCTGCCCACGGAAGCAGCAAATCTCATGGGCAGAAGAGCTGCCGGCCAAATTGCGCCTGCTGCATGGCCCGAGCTAGGAGTGCATGGACAAATGGTTAGCAGGGGGGGTTGAGAGTGCAAAGGGGAAGTTGAAAAGGGTCTGGGAAGGGGAACAGAGAGTTGAGGGACAGTGGGAGAGTGGAAGGAAGATACTGGACATGGGGATGGAAGGCTAGGGAGATGGAGATGCTGGACACAGAGGGGGCATTAGGTGATGGAGTGGAAATGAAAATAGAGAGAAAATGTTGGACTAGGGTATTACAGGGAAACATGGCAGATGTTGGACAAGGGAGGTCACAGGAAAAGATGGGAGATGCTGGGTATAGAGTGCACTGGGAGGTAGAAGGGAGATGCTGGACATGGAAGGGCACAGGAAGACAGAGATGAGATGCTGGATAGGGAAGCAGAGGGGACATGCTAGATGTGGGGGCCAGGGAGATCAAGGGGAAATACTGGAGATGGAAAGTGGGCATAGAAAGAATGGGCATAGGGAAAAGCAAGCAGTGGAGATTTTTGAGTTGGCATGGGGATGCTGAACATGGAGGGTACAAGGAGACTATGGGAAGATGCTGGACATGGAGGATGGAACAGAGGAAAACAGGAGAGATGCAGGATGCCAGAATATTAGGGAGAGGGGGAGAAGACTAACACAGGGATAAGTAGGGTGAGAAAGAAATGGAGAGATGCTGGCCATGGGAGTAGTAGGGAGGGGAATGAAAATGGGGGAGATGCTGGACAAAGGGGCATAGGAAGGGGGAGGGGGACACAGAATGAGAGAGAGAGAAAGAGAATATGGAGATGCTAGTTGGAGGGAAAGAGCGAGAGAGAAAAGGGAAAGAGACATTGGATGGGGGGGGGGGGGAGAGTGAGCTAAAGACTGGGGAATAATGGACCAGGGAAGAAGAGGTGGGGAATATGAGGACTCAGGTGAGGGTTGAAAAGTGGTAGGTAGATGGAGTAAGAAAGAGGGAGACTGAAGACTGGATAGTAAGAAAGAATAGTGAAATTTGTATGGACAGAGATAGAAAAATAAATTGAAGAAAGCTGAAAGGAAAATATCAATATCCAAGATGGAAAGAAGTGAAGGAAACAAGAGGAGACAAGAAATAATACATGGACTAGAGATCATGTAGAAGACACAGGAAAGCAGAAACCTGAGATTGGGACCTGCATGATCAGAGAATAAAATGATCAGATAACATAGGTAGAAAAAGCATAGTTACTCACCTGTAACAGGTGATCTCCGGGAACAGCAGGAATTTAGTCTTCACATATGGGTGACATTGGTACTGATGGAGTCCATGCGGGAATGCTCCCCAGTGTCCAATAAGAAAGCCTTTGGGAGCATCCCACTGCGCCTGCACTGCAGCCTTCCCACCTTTGAGACTCTCCCTCCTCAGTTGAGTTTGTAGCTGAGAAAAAGGAGAGAATAGCGAAAGAAACCCTACAACTTCTAGGAAAGGATAGCGAGTTGTGAAGACTAAATTCCTGCTGTTCTTGGAAATCACCTGTTACAGGTGAGTATCTACGCTATCTCCAGCAAAAAGCAGGAATGTAGTCTTCCTACCTCCTAGATGGGACTCTCTAGGTCCCAGAATTGGAACAGTTGCCTCAGAAAAAGCCTCAAGAGGGCATGAATCCATCATAGATATCTAAAACCAATTATGACAGCCAGCTCTAACATGCTAATAATAGTATTGATCTACAGCATGACCAGAAAAAAAACATCTCTAGGAAGGCCAGCTCTGGGGATGAGGTGCTGTGCGCCCCTCCTAACACTCATGGTGCCCATGAAACCTGTCAGTAGCACAGTTTGCAGCCATTATGTGCTTGAAGCAAACACTGTCAGTGCATATTACTGAGATGATTGATGGATCACTACATCTACCAAGTGGCGATCAGCTACAGGATGCTATTCTGTGTGTGCAGTGCATTCTGGGTAATTAATGAAGGGGCTAATTTATTCCAGCACACACAGCAGATATTGCGGGCAGAAATCTATGATTCCAGACATTGCTAAGCAAAGTAGTATATAGGTGTAGCCTAATGGTTTGGGTAATGCCCTCATAAACCAGGGATATGGGCTCAATTCCCATTTGTTCTCTGTGTGCTACTCATGTCATTTTCATGCTTGGGGACAGTCCAGGTTCTGCTGTGACTGACTGGCATGCATTTGTATGCTTTGTTATGTGTTTCACCCACACTATGGGTCTGCAAATATGCAATTTGACATCCAGCCCTTATGAGCACATGCCTTCATTGGCACTGCTGAAGCCCATTGCAGGGGGATCAGACATGTTCACCCTGCAGATATCTGCTACCTGATTGGCGGCATAGCCTAGTGGTCATAGTACTGGCTTAGAAACCAAGCTATCTGTGTTCTAATACCCACTGTCACTCTTTGTGGGACTGGTGTGGTGATTTAATTGCAGCTTTCTATGTATGGCACAGTCTTCATAGGATGTCAATAACTCCTTTTGCCCTTGGGCAGTTACTTAATCTTCCATTGCCTCAACAGACTGCAGCTTCTCACAGTCCCTGTTGTTCATCATACATTACCAAGGTTTTGGTACACTGTACCCTGCTTTGACTGCACTGATACAGTGGTATAATAAAGGGCAGTTACATACATACAGATATCACCCACTTGTGATCCCTGTTTAAGGTATTACATCATGACTGTGACTGTACAGCTTTGGCTCCATCCCATCTCTTAATGTCATGTGGACACATCCTACCCCTCGGATGGACACCTGCAGGGCTCAACTCACATCCTTACGTGCCCCTTTGGCCCAGTTGAGCAACTCCTGTCCAGTTATATGCACATTTTTAGGAGAGTTGTATGGTGGTTAGGTGGCTGGGACAGGAATGGGACCAACATGTCTGGTATCACGTCTTACACATGGCACTTGCACACTTTTTTCCCATACAGTACAAAAGCACTGGAGATGACACCTCAGGCAAGCCCATATCATACTCTTATCTACCGCTATCCCTCCTTCAGCCCATCCATCAGACTCTGCTGGCTATGTACAGTTATGTATTATCCTGTAAGCTGCTGCACCGTGGCCCACACAGGTACTCTTTTCTGCATGTCGACTTATCAAGCACACATCTCCTGTGCCTGATCTGTATGTTACCACTCCTGCTCCATCACCCTCTTGCTGCACACATCATGCCACTTCTGACTGCACAGGGGAACATGTCGTCCCCATTCTATGCCACTCACTGCCAATGCAGCATTTTCCATGGGAGCACCACAGTGCATCAGTACAGATATCATCCCACTTACCTACTGCCATGTAGGGTTCCCACAGATCTGCCAGGTCCATCAGCTCTCACCTGTCCTTCCATCTATTACCTTTACATTGCCTTTCCCTGGTACCCCCTTATCCAGCGTTAGGGTGACAGCTGTTTTCGGGCGATTAAGGTGCATGCTTGACACCTTAACACTAGAAGCCCCAAAGTGAGTCAACTGTCACAAATGCATCTTCAAAGTTGTATACCAGCGCCACTGCTAGAACCATGTCAGTCATATTCCATGACTTTGTTAGCAAGGTCAAGATGTTCAAATATGTGCATCGAAAATTAATGACAGATGCACCACCTAGCGGGAAAATTAATTTATACTGTGGTGAACAGCGCCCTCCTGAGCCTATGAAGACGGATGAAAATCCTGAGGTTCAGCAGGATTTATGCCAATTTGATAAAGCTGGAAAGAAAGAGAGACTCTATTCCACGGAGCTGAGCATGGAGACCAGCCCAGGGGAGGAGTCCTGCAGTCCTGATTGGGCACACCCTGTCCTTGGAAGGGGCGTGTCCAGAGGAGAACGTGGTTTTAAACCAGAGTATGGCTTTGCTAGTCAGAATGAGAAGAGGGAGAAGGATAAGCTGCAGAGGAAGAAGCAGCTGGAGCATGAGAAGGAGAGACGGATAGAGAAGAAGAATGAGAATGATTGGAAGTCCAGAAGACAGTATGGTGATACTTGGGAACCTGGCACTAGAAGGAGACCTGCAAAGATCTATTCAGAGGCAGTGAGTAGAAGTCCCAAGGAAAGTGGACCTAGCCCTGGAATAGACAACCGCTGGAAGGCACAGCCCTGGGAGAGGAAGCCTTCAAGGCAGGCACGAGAGAAAAAACAATCATTCTGGGAATTACCGTTTGGGCCAGAGAGCCACGGACATTCTCACAGATGGAGAACATTGGAGCCATCTGAAGTAAGAGGGGCTTGGCAACAAATAAGTGATTTGCCACAGAGTTTCCAGACTGAAGGTAAAGCTAACTCTCCTGTATTTGAAACATTAGCAAAAGAGCCTAAGAGTTACTCTGACACAATTAACCTAAGAGAGGAGAAGAGAAACAGCCTTAAGCCAGAGGGAAGTTTTATAGCTGATAGCAATTCCCTATCTCACAAACAACAGGCTGAATTGCTCCTACAGGGTTTTAAAGAGTTTTTAGAGCTACAAGCTAAAAGACAGCCAGTGTTACAAGAAGCCAATAATTCCATACAGCTTGAAGAATTAGCACAAGATAGTTCTGACTTACCTGATTGTGAGAGCATGGACTGTACGGTCTGTTGTGTGGAGATGCCAAGCTGAAGGAAACTGGTTTTACCGTATATGAATTGAATACTACGGAGCTGTTGTGCTGCCTGGCTAGGAAAGCTCTAATTACATGCACCTGTAATCCCCAGCACTGTGAACGTAACAGTGGCTGAAAAGAGGCTGCAGTTAAAGTGAGTGACCTCTTGGGGCAAAGTTGAGTAACTTGCTTAGAAGTGAAAAGCAGCAGTTCTACTTTAAGTTGACTTTATTCTGAGTTCATTCTGTTTGCATTTGAAGCACCTATTTTGTTCACATTTATTTTGTCATGCGATGGAAGAATATCCTTTTCTATAATAAATATACTTGCTATTAAGAAACCCCGCAACTACAACTCTTTATTTCGGAGCGAAAGGAGCAGGACACTACAATACCCAGCATTCCAGGGATACAGGTTACTCTCCTTCCTCACGAAGCATTAAACCCCGCTCCTGTCTTTAGCCCCAAGGCCGGGCAGGAGCGCCGCAATACCTAGAAACCCCAAAGTACATCAATTGATGCACTCAATTGTCTTGTATGCGTCAACTGATGTACTTTGGGGCTTCTAGGTATAAATTCATGTTCCCACTAGGTGATGCATCTCAATCACTGTTTACAGTTTTACTCTGACATTACAAACAATAAACACATGATGACGTCATGTAATGACATCACATACTGCACGTATTTAACAAATATGTAACTTCACATTAATTCACATCTGCATTTCATGCTAAACGCAGTCATCGTGATAATGCGTCAATTGACACACTTTGGGATTTCTAGGTAAAATTCCTTTTGGGGCTTCTAGTGTTAAAGCCTGATGTCCTGTAGTGTACGTTAAGTGGCCCATTGCGCCCTTACCATCGAAATGCCTCCTACCTGCCCAGAGTCTTTTTCACATGGAAAACCTCTTATCACTGCCATTAATGCTCGATAATGCCTGCTCCCTTAACGCTCTTTAGTAAACATACCCCTAAGTATTTACTGCACAGTAGTTATTTTTATTCTGGCTGTGCTTTTCCCCTTCACTTCAATTTCTTACAACACTGGATTTGAAAGAGAAATACTTGCATCTTGTAAAAAAAAACAAAGAAAGAGTTCACTTGGGGGTTTGGGGGACTGAGTGGGTAGATATAGCCAGCATAAATAATAATGAGTAGAAATGTAATCTAATGGCTTGAGCACTGGCTTGGGAACCAAGGGCACGATTTTTGAAGGCCTTTACATGGGTACCTTCCTAGTTACCTGTGTAAAGGCCTTATCTGGGATTTTTGAAGGGCACCTACACGGGTATTACCCTTCAAAATTCCCAGATATGTCTCTAACGCACCCAGATCCTATCCGCATAGCATCAGGGCATGTTGGGGGCATTCCAGGATGGAGCAGAAGTATGCCATGGCGCTACATGTGTAGCACTGATTTTCGATGCTACACAGCGCTCTGTACCTTAAAGATATGCATAGAAAAACCTCACCTATCTTTAAGGCGCTGGGGCTAACCATGTAGCATTGAAAATCGGTGCTACACAGGTAGCTCCTTCAACTTCCTGTTTGTGTGGTGACACCTGGAATTTCGATGCCAGGGGCAGTTATGACCCCAGCTTGGAAAATCCCGGTTAGGCGGGAGGAAAATCCAGGTAGAGACGTATTGGAGCAATAAATCGGTCAGGGGTGGGGAATAGAAGTGGAAGTGGAAGGGGTGGAGTCTCTCTTTCTCTGTTCATCTCTCCCTCCTCTTTGCCTTATTGCTGGGCCTGTGGCTCCTGATTGTTAAAGCCTTTTGTAAGATAGGATCTCCTCCCTACACTCCTATTTTCTAAACACATTTCACTCCTTATTCTAATAAAGCAAAAATTCAAAATCTTCCCTCTATAAATAAGATTCTGGAGTCTCTGCTCCTAAAGTGACTTGTTTGGAGTATGAGTTAATAGACATTGAGCCTGTCTGTCAAATACTGGCAAGAGACTGTCTCTTCCTGGCTTTAAAAGAAAATATAAAATACCTTGCTATTCCAGTAATGAGAACCCCTCACAGCTCTACTACTGCATCTTACTCCTAGCTAGTAGCACCCCTTGTTATTCCACTACTAAGATCCCCTCCCTCACACACACACACATGCACACCGTTCTGCCAATGCAATCCACTGCTGCCAGTAGCACAATTTACTAATCCCATGCTGAACACCCAGCTCACACACTGACAATGTGCCATGCAGCACCTCTTCTATTGCAGTACTTAAATACCCAAACACGGCTCTGCAGTGCACTTCATCCCTATCTGCAGCACCTCTGCTACTTCAGTACTCAGATCTCACCCACTCCACCCACACACAATTCTTTCGATTCACCTCAAGCCTGCCCTGCAGCTCTCCCTGCTGTTCTGGTGGTATGAGGAGGCTTGAAATGGAAGCCTAGTGCACAGAGACCATGGGTGTGGTTAGTGCTGAATGCATGGTGCTGGAAAATTTTGTTGCAGAATGTGGAAAATACCCTGAAAGAAAGAAGCAAGCCAAGAGCAAATGGACCCAAGTGTTACTAAGTTCTTGCAGCAAGAATAAATTAGATCATACTTGCTAATTTGCTTTCCTTTAGTCCCTCCAGGAAAGTCCAGACTAATGGGTTTACATGCCCTTCCAGCAGATTGGAAACTGAGAATTCCAAGCTTTGGTGATGTCATCCAATAAAGGTAAAGTGATGCTATTACCAAGCACAAAACAGTAAGTGCTAACATTCAATTAAATAGCTGTCTGTATGAAAGAAAAGAAATGTTTCAATACATGCATTCCTGAAGCTAGGGATAACCTTGCAGTAGAGAAGTAACAAAATCAAGAACTGCACCATTGTTAGAACAATCCTAAGGGAGGGGGCTGGTTGCTAGGCCCCGGAGGGATTTCTAATTGGATAGGTGCAGGGAATGTGAAACCAATGAGAAGTATGCATGTATCAAGCTAGAACCAATAGAAAGTTCTCATGTATCAAACTGAAAAAGAGGTATAAATGGTTATGTCTCTGTAAAAACGTTTGCTCAATTCCTTTTGAAGCTTTGACTGACTGGGCCTGTGCACAATAAACTGGCTTGGACCCTGTCAATTGACTCCTGGATTTATTCATTGATTGCACTTTGCTACAGCATATTCTTGGTGCGTTGGCCGGGAAGTGCGAGTGGTAAATGGTATTCAAGTGAATAATCCACGCAATTCGCCTTGAGGTTTGGCCCGGTTGGAACCGTGTCTGTCCGACTGCAGGGGAAACCTCAGGCGCCGCTGGCCCCTTTGTGCCGGAGAGGGTTCCGCCTGCCTCGGCGGGCCATCGGGTCCAGCTGGCCAACACCTCCAACCCGGGGGAGTCCAGTTCCAACTCAGAAGCTGGTGTGGTATCGGGGACCGGATCCGGTGAGTAGACATTTTTGTGATTCGATAGTCAGAAAGAACAGCCTGGGACAACGTCTTGCTTGCACAGGACTGATTTGGTATATTTGGTATAGACTAACTGGGAAATCTCGCATGGGTGTGTGCGAGACAAGGGAGCCTGATCACCTCCCATAAGGGCAGTCATAGTAAGCTCCACGTAAGAGAAAGCAGAAGCCGAAGCCATCGACCCTTCTTGTTTGAAAAAGTCAGTTAGTCAGAAAACCTGGGCACTTGAAATATGATTTCCTGTTGAAATATGCTTGCTTGTGTGAGTGAGAGGTCTTGAAATACAGACCGAGCGACAGCGGACTCCTAAGTAGCGCAGTTCCTGGCCGGGCGAGCGCGGCCAGGTCGCGAAAAGGAGGAAGTGAGTGGTGTTTGTCCCCCCCCAGTGTTCTATGGGCTGTACGGACCCCTTACCTACAGCCATACTACCTATCCTTATTGTTCGTTGTCTTGTACGTCATTACGTGTACGTAGAGTACGTAGTGTACGTAGTTAGTAGAGTACGTAGGTAGTGTACGTAGGTACGTTCAGATTATGGGAGGGGTGGAGTCCACGCAAACTCCGTTGGAATGTATAATCAAGAATTTCCGTAAAGGATTTTCGGGTGATTATGGTATGAAAATGACTCCGTCCAGATTAAAAATGTTATGTGAAAGGGAGTGGCCCGCGATAGCTGCTTCATGGCCCCGTGGGGGCACCTTTGATTTAGAAACAGTTTTTCGAATTCATCAGCTTATACAAAGAGTGTATCCTGACCAGTTCCCCTATATAGATTCCTGGTTAAGTGTGTGTGAACAGCAGCCCTCATGGATGAAGCGCTGTTATGAGGAGCGCTGTAAAATATTTGTAGCTACTACTAGGGGAACCAGAAAAGTTAAGGAGGAGAAGCCGCCTGTGTATTCTGCCTCAGAGTCCCCAGATATCCTGGCTAGGTTACCCCAGTACCCACAGAAGTTAGTTCCCGCAGCACCACGGCCTGAGGTGGAGCCAGATGAGGAGCCCCAGAAAATACCACTGCAGCAGCCTAAGAAGCACCCTACCCCGAGTGATAGTCCCGAGTCAGGCCCAAGCACGTCAGGGGAACTCGAGTCCTCTGACGAGATAGAAAGCGGAGGCTCTCCTCCAAGTTCAGGGTCACCCACAAAGGAGACTTGTGCCCGGGAGCCTTATGATTTAAGAAGCGTAACTCCCAAGAAGAAGGAGAAAGCAGGGCACCTAATGCCATTACGCCAAGTGCCTGGAATACCTGTTTTAAATGATCAGGGCCAGATGGCGCCAGGACCAACCAGCTTAGTTTATGTACCCTTTTCCACCACAGATTTATTAAATTGGAAAACGCATTATGCATCCTATACAGCCAAGCCTCAGGAATTAACAGAATTAATGTCTAGCATTATGCAAACCCATCAGCCTACCTGGGCCGATTGTCGCCAGCTCCTGTCTACCCTCTTTACTACTGAGGAGCGAGGGAGAATCGGGCAAGCAGCCCTCCGATGGTTAGAAGAAAACCCTGTAGAAGGGGGAGGAATAAACCCCCCGCAAGCAGCTGTTGCAGAATATCCCAATGAAGATTCTGGGTGGGACCCGAATGATGAAAGGGGGGCGGTGGCCCTAACCAGATTTCGCCAGGCCTTGTTGCAGGGCCTGAAGAAGGGAGGCCAGAGGGCCATGAATATCAGGAAAGTATCAGAAGTTCTCCAGGGTCCAGATGAGAGCCCAGCGGCCTTTTATGAGCGGTTGTCTGAAGCTTATAGATTGTATACCCCATATGATTCCACCGCTCAGGAAAATTTACCATGCGTAAATTTTCCTGAGCAGCAGGATCATATGGGGTATATAGTCTATAAGCTTCAGACAAACACAGAGGATCTCTAGAGGAAAAAGGAGGACTGTTGTAGTTGTTGATATGGAAGGACAGACTAGATAGGCCATGTGTTCTTTTTCTGTCATCATATTTCTATGTTTCTATGTGTTCTCATAGAGTGTGCTTTCAAGCCCTCCAGTAGAGTTTTCTTGCACAATAAATAAACAGACAATATAGCTTCTTTCATCCAATGGGCAATTATTGATTTTGAAGCTGCTTGCCCTTTATGATGTCCACCAAAGAAGACAAATAGACATTCTGATTGGCGGAATGTTTTTGTGCTTTTCAAATGACGAATAATAACCCGATGCATATCTAACATATGCAATTGTGGATTTACCGTGTCTGGAAAACTCGGTAGGACAATTGACTGATTGAGATGGAACAATGTTATGACCTCAGGTAAAGAGGACTGCACCATGCATAAAATAACCTTTTCTTTCATTATTAATGGAAAAGGTTCACAACATGATAATGCCTGCGTGCTGAAAAAATAGCTACCAAAAATACCACTTTTAATGTCAAATCCTTTAAAGTAGTAGCTTTCAAAGGTTCAAAAGGTGATCTGGTCATTGCTATGAGCACTAAATTCAAATCCCATGAAGGTACAACTGATTGATTCTGAGGTTGAATCTGCTTTGCTGCCCTCAGGAACTGTACAACATCAGGATGCAAAGCTAAATAATGACCATGAACACTACCTCGATAGCAAGACAATGATGCTATCTGCACTCTTAAAGAATTTAATGCAAGGCTTTTATCTAGTCCTACCTGCAAGAATTCCAAAACATCAGAAATGGAAGCCTGCAATGGCTTTATTCTATGCTCTTTGCTCCATTGTTCAAAAATGGCAAAGGCTCTTCCTCCACGAAAAGGCTGCCCTCATGGCGAAAATTTTGATCTTTGATATGGCGCAAATCTAGCTAATCTATAACGATGAAAATCCCAAAGGGAGGTCTTGATGGGACAAATGATTTTGACCCTCTAAGTTTATCATCAGGAAGTATAGCTATTTTAGATTCTCCTACATCTTTTACTAACTTTTCCAAATCTTCTCCAAATAAAAGCTTGCCCTTAAAAGGAAGGCGACTAAGGGGTATGTTTACTAAACCTTCTTAATGTTACCGGCACTAGTTGCAGCGTTAATGTGAAGAATGCCATATAAGGTAGTGGGCATTCCGGCGGCAAGGTAGCAAGAATCTGTATCGCGTGATAGTGGGCGCCATGGCACCTTAACGTGCGTTAACCCTAAGTTCATGCCAGCGCAGTATTAGAAGCTATAAATATGTAGCCCACTGGTTACTGCAATGACTGTGGGTTTCATCCTGCAGTGGTGATATGTAAGAAGGCTGCCTGAGGCATTTTCATTTTTAAATTTAAATCAGTGCTGTCTGAGGCATTTCCTTTTTTAACTTAAATCAGTGCTGCCAGCAAAAACACCCTCACAGTGCCGTAACCTAAAGTGCCGCATAAGGCACCCTCTAAGGCACTCCATAGGGCACATTATAAATTGCCCTGTCTGCCAAGGGCACCTTATGAGGCACCTTAGGCTATGGCACTGTGAGGGTGTTTGTGCTGGCAGCACTGATTTAAATTAAAAGGAAAAGCCTCAGACAGCTGTGTTAAATAACACCACTGTGGGATCAAACCCATGACCTCTGCCTTTGCAGTCATTGAAGTAACCAGTGGGCTATATCTCCATAGTGTCTAACACACTGCTGGCTGGCTACAGAAAGACTGCAGGTCACCACACAAACTGTCTGCTGTGGTACCAGGATAGGGTAAACCTACCCGTACCCATGATGCACTGCACTTGCCGATCAGCAGCCTACATGTGATCACCTCTATAGCACCCCGGCCTGGTAGGGGGGACTGACCGTGCGCCTCTGACCGTGCGCCGATCAGCAGCCTACATGTGTGCGCCTCTATAGCACCCCGGCCTGGTAGGGGGGACTGACCGTGTGTGTTCCTGGCACAGAGTAGCAACAGACCGTGACATTGTGCAGTTCCTGTGCTCACTCTGAGGGTGATGTGGGGCGCCCAGCACCAGGTCCGCAGCACCTGACTTAGCTGAAATAAGCTGTGCTGCAGGTCCGCATTAGTGCCAGTGTGTGATCGGTAGCCCTTGCAGATACACCTAGGCTACACCTGTGTCCATCTGTATTTCCTTGTCACATCTAGCCCTTGTGGACTATGATGTACCCAGATTAGTGCATATCATGTGTGGTTGCCATGGTCACATGTTGTAAGAGGAGGGTGGTGTTCGGACCCAAAAGCGGAATATGTAGCACCACCCAACCCGCCCTCTGTGGGTAAACAGGGGACAGGATCTCCCACCAACAGAACCACATTCTACATCTCTGCAAGGGTGGCAGTAGAGGGGACCATCAACCCCAGTCCTGCTGGGGAATAGGCACCCTCCAGGGCAGTCAATGCAGATCTGTACACATCACATAGGATACTAGCAGACAGGCAGTAGGCCTGGAAAAGCTCAACTGCCCCCCACCACTATCTCTTATACTGGGGTATCTACCGTAGAGCGTGCAAAATCCAAACTCAAAACAATACACTCCAAATATATCACAACTGCTATAGTAAAGGGTAATTTTTCTTTTCCTGTGGGTACTCTTCAAAAGGAAGTGCACTATTATTACAACTCTCGAGGTCTCAGATCATGGGAAATTATGGCCAAAAAATGACCTGCTGTTTCTCCCAATATAACATCAACGACCTCTATTTTATGATAACTCAGTGCACAATCCTAAAACTTCATCCCGCCCACACACGGAAATAATACTTTTTCTTAACTGCCAAAATTTCTTCGTGAACTCAATGGCTGTGATAAAACAAATTGGCATTAAAACTAGTGCTTAGCTTTTCATCAAACACCCAATGCCAGACTTCCATACAACAGCTCATAATACACCTACAAACAAAAAACACTACTTTTAAAAAATCCCATTTACTACTAAAATGCTTTCCCCTCTTTCCTCAGCTACCTTTAGATATAAAAACAACTTACTAAATGCTGCCCACGTCCTTTTACTGCACCGTGCTGACTTGCAATCTGATTTACCAGGACCGGTGAAAAAACACCGCGCATGCGGGATATCCCACTTGCCGGGTTTTAAAGCTATACACCACCCAGTAAGGGCTCCTCATCAAATTACTCTCACCACCAATTATCTACCCTCCTCCAGGGGTATAGCTCAATTCCACTATGACTGGCATTCCTTCACCACCAATTATCTACCCTCCTCCAGGGGTATAGCTCAATTCCACTATGACTGGCATTCCTTCACTATTGTTCAAGAGTTGATGTTATATTGGGAGAAACAGCAAGTCATTTTTTGTCCATAATTTCCCATGATCTGAGACCTCGAGAGTTGTAATAATAGTGCACTTCCTTTTGAAGAGTACCCACAGGAAAAGAAAAATTACCCTTTACCACCCCACCACTATCTGACATTCACCAGCAGAGAGCACAATCAGGCTCCATCCGCTGCACCCTGCAAGGTGTTGCAGCCATACCCATGCTAACTGCAGACAGACTGCTAGTTAGTACATAGTGCATGTTCCTGGAGGAACTGTGTGCACCCAAAAACGGGATGTGAGCACACACACCAAGGAGGTGTGTCAGTGATTGGGCCCCAGAAAGAAGAACTCTTAGATATCACTTGAAAGAAATGCTGTATTGCACTATGTGGGAACCTAGCTATGCCATGGTCACTGCTCAGTCAAGGTGAGAGTGACACCCCCCCCCCCCCCCCTCAGCAGGACATGCTGTGGCCACCCTGTCCATGCAGGTGGTGGTCAGGCACTACAAGGTCCCAGCCATTGCCCTATTCCCTGTGCAGATGCATCCTTCCCAGGCCGCCCTGTCCAGGCCATACCCACAATACCTTGCTCCTCATTATGCACATAGGCAGGCTAACACTGGAAACAGTGCAAGCATTGTGGGCTCAGTAAGGTATAGGCAGCACAACACAAGGATAAACAGACACACACTCCCACACCTATTTCAGCATTGTGCAAATATAGAGGTTTTTGGCAGCCCTGGCCACCACACCAGTCCTGGGCACAGTGCAGGCATTGCTATGGTACTCAATACTGTTAGGGTCACTGCCCAGGGTGGTAAACACTGTCAGAAACAGAAACTGAAACACACTCCATAGATATCAGAAAGGTTGCTATGATGAATCTCTGTCAACAAATTGTGTTTAACTTAGGTTTTGTTATCTGACATTAGTCATAGCAACCTTTTGATATATGTGGAACGTGTTTCCAAGTTTAAGACAGCATTGCTAAGGTATGGAGGTGCTAGTATTGGTAGATGCTGCTCCATGCAGGGCCCAACAGCCTGACTCTCCATGAGCCGTTGAATAGTGGAGCCTGTGGGTGTGGGTGTTTGTGTCCCTGTTGGCCGCTGCTCTAGGGCAGAGGTTCCCAACTTCGGTCCTGGTGGGCCAAACACAGTTCAGGTTTTCATGCTGTCCTTAATGAATATGCATGGATACATTTACATACAATGGGGGCGGTGCATACAAATGCATCACAGGCATATTTATTAGGGACAGCATGAAACCTGAATGGTGTTTGGCCCTCCAGGACTGCAATTGGGAAACTCTGCTCTAGGGATTGCACATGCTTATGGTGCATGTGCTCTGTAGGGTAAAATATAGGCCTTTATGGCGTGTTTATTTTATCTGCAATAAAAGTTCCGTCTTTATTACCTCGGTTTAGTACTGGGTAAAATATATGGACATGGTCTGCAGGAGCCACAGCTGGGACTTGAACCTGTGACCTTCTGCCCCTGAATACACTGGCTATGTGTACTGCACCCAACTGTTGTCACAGAGGCAGGATATTCCCTGGCTATACCATGACTGTTCGTCAGACAGACCTTGTCTGTTGCAGTGCACGGCACCCACCTAAACAGGGCTTGGCCTTGGTGTGCTATGGGCAGATGCCACTGCCCCCTCCACCACCAGTACCCCTCCGCCACCATGCTGACATGCCCTTGTGCCGGTAGTGCTGGTGGTGCGCAGTCCTAGGCCATCCAATGTGCCGTTAGGCGGATGCCTATGGTGCGTGATATGGGGTAGGGGTGCCTGCTTAGACATCCACACTTCCCCCCAGCACTGCCTGCCAATGTTATGTGCCGTTTGGGGTACTTGCTGGGTACTGTCCCCTGGGACACTGTGGGATACACACTCATGGACATGTTTGCCCTTGGTCAGTTGCTGTCTTGTTGGATTGCGTTAGAGGCACATTTGCAGGAGAGAGAAACCAGTTCAGTCAGCAATGTACAGCAAAGGCAGGGAGACCCAGATAAGTGATCGTAGTGATACATGTGCAGTAACAAAACATGCAAAAACCAGAGAGATAATGACAGAACCAAAATAGAAATACAAAACACCAAGCTGGCCAATAGAAAAAACATTGATAAACGGTAATCAACACTACCTATAAAGAATAAAAAGGAAGATGTCACTTTTGGAATGGTCAATTCTGATTCTCCCCATAAAGTGAATGTTCCAACATTGATAGTGTTGATGAGGGTTTGCTGTGGTGTATATTGGGCAGCTTGCTTATGTGGCTTTCACATGTGCAGCAACAGCAGAGTGGCCACGTAGGAAAGGGCACTATGGTGATGGTATAAATGGGGTACAGGGGGCTGAAGGCAGCACATGCAGTGGGCTAGCTGGGGCACAGGGTGGAATAGGCAGATGCCTAGGTGACACATAGGAATGTAGAAACAGAAAACCAGCGACAATGCGTTAACGGTAAAGGAAGAGAGACACATTTGATTTTATCATTGGGGGTCACCACAAGTTGACCAATGGTAAAAGGGGTCACGGTACAAAAAAGGTTGAGAAATGGGTTCATTTCCTCATTGTTCCCTCTTTTCATGCCTGTCCAACTCAGATATTTTGCATGTCTGTAACAGTCATATCTTTGCAGATCCATGCTGCCAGCCCATATTACCCTCACCACAGTTGCCAACAATCCTTCAGTCCATCTATCTGCGTCTGTCAGCTGTGTAGAGTCCTGTCTTCCTGTGCAGGCTGTCACCCCATGTCCTGTGCTGGTATCCTTTCCTGCATTGCGCCTCTTTGTGCTTGCCTCACCTGTGCCTGATATGCATGGCACCACCACTCCTCTGTCCATCCATCATTGTAACTATCCTGCCACCTCCGACTCCACTGGGGGATATGTATTCCCATCATGCCATCCAAATCCGATCGGCTACGAGGAAGGGAGCAGGCAGGTATGCTCCTCCCTGCTCCCCACCGCATGGCCAATCAGGCCGAAGAAACACCGGCAGCAGACTTTTAAATTTAAAATGCTCCAAGGCGCGGGAGTCTCAGACCCGGCCCGATCGGCGACGAGGAAGGGAACAGGCAGGTATGCTCCTCCCTGCTCCCCACCACATGGCCAATCAGGCCGAAGAAACACCGGCAGCAGACTTTTAAATTTAAAGCGCTCCAAGGCGCGGGAGTCTCAGACCCGGCCCGATTGGCGATGAGGAAGGGAGCAGGCAGGTTTGTTCCTCCCTGCTCCCCACCGCATGGCCAATCAGGCCGAACAAACACCGGCAGCAGACTTTTAAATTTAAAGCGCTCCAAGGTGCTCCCCCGCCTAAGGGCCATGCCAAAGGGTGCTTTGGCTTGGCCCTTAGGCACGGCACTGTGAAATAGGGCACCTTATAAGGCACCTTACTTATGAGACACCTTACTTATAAGGCACCTTACAAGGCACCGTATAAGGCACCTTATAAGGCACCTTACTTATAAGGCACCTTACAAAGCACCTTATAAGGTACCTTATAGGGCACCTAACAAGGCACCTTATAAGGCGCCTTGTAAGGTGCCTTATAAGGCACCTTGTAACGCGCGTTAGCTAATACGGCTTGCCGTAACGATACACCGCCCATGCCTTTATATGGGCATCTGTACCATTACCGCGGAACCTAACGCGGGTGACATTACTGCAGTTTAATAAACATACCGCTTACTGTGGCAACATTTGCATAAATTTAGTATACATTTTTTAGAATGTATATGGCACTCATCTAAAATCCTAGGTGGCTTCTAAACATACACATTCAATTTAGTAAAACAATATTACAATAAAACAAACATAATAATAAAACATGAAATTTGATTAATGAAAAGTCACTCAACAAATTATTGATGAGGAGGGAAGATATAAAATGAGAAACTAATCCTGGTAGCAATGAATTCAAATGCTGGATTGGATTGTGTTAGAGATGGAAAAGTCCAGAACTCAGCAGCGCTGAAGCTTTCAGGCTACTGAACAAAATTAAACTGAGACATTCTCTGAAAATTTGAAATTTCCTTTAATCTGAACAAAATATTTTAAATTTCAGTCTGGCAGCATGAAGAATGCAAAACTGCAAATCTCAAAAACACTACATATTCCAGTACCTCCTCCCAACCAACACCCTACAGTTAATCTCACCAAGCACCCAGAGCACAGAATCCATAGAGCATATCTACTATTCCATAACAGCACTAACTTCCAAAACTCACACAACATGGAGTGTACCCAGAAAAGGGCAACACCATCAATATTGCAGCGGGCCCTAAAACATCCATACACCTGTTTGAAAAGCTGAACAAGCCAAATTACTACAGTATAGTATAGATCCCTATGTACAAACTCCATTTTAACAGAATACCTGGCCTCAGTCACACACTCAGAACACAGATCCTCAGCAAGTACAGAATAAGTGACTACAACATAAAATAATAATATGTAGACAAAAATTAAACTGAAACAGACTCCGCATGCAGTTCCACATCAGATAGAAATGCAGTTCCCCATACTATGTAAAATATAAAAGCCCAAATGCCAATCACTAAAATGAAAATACAAATTTTTTTCTACCTTTGTTGTCTGACCATTTTATTCTCTGATCATGCTGGTCCCGATCTCAGCTTCTGTTTTCCTGTCTTCTTTTGGCTCTCTTTCTATGGTCTATAGTCTATCTGCCATTTCTTATCTCTTGTTTTCTTCACTTCTTCCATCAGTCTATTTCCAGTCCCAGTAACCCTTCCCAGTATCAGTACCTTTCCAGTCCTCCCTCCCTGTACCTTCCAATGTCAACCTGCATTCCCATAACTGCCACTGGTATCCATTCCCTTCCAGTCCCTCTCCTTCCCCACTGTCCAGCACCTTCTAGTCCAAATACCATGGAAGCCCCTCTCAGCATCCACTCCCTTCCAGTCTAGGGTTGCCAACCTTTTGAAAGAGCAAAACCCGCCACCTGTGGCTAGTCACGCTCCGCCCATGTCCACCCCAACCCCACCCTTTCTCGCCCCTGGCCCGCTCCCACTCCACCCTTGCTCTGCTCCTGGCCCGTCCCTCACTCCACCCTTGCTCTACGCCTGTCCCCAAAAAAATTGCAGAGAGGGCAATGTCCAAACTGAATGAGCAAGAAATTCTTAAAAAGAAATTCTATACTGACAGAATACCCAGCATTGGTTGTACACACACACAATATACAGACAAGTATATTCCTACAGGAGCTCTCCAGATCAACCAACAGTAAGGATTTTTTTATTATATTAAATTGTTAGCTCTCTGACTGGGAGCTCTTAAAAGGGTTTTTTGTACATTTTAAAGCAAGGTTACTTTTCTTTTTGGTGCTTTAGTGGGACTTTCCTTGAGCACGATAGGTGGTTGAACTCAGTAACCTCTTCAGCTTTGGGAACTGCTAACACCTAATCAGGAGTTAATGGGCCTGATTACCTGAGAGCAACCGAGGGCCTGCATAAAAGGCTCCAGTGCCCTGCCCTGTTCAGGCTTTCCTACAGGAGCTCTCCAGATCAACCAACAGTACGGATTTAAGGGGTTTTTTATTATATTAAATTGTTAGCTCTCTGACTGGGAGCTCTTAAAAGGGTTTTTTGTACATTTTAAAGCAAGGTTACTTTTCTTTTTGGTGCTTTAGTGGGACTTTCCTTGAGCACAATAGGTGGTTGAACTCCAGTAACCTCTTCAGCTTTGGGAACTGCTAACACCTAATCAGGAGTTAGTGGGCCTGATTACCTGAGAGCAACTGAGGGCTTGCATAAAAGGCTCCAGTGCCCTGCCCTGTTCAGGCTTTCCTACAGGAGCTCTCCAGATCAACCAACAGTAAGGATTTAAGGTTTTTTTTATTATATTAAATTGTTAGCTCTCTGACTGGGAGCTCTTAAAAAGGTTTTTTGTACATTTTAAAGCAAGGTTACTTTTCTTTGGTGCTTTAGTGGGACTTTCCTTGAGCACAATAGGTGGTTGAACTTCAGTAACCTCTTCAGCTTTGGGAACTGATAACATCTAATCAGGAGTTAGTGGGCCTGATTACCTGAGAGCAACTGAGGGCCTGCATAAAAGGCTCCAGTTCCCTGCCCTGTTCAGGCTTTCCTACAGGAGCTCTCCAGATCAACCAACAGTAAGGATTTAAGAGGGTTTTTTATTATATTAAATTGTTAGCTCTCTGGGAGCTCTTAAAAGAGTTTTTTGTACATTTTAAAGTGTCTTGAGGTAGAGTCATCAGAGCCTATGGAAATAGGTAGAACAGATGAAAACAGATCTGAAAATGACAGCTCAGGTCAGCACATGGAGCAGAGTTGCTATAGGCAACCAAAACAAACACTATCACATGGTGGGAGAACACGCCCGAGCAGCAAGCAGGTTCCTGATTCATTAGGAAATGAAGGGCAGCTGAGAAGGGGTGGAGCCCAACCAAGCACAGGGACACGCGTAGTTAAAACATGCTCACCTGAGGTTTGTGAGGAGAGGAGAAGAAGAGGCAGGGTGAGGAGCAGAACAAGTTCCAGTTCTAGAAGCACAGACACAGGAGTGAGAGAGAGTTCAGAAGCCAGCAGAACTGAAAGGTATACGGGAAGAAACACAGCAGCCTGTTGCAGAGAGCAGTGCCCAGCTAAGGACTTGCCCGGTGAAACTTACCAGAAAGCTAGGAGAAGCTACAGTACAGAAGCCAGGCTCAGGAAAGCTGAGGAGTTTTATCTTCCTAAAACCAGGTACAGCACAAGAGGGAAAGTCTGTCCTGGGGAAAGTTTTATGCTGAAGGAAAAGCCAAGACAGAAAGGCAGAGAAACGTCTCCGTCTCAGCAGTGCTCTGATAACTCACTCACACGCAGGAGCTCAGAGAAAAGGCAGTTGGGAGGTAGGCCAATTCCTTCTAATAGAAGAGCCTTTGAATATAGTGATTTGCCCTGTACGTATAAGGAGTTGTGTGACTCACAAAGGGAGCTCTCAAGAGAGGGTGGTAATTATTCACTGCACTCTCTTAACCAGGAAGAGGGGAAGTGTAATTACCGAGAACAAAGTTTGCCTAAAGATAACGTTTTCTATAACCCTGAAGAATGTTATTCAGAGGAGGAAGCAGAGGAAATGCAATGTAATGATTATTTATTTACATTCTCTTATATACTGTGCTATTCTGCATCAGTGTGGTTTACATTGAACAAACTGAAATTACATTGAACAGGGCATTATAACTTGGAGATAACTATTTTACAGGGAACATGGGCTATGGAGGGTTAAGTGGTTTGCCCAAGACCACAAGGAGCACCTGTGGGACTAGAAACCCCAGTCCTTCCGGCCCAAGGTTGCTGTCCTCTAGTGGGATTTGAACCCCTGACCTTCTGGCCTGAAGTACCTTGCCCCAACCACTAGGCCACTCCTCCACTCCATGAAGAAGAAGCAATATCAGATACATGCATGGACTATACTTTAATTATGTCAGATGACATTACTTCTTTCTGTTGAAGAGGCTGTTAAAGTATAAGCAAACTGCAGTGAGGAAAACTTACCTGTTTTGAACGGACTGTTTGTGTTACTTTTGAGTTCAGCTAAAGATAAGCATATTTTGGTTCCAGTTTGTTCCTTTTGATTTTTGTACCAGAAGCATGGTGTTTTGCCTTTTGTTCCCATTACTTTAAAAAATCCACCCGGAAGGAGAATTAAAAGTCCTGTTTGAAAGCCTTACTATTCATCCACGACTCACCTTCTTTATTCAGCAATTGGGACTACAACTCCCAGAGGGCATTGTAATCATCCACTTTTGCTAGTATTGAAGTAGCCCCGGTGAATTACCCAGGCTCCAGTCCCTGGGGACACTCACCGGGTGACAAAAGCAAGGTTACTTTTCTTTTTGGTGCTTTAGTGGAACTTTCCTTGAGCACGATTAGGTGGTTGAACTCCAGTAACCTCTTCAGCTTTGGGAACTGCTAACACCTAATCAGGAGTTAGTGGGCCTGATTACCTGAGAGCAACTGAGGGCCTGCATAAAAGGCTCAAGTGCCCTGCCCTGTTCAGGCTTTCCTACAGGAGCTCTCCAGATCAACCAACAGTAAGGATTTAAGGGGTTTTTTATTATATTAAATTGTTAGCTCTCTGACTGGGAGCTCTTAAAAAGTTCTTTTGTACATTTTAAAGCAAGGTTACTTTTCTTTTTGGTGCTTTAGTGGGACTTTCCTTGAGCACAATAGGTGGTTGAACTTCAGTAACCTCTTCAGCTTTGGGAACTGCTAACACCTAATCAGGAGTTAGTGGGCCTGATTACCTGAGAGCAACTGAGGGCCTGCATAAAAGGCTCCAAAGCCCTGCCCTGTTCAGGCTTTCTCTACAGGAGCTCTCCAGATCAACCGACAGTTAGGATTTAAGGGGTTTTTTATTATATTAAACTGTTAGCTCTCTGATTGGGAGCTCTTAAAAGGGTTTTTTGTATATTTTAAAGCAACGTTACTTTTTTTTTGGTGCTTTAGTGGGACTTTCCTTGAGCACAATAGGTGGTTGAACTCCAGTAACTTCTTCAGCTTTGGGAACTGCTAACACCTAATCAGGAGTTAGTGGGCCTGATTACCTGAGAGCAACTGAGGGCCTGCATAAAAGGCTCCAATGCCCTGCCCTGTTCAGGCTTTCCTACAGGAGCTCTCCAGATCAACCAACAGTAGGGATTTAAGGGTTTTTTTATTATATTAAATTGTTAGCTCTCTGACTGGGAGCTCTTAAAAGGGTTTTTTGTACATTTTAAAGAAAGGTTACTTTTCTTTTTGGTGCTTTAGTGGGACTTTCCTTGAGCACGATAGGTGGCTGAACTCCAGTAACCTCTTCAGCTTTGGGAACTGCTAACAGCTAATCAGGAGTTAGTGGGCCTGATTACCTGAGAGCAACTGAGGGCCTGCATAAAAGGCTCCAGTGCCCTGCCCTGTTCAGGCTTTCCTACAGGAGCTCTCCAGATCAATCAACAGTAAGGATTTAAGGGTTTTTTTATTATATTAAATTGTTAGCTCTCTGACTGGGAGCTCTTAAAAGGGTTTTTTGTACATTTTAAAGCAAGGTTACTTTTCTTTTTGGTGCTTTAGTGGGACTTTCCTTGAGCACAATAGGTGTTTGAATTTCAGTAACCTCTTCAGCTTTGGGAACTGCTAACACCTAATCAGGAGTTAGTGGGCCTGATTACCTGAGAGCAACTGAGGGCCTGCATAAAAGGCTCCAGTGCCCTGCCCTGTTCAGGCTTTCCTATAGGAGCTCTCCAGATCAACCAACAGTAAGGATTTATGGGGTTTTTTATTATATTAAATTGTTAGCTCTCTGACTGGGAGCTCTTAAAAGGGTTTTTTGTACATTTTAAAGCAAGGTTACTTTTCTTTTTGGTGCTTTAGTGGGACTTTCCTTGAGCACAATAGGTGGTTGAACTCCAGTAACCTCTTCAGCTTTGGGAAATTGTAACACCTAATCAGAAGTTAGTGGGCCTGATTACCTGAGAGCAACTGAGGGCCTGCATAAAAGGCTCCAATGCCCTGCCCTGTTCAGGCTTTCCTATATGAGCTCTCCAGATCAACCAACAGTAGGGATTTAAGTGTTTTTTTATTATATTAAATTGTTAGCTCTCTGACTGGGAGCTCTTAAAAGGGTTTTTTGTACATTTTAAAGCAAGGTTACTTTTCTTTTTGGTGCTTTAGTGGGACTTTCCTTGAGCACAGTAGGTGGTTAAACTCCAGTAACCTCCTCAGCTTTGGAAACTGCTAACACTTAATCAGGTGTTAGTTCCTTCCCTACCCACCCCGACTCCCACCCACCCCTAGCAAGTAGTCTTGCTTTATAGGGCACCTCCCCATTTGAGAAAGCACAGAGAATTGGACCAGCACATTTTGAATATAATTAAAGAGATTTAACTGCTTTTTCTCTGAAAGGACAGCTGGGAAACCAGCTGGTACTTGGTAGTTCTCTCTCTTTTGCTTTAACAGATACCTAAGCTCCACAAACAGAACAATGGCTGGGAAAAATCGTATCACTAAAGCTGTTGCCCCCGTTACAGCTTCTGCCTCGGTCCAGACAGAGGTCCTAATGCCAGTTGCAGGACCGGTTCCATGTGCAGGGTGCCTGCATGCTGAAGCTCTGAGGAAACAAGTGGAGGAACTCAGAGAGGAGGTGGCAAGGCTGAGGAGCATTCAAGACAGTGAGAAGTACATTGATGAGATGCTTCTTGCAGCAACCAAGCTCTCCAGCAGAGGAGAAGATGGGTGCCAACAGAATGTCGATGGTTGGACACAAGTCACCAGGGCCTGCAAAATCACCAATCCAACTTCTCCAGCCCTTGAATTGAAGTACCATTATGCAGCCCTGGAAGTGGAGGAGGTGACAACATCCCTGGAAAGGGAAGAATCAGAGCTCAAGTACCCCAAAGTTGCAGAATCAGTGACCATAAGGAAACGAAGGGTAGTGGTGGTTGGAGACTCTCTTCTGAGGGGTACTGAGGTGTCCATTTGCCGACCAGACTTGATGTCCAGAGAGGCATGCTGTCTGCCTGGTGCCAAAATCCAAGATGTTACGGAGAGTTTGCCGAGACTCATCAAGCCCACTGACTATTACCCAATGTTGCTAATCCGTGTTGGAACAAATGATACTGCCAGCTGCCAGGTATACCTCGGAACTTATCAAAAGTGACTTCATGGCTCTGGGACAGAGGGTGAAGCAGTTAGGTGCACAGGTGGTGTTCTCTTCAATCCTCCCTGCTGAGGGTAAAGGCCAAGGCAGAGAGGCTCGCATCCTGGAGCTGAATGCATGGCTGGTGTGGATGTTGTCATCGAGAGCATTTTGGTTTCCTAGACCATGGGATGCTGTTCCAAGGGTTGCAGAGCAGAACATAAGAACATAAGATATGACATACTAGGTCAGACCAAGGTCCATCAAGACCAGTATCCTGTTTCCAACAGTGGCCAATCTAGGTCATACGTACTGTGACCCACTAGCCGGTCCAGAGGCTGAGAGGGGCTTGGACAGCTTAATGGGCAATGATATTATTGGCAGTAAGTCCCCGGGAAGGCAGTAGCTAAGCCTTCTGGCTCCCGTAGTTTACCTTAACCCAATAATTGTAGTTGCAGTCGAGTGTAAGGATAAACATAGGTTTTATTCCCCATCCGGGGTGGATTCAAAATGTATGGAACAAAAGGTTAAACAGACCATACGTCTGACATAAAATAAAGGAAAGTACTGTAAGCAAAAATAAGCTTTCTTCAGCATTCAATTTAACACCAAAAGTAATGGAAACAGTTTCTTCAACTCACGTGAAACTTCACAGCTGTTTCTCTTAATTAACACTTCTTGCTGCTTCAGCACACAGAATGAATCCAATTTGATACAGGCTATCTGCAATCCCAGCCTGTATCTTGTAGGATCTCTTCAGGGAAATCTAGTTATATCTCCTCCTCATCTGTTCATCTGTCATTCTGCATAGCTCCTCATATGAGCATGTAAAGCCTTCCTCTATACTCGTGGTTTGTGGGAAGTTACCATATTGTTTGTATTTCTCTCTCTCCCCCTGAGTTTTGCACAGCTCCTCATATGAGCTTAGGTTGTCGAGGTGTTCTAAGTCCCACCTCTTAGGGAGAATACGTCTCACTTCCCCTCTGGGAGCTTCCTGCTCTCTGTAACGTGGATAGCCCCGTTCTGGTTTCCTTCTCTCACACCGTCTATCTATCACAGGGGAATGTGCCTCAAGGTAAGAATTCTTCCTTTCTGTTTGTTTGGAGTTAAACTGTTTAGCTGTGCACTTAGCTGTAGGATTGCCCTTCCTTATTGCCTTATTGCAATACTCCTCAGGGTATTGATAGGATTTGCCTTGCTGTTTCCCACAGCCTCTCTGCAAATCACTCACCTCTGCCTCTGTGGAGTTTTCCCTTGGCACTGTCCTCACAGCTTCCTCTTGTGCTCTCTGCTGAATTCTTTCACCTCTGCTCTCGGGACTTCCAGCTGGGATATTGCCAGAGCTTTCACTTAAGCTCTGGTCTGAGCATTCCACTGTGCTCTCCTTGATTCTCCCACCTGTGCTTTCTAGGCTTTCAACTGGGATATTTCCTGAGCTTTCACTTAAGCTCTGGTCTGAGCATTCCACTGCGCTCTCCTTGATTCTCCCACCTGTGCTTTCTAGGCTTTCAACTGGGATATTTCCTGAGCTTTCACTTAAGCTCTGGTCTGAGCATTCCACTGCGCTCTCCTTGATTCTCCCACCTGTGCTTTCTGGGCTTTCAACTGAGCCTCCTGAGCTCTCTGGCTTCTCCCTGCTTTCCAAGCTTTCCAAGCCTCTGCGGCTATCAGCCTTCTCTGAGCTTTCTGAGAGCTCCAAGACTTCCACGACCTCCTTAACCTCCAAGCTCTCCTGGACTTCCAACCTTTTTGAGCTCTCAGACACCACCTCTGAGCTCTTGGGCAATCTTTCCAACTCCTCAGACAAGCTCTCCAACTCCTCAGATACTCTCTCGGACAACCTCTCGAACAACCCCTCAGATAACCTGTCTGTTAGTGACTGAGTCCCTACTATATCCTGCTCAGTGTTAGCTTGGGCTCCGCCCCCTTGCAGCTGCTCCCCATTTTCTAATGAGCTCTGAGCTCCGTCTCTGCTTGGGCGTTCCCTAACACCATGTGCATCTGTGTTTTCTCTGGTTGCTCTTGGCAACCCTTTCCCTTTTGTGAAGCTAAGGTGTCATTTTGCTCACTTTCATTTACCTTTATGGGCTCTGCTAGCGTCACCCCGTGACAGATCCCCCCCTTAAAATATTACGGGCTGCTGGGATTATACCCGGACAGCACGTAATCAATTCCTGGGTTCTGTCTCGCTGCTCTACATAAGCCCAACTGACCGATGCCAGTCTCTCTTTCCATGGCTTGAGAACGTTCAGGTGGTACACCTGCTGACGTCCCCTCTCATTTTGCACTTTATATGTTACGGGACCTACTCACCCCACTACTGTGCACAGTCCCTTCCAATGGGCCTCGAATTTGGGTCCCGGGTCCGCTACTTGCACAAGGACTTTATCCCTTATGTTCAGGTGCCTTTCTTTTGTGCGCCTGTCATAGTATCTTTTCTGTTTTTCTTTACTAACCTGCAAATTTTCCCTTGAGGCTCTTGCCTTTTTTTCAAGGCGTTCCCTCAAGTTTTTCAGAAATTGCGGTACCCCAACTTCCCGTGAATCTGGCTCCACCCACTGCTCATGGAGAATATCTAAAATTCCCCTAGGGGCCCTGCCAAACATCAGCTCATATGGGGACGCTTTTAATGATGTTTGCATGCGCTCTCTACAGGCGTAAAGTGTAAAGGGGAGTAGGGTATCCCATTCCCCCATCTCTCCTCTTTTTAAACCTCTCCTTAATAGTTGTTTCAAAGACTGATTCATCCTCTCAACAAGGCCATTTGTTTGAGGATGGTACGCTGCAGTCTTTATATGCCTTATTCCAAAGGCTTCCCATACTGCTGCCAAAAGCTTTGATAAGAAGTTGCTCCCCTGGTCAGTTAATACCTCTCTGGGGAAACCCACTTCGCAGAAGAGTTTTACCAGCTTTTGGGCTATTATTCTGGCCGATGTAGTCCTTAAGGGAATGGCCCAGGGGAACCTAGTCGCGTGGTCTACTACCACCAACAAGTATTGGAACCCTCTGGGAGTACGGATCAGGGGTCCTACGATATCCATACCTATGCGTTCCATAGGTGCTGCTATTGTGGGTGTGGATATCAGCGGTACAGCTTTTGGTCTCGAAGCCGTGACCCTTTGACACGTTGGACAAGCCTCACAGTATTGCTTTGTCTCTTTAAAAATCCCTGGCCAATAAAATCGCACCAATACTTGGTCCAGGGTGCCTTGGACTCCTTTATGGCTACCTAAGGGATGGTCGTGTGCCAACTTTAACACTGTGGCCTTAAATGTGGTTGGTACAACCAATTGCTTTCTTATAGCACCAGAGTATGGGTCCATGCTTTCTCTATACAAGATGTCCCTCTCTAGGAAAAATCTGGGTAGCGTAGGCCTAATTTCTTTTGCCCACTCAAAAGCTCTTTTAAGAGCCAGGTCGGCCCGCTGTTCTGCTGGAAATGAGGGGAATTTATTTACCACCTCTGCAGGTACCCAAGGTAACTCTGCACCAGCCTCTAATTCGGCCCTCCCCCGGGTCCTTTGACGCCTCTCTTGGCGTTTCTTTGCTTTCGCCTTTCTGCCCTGCTTAGCTGGTTCCTGTACTAGCTCATCATCTGTGGGCAGCATAGCTAATACACCTTCATCTACACCCTCTTCTTGGGGTTCTTCCTCCCCCACAGACTCCCTAGGGTCCTCACAAACTATCTTCCCCTCACCTGAGGTCCCTGCCTGGGATCGGGTAGCTACCAGGCCTGTCCAGGTACTTAATCCTACCTCTAGACCCTGGAGAAAGGGTGACCAGTTCCTGCCTAAAATAACATCTCTAGGCAGGCTAGGGATTATGGCTACCTGTACTGTGTGTTCCTCACCTATTGCCTGTATGGATACAGTTTGTGAAGGATAATGAGAAAATGCCCCATGTATGCACCTTAGGCGGACCTGGCCGCCTGCTTGCCTCGGGACTGACCGACGTTGCCTTCCAATGTCTTCCCAGAGCTTAGAGGTAATCATGATCTGGTCAGCGCCCGACTCAAGCAGCGCCAGCGTCCTTACTCCCTCTACCTGGATGGGAATTAGGAACCCGTCCTGCGTTGGCTTCTCTCGCCCTGCCATAAGGATCATTCTCTCCATGCAGTCCTTCTGGTAGTGGCCTGCTCGCTCGCATGCATAGCATCTCCCTTTACACACAGAAAACATATCACCATTATTAGCATACTTAGCCATATTAAACTTTTTGTTTTTCACATAATTCTCATTTTTATGCACTGCCATTCCTGCTACCTTTTTGGGCCCTATTTCTGAGGCGCTCACTACCTGTGCTTCAAAGTAGCGCTCCGCCAAATTAGCAGCCTCATCGGTGTTCTGGCAGTTTTGCAGGATAAGGTATTTCTTTACTTCACTTGGGACAGCCTGGAGGAACTGCTCTAAAACAATTACATCCAGCAGTGACTCCATTGTCCTCTGTTCAGGAGTTAACCATTTATAGGCTAAACTCTTAAGCCTTTGCTGTAGGGCTTTCGGGGTTTCTTGCTCCCTCATCCTGGACTCTCTAAATAGTCTGCGATAGTGCATAGTGGACAACCCTAACCGATCCTTGACTGCCTTTTTTATTTCCTCATAACTGGTAGCAAGGATGGCAGGCATGGCCTTATACGCGGAGAGCGCTTCCCCAGTGAGAGAAACTGCAAATCGTGTGGCCCACTGCTCAGGTGGCCACTTTAATGCCCCCCCTATCCTCTCAAAGGCATCAATAAAGTCATCAATATTGTCTCTTGGACTTAATTGTCCTAAAGAAAACGCCTGACTTGCAGCCAGTCCTACCCCCACCAATGTAAGGGTTTTCAGTCCCAGAACCTGGTGACTTTTCAATAAACGCCTGCATGGTTTCCAGGAGTGGTCTCTGCTGCTCCATGATCAGCTTGGCAGTTTGTTCCTGCATATGTCTAGACAACTCCAACTGTTTGTCCCATTGGTGTTGCATCCAACTCATCACGTCTTGGACTTCCATCTTCCGGTTAGGATCCTGTAAAAGGAAAGAAAAAGAAACACCACCAAGTGCGGTACTTTTTTTTATAAAAGCTTTTCCCTCTTTCCCACACCACAGGAGCGCCCCCTTTCTTGCCCTGCTGTCCTTCTACGCCCGTGCCCCAGGTACCCTTTACCTTAGGTTTGCGTAGATTCAGGCTTTGGCAAGAGAGGTGCTTGGTCCACTTCCGGCCTGTCTTGGGTGCCTGCTTCCTTATAGGTCTGTTTATCCAGCAGTACTCTTTTCCTTTTCAAAGTGTCCTTTTTTTTCCACAACAAAAAAAATCCTCAAGACGTAGCCACTTTCATGTGACCCACTAGCCGGTCCAGAGGCTGAGAGGGGCTTGGACAGCTTAATGGGCAATGATATTATTGGCAGTAAGTCCCCGGGAAGGCAGTAGCTAAGCCTTCTGGCTCCCGTAGTTTACCTTAACCCAATAATTGTAGTTGCAGTCGAGTGTAAGGATAAACATAGGTTTTATTCCCCGTCCGGGGTGGATTCAAAATGTATGGAACAAAAGGTTAAACAGACCATACGTCTGACATAAAATAAAGGAAAGTACTGTAACCAAAAATAAGCTTTCTTCAGCATTCAAATTAACACCAAAAGTAATGGAAACAGTTTCTTCAACTCACGTGAAACTTCACAGCTGTTTCTCTTAATTAACACTTCTTGCTGCTTCAGCACACAGAATGAATCCAATTTGATACAGGCTATCTGCAATCCCAGCCTGTATCTTGTAGGATCTCTTCAGGGAAATCTAGTTATATCTCCTCCTCATCTGTTCATCTGTCATTCTGCATAGCTCCTCATATGAGCATGTAAAGCCTTCCTCTATACTCGTGGTTTGTGGGAAGTTACCATATTGTTTGTATTTCTCTCTCTCCCCCTGAGTTTTGCACAGCTCCTCATATGAGCTTAGCTTGTCGAGGTGTTCTAAGTCCCACCTCTTAGGGAGAATACGTCTCACTTCCCCTCTGGGAGCTTCCTGCTCTCTGTAACGTGGATAGCCCTGTTCTGGTTTCCTTCTCTCACACCGTCTATCTATCACAGGGGAATGTGCCTCAAGGTAAGAATTCTTCCTTTCTGTTTGTTTGGAGTTAAACTGTTTAGCTGTGCACTTAGCTGTAGGATTGCCCTTCCTTATTGCCTTATTGCAATACTCCTCAGGGCATTGATAGGATTTGCCTTGCTGTTTCCCACAGCCTCTCTGCAAATCACTCACCTCTGCCTCTGTGGAGTTTTCCCTTGGCACTGTCCTAACAGCTTCCTTTTGTGCTCTCTGCTGAATTCTTTCACCTCTGCTCTCGGGACTTCCAGCTGGGATATTGCCAGAGCTTTCACTTAAGCTCTGGTCTGAGCATTCCACTGTGCTCTCCTTGATTCTCCCACCTGTGCTTTCTAGGCTTTCAACTGGGATATTTCCTGAGCTTTCACTTAAGCTCTGGTCTAAGCATTCCACTGCGCTCTCCTTGATTCTCCCACCTGTGCTTTCTAGGCTTTCAACTGGGATATTTCCTGAGCTTTCACTTAAGCTCTGGTCTGAGCATTCCACTGCGCTCTCCTTGATTCTCCCACCTGTGCTTTCTGGGCTTTCAACTGAGCCTCCTGAGCTCTCTGGCTTCTCCCTGCTTTCCTCACTTTCATTTACCTTTATGGGCTCTGCTAGCGTCACCCCGTGACAGTACCTAGCAGTTGCCCCAAAAGACACAGGTTCCGCAATGCTTGTACTGGGTCAAGCATTGATATCCTGGGTCCATTTTTAATAATGGTTTTTGATAATGGTTTCCTCCAGGAACTTGTCCAAACCTTTTTTAAACCCAGCTACACTAACAGCCTTTGCTACATCCTCCGGTAACAAATTCCAGAGTTTGATTACACGTTGAGTGAAAAAATATTTTCTTTTATTAGTCTTAAATAGTTTACCCTGTAGCTTCATTGCATGTCCCCTAGTCTTTCTATATTCTGATAACGTAAACAATCGATCTACGTTTACCTGTTCCATTCCTTTCATTAATTTATAGACTTCTATCATATCTCCCCTCAGCCATCTCTTTTCCAGGTTAAAGAGCCCTAACCTTTTTAGCCTTTCTTCATAGGAGTATCCTTCCATCCCCTTTACCATTTTGGTGGCTCTTCTCTGAACCTTTTCTAATAACTCTATATCCTTTTTAAGATACGGCGACCAGAATTGCATACAATATTCAAGGTGCGGTCTCACCATGGAACGATATAGAGGCATTATAAGAGAGGGCATCCATCTGTCCAAGAAAGGTCTACGTATCTACTGAAGAGGGCTTTAAACTCGATTCGTTGGGGATGGGTAAAGAAAGCCCCCAGGTAAGTAAAAGCCCCCAGGTAGGTGATACATTAAATAACTTTATGGAAATGGGTAACAGGGGTAACATATGGAAAGCAGTGTGTATAAATGCCCGTAGCATGGGAAATAAGATCCCTGATGTTGAAGCTTTGGTGGGAGTGGCTTACTTGGATTTAGTGGCAGTTACAGAAACATGGTTCACAGAAAACCATGATTGGGATGTAACTATACCTGGCTATACTTTATTCAGAAAGGACAGGGTAGGAAGAAGGAGAGGAGGAGTGGCACTATATGTAAAAACTACTATTAAAGCTTTGGAATTACAGAGCTTAAAAGGGAGAGGGGAGGCATTGTGGGTTAAACTAGAAAGAGGGAAAGAGAAATCTATTTACATTGGTGTGATATACAGACCTCCCTCACAAGAGGAGGAGGTGGACAGAGAGTTAATTGAAGACATGCGCAGCATTGCTAGGAAAGGGGAAGTGCTACTGATAGGAGATTTCAAAATGCCAGATGTTGATTGGCACATTCCTGCTGCAGTATCATCTAGAAGTAAGGAGATCCTGGATTCTCTACAGGGAGAACTATTCAGGCAATTGGTAACAGACCCACACGTGAAGGGGCCATACTGGACTTGGTGCTTACCAATGGTGAAAGTGTTTCTGATGTTGTAGTGGGAGATCATTTTGCATCCAGTGATCACCAGATGGTGTGGTTCAGTATTAGGACTAGGACTTTTAGAATCCATTCAAAGGTGAGGATCTTAGACTTTAGGAAGACTAACTTTGCGAAGATGGGCCAATACCTCAGGGAGTCGTTAGTGGGATGGGAACAGCTGAGGGATGTAGAAAAACTGTGGGAAAAACTGAAAGGGGAATTTTTAAGGGCAACCAAACTTTTTGTTAAAATGGTAAATAAAGGCAAAAGGAAAAGGAGACCACTATGGTTTTCGAAGGAAGTAGCTGAACAAGTGAAGAAAAAGAGGGAGGCCTTCATGAAATACAAGAGATCACAGAGAGAGGAAGACAGGCATCTGTATTTGGAAAAACTTAGAGAAGCTAGCAAAGTAGTCAAAAAGGCAAAGATTCAAAAGGAGGAGGAAATAGCCAATGCAATAAAATGGGGGGATAAGACATTTTTCAGATATATTAGTGAGAAGAGGAAGGGCAAAAGTAGTATTGTCAGACTCAAGGGTGCAGGGGGGGAATATGTAGAAGCTGATAAGGATAAAGCGGAATTGCTTAACAAATATTTTTGTTCTGTGTTCACAGATGAAGAACCAGGAGCAGGACCTCAGAAAACACCCACAAATAGGAACAGAAGCAAAGGACATCTTGAACAATTTTTAAAAGACTGTGTTCATGAGAAGCTATCTCAACTTAAAGTAGACAAAGCGATGGGACCGGATGGGATACACCCAAGAATACTGAGGGAACTTTGGGACGTTCTAGCAGCTCCACTGACTGACCTTTTCAATGCCTCATTGGAGTCGGGAGTGGTGCCAAAGGACTGGAGAGAGGCTCATGTGGTGCCTTTACACAAAAGTGGAAGTAAGGATGTGGTTGAAAACTACAGGCCAGTTAGTTTAACTTCGGTGGTGAGTAAATTATTGGAAACGCTGCTGAAAGAGAAAATAGTGAGGTTTCTGGAGTCCAGCGGATTACAGGATCCGAGGCAGCATGGATTCACCAGAGGCAGGTCTTGCCAGACAAATCTGATTGAGTTCTTAGACTGGGTGACCAGGGAGTTGGACCAAGGGAGAGCCCTAGATGTGGTGTATTTAGATTTCAGTAAAGCCTTTGACACTGTTCCTCACAGGTGACTTATAAACAAACTGAGCACCTTAGGGATGGACCCTAAAGTTACTGCTTGGGTTAGAAATTGGTTGGGTGGGAGGCGAAAAAGAGTACAAGTAAATGGAGCTCACTCTGAGGAGAAGGATGTTATCAGTGGTGTGCCCCAGGGATCTGTCCTTGGTCTGATAATTTTTAACATCTTTGTTAGTGATATAGCGGAAGGGCTTTCAGGTAAGGTTTGCCTCTTTGCGGATGATACCAAAATCTGCAATAGAGTAGACACCCAGGAAGGTGTAGATACCTCATAACATGAGGAGGGATCTAGCTAAACTTGAAGAATGGTCTAGAATTTGGCAGCTGGGATTTAATGTTAAAAAATGTAAGGTCATGCATTTGGCCTGCAGCAATCCAAGGGAGCAATATAGTATATGGGGTGAAGTACTTTTGTCCACTAAAGAAGAGTGGGACCTAGGCATGGTTGTGTCTGATGATCTTAAAGTAGCTAAACAGGTAGAAAAGGTGACAGCAAAAGCTAGAAGGATGCTTGGGTGCATACGGAGAGGAATGGCTAGCAAAAAAAAAGTGATAATGCCTCTGTATAAGTCTTTGGTGCGACCTCATTTGGAGTATAGTGTGCAATTCTGGAGACCGCACCTTCAAAAGGATGTGAACAGGATGGAGTCGGTGCAGAGGGTGGCTACTAAAATGATTAGTGGTCTTCATTATAAAGCATATGAGGACAGACTGAAGGATCTTAATATGTACACCTTAGAGGAAAGGCGGGATAGAGGTGATATGATTGAGATGTTTAAATACCTCTGTGGCATAAATGTTCAGGGAGAGAGCCTCTTTCAACTGAAAGCAAGTTCTGCTACGAGGGGACATGGGGTGAGGGTGAAGGGAGATAGATTCAGGAGTGATATACGGAAATATTTCTTTACGGAAAGAGTAGTGGATCCATGGAATAGTCTCCCAGTGGAGGTGGTAGAGATGAGGACAGTAACTGAATTCAAAAAAGCATGGGACAAACACAGAGGATCTCTGAAGGAATAAAGGGGACTGTTGTAGTTGTTGTTATGGAAGGACTGACTAGATAGGCCATGTGGTCTTTTTCTGTCATCATATTTCTATGTTTCTAATAAATGAGCACAAAAAAAGAGAAATATATAGACAAAAATTAAACTGAAACCCCAAGAAGACAGACTCTGCATGCAGTGCAATTTCAGATAAATAAGAGATGCAGTTCCCCATACTGTGTAACATATAAAGATAGTACAAAGTCCAATCATTAAATTGAAAATAAAATTAATTTTTCTACCTTTGTTGTCTGACCATTTTATTCTCTGATCATGCTGGTTCCGATCTGCGGCTTCCATTTTCCTGTCTTCTCTTAGCTCATTTTCTATAGTCTGTAGTCCATCTGCCATTTCTCGTCTCTTCTTTTCTTTTCTTCACTTCCTTCCATCAGCCTATTTCCAGTACCAGTAACCCTCCATCAGACCCCTTTGTAGTTTTCCCCTCCCATTACATTCCAATGCCAATCCCCTTGTGTTCCCAAGACTGCCAGTGGTGTCCATTCCCTTCTAGTGCCCCTCCTTCCTGTCCAGCTCCTAGTAGTCCAAACACCTTCCCAGGTATCAGCTCACTTCCACTCCCAGTGCCTTCCCCATGTCAGCTCCCTTCCAGTCACTCTATCCTCTGTCCATCCCCCTTCCAGTGCCATCCCCACGTTTCTGCTCCCTTCCAGTCCCAGTGCCCCTTCCCTTCCAGCCTCCTCCCCATTACCCAGTCATTTACCAGTACCATTCCCAGGTGTCAACTCCCTTTGACCTCCCTCCTTACCCCCTCTGTCAGCAACCTTTCAGCCACCTCCTCCCCACCTTTCAGTTCTCTTCCAGCCCTCACCTTCCACCTGTCAGTCCCTTCTGCCACCTCTTTCCCCTTGCAGCTGCTGCACCTGCTTTTTACAGGGCAGCGGCTGCAATAAAGTTACGTTAAAAATAAATTTAAACCTGTGTGGAGCCTTCCGCCCCCCCCCCCACCTAGTGCAGCTTCACCCCCCCCCCCCCCCCGTGCAGCTTCATCTTCCCTCCCCAGTACAGCTTCACCCTCCCTAGTACAACTTCACCTTCCCGCGTCCCCCCCAGTGCAGCTTCACCCTCCCCAGTACAGCTTTGTGCACCCCCCAGTACAGCTTCACCTTCCCCCTCCCCCCAATGCAGCTTAACCCCCCTTCAGTGCAGCTTAAACCCCCCTCAGTGCAGCTTAACCCCCCCCCCTCAGTGCAGTTTCACCCCCTTGCAGCGCTGCTCCTGATTCTTACAGAGCAGAGGCTGCAATAAAGTTAATTTAAAAGAGAACCTGTGAGGAGCCCTCCGATCCTAGGAAACTCCTTCTGCAGCACCCAGGCTGAAACGAAAGTGATGTCAGAGGGGGTGGGTGCTGCAGAAGGAGTTTCCTAGGATTGGAGGGTTCCTCACAGGTTCTCTTTTCTTTTAAATTAACTTTATTACACAGCCGGGATCGCGATCGCGATCGGAAAGCCGGTTTTTCTGCTCTGGCCGCTCCCGATCTCGCAGCCAGAGCAAAAAAACGGCTTTTCAAGGGCCGGTTTTTGTTCTCTGCTGGCAGCTGGCCTGGCCACGGGAAAACTGGCCAGGTTGGCTGAAAACCAGCCAGTTGGCAACCCTATTCCAGTCCCATTCTCCCATCCCCCCGCATCAGCCCATTGTAGCCCTAACCCCCAGTTTTCTTCCAGGGCCAGCAGCTCTATCCTCCCCTCCCCGCCATCAGCCCATTTCTAGTTCTAGCCCCCCCCCCCAGTCTTCTTCCAGGGTCAGCAGCTCCCTCCCCCCCCCCAATTAGCCCATTCCTAGCCACCCCAATCAGCTCACTTCCAGTGCTAGTCTCCCCTCCATCAGCCCATTTTCAGTGCTAGTCTACCTTCAGCACCATTACCAGTGCTAGCCTCCCCCAATCAGCCTATTACCAGTCCTAGCCTCCACTAATCAGCCTATTTCCAGTCCTAGCCCCCCTGATCAGCCCATTTCTAATGCTAGCCCCCCCATCAGTTATTTACCAATCCTAACACGCCCCCCCCCCATCAGCCCATTATCAGTCCTAGCCTCCCCTAATCAGGTCATTACAAGTCCTAACCCCCCCCCCCCCCCGATTGGCCCATTTCTAGTCCCCCCTCAGCCCATTACCAGTGCTAGCCCCCCTAATCAGCCCATTACAGTCCCAGCCCCCAGTCAATTAGCCCATTCTCAGTCCTAGCTTTCCCTAATCAACTCATTACCATAGAAACATAGAAAAATGACAGCAGAAAAAAAAACACATAGCCTATCTAGTCTGTCCTTCCAGTGCTAGTCCCCCTAAAATCAGCCCATTACCAGTCCTAGTCCCCTCCAATCTGCCCATTTCCAGTGCTAGTCCTCAGTTGGTTTGCAGCTTGTCGTGCTGTGAGGGCTTGTGTGCATCAGTGATGCTGAGAGCTAAACTATCGGTAGTTTAACTAGTGGCAGGGTCTCCCAAGATGTACAGGTCTCAGCTGAGGTGCCAGACCAAGACAAACCACCCATCTGGGCAGCAGCAGCAGAATGGGATAGTGTTGATGGCGGAGGATCACATTTCTGTGACAACAGAAACAACACCAAACTTAAACTGCGCAGAAAAAAGGCCCGGCAATCTACTTCTGTATCTTGCCATGAAAACCCAATAGATAGTTACAACAAAACAAACTGTGCTATAGTGCTGGAAGATGAGACTCCCAGGTCGGAAGGCACTCAACTAGCTACTGGGGAAGAGCTGAAGACCTTTCAGAATAAAGCCAGCATTTATGATGTGTTTGGATCAAAGCCCTCGGGACGTCTGATTGCTGATGTAGCTGCACATGAAATGAGAGTCAGAAGCTGTAAAGATGTCTTACACATTGGAACATGGAAGCATGAACCAAGGGAAGTTGGAGGTGGTCAAGAATGAAATGGAATGTGTACAACTTGATCTGTTGGGTGTCAGCGAACTGAAATGGACTGGCATCGGGCACTTTGCATCAGATGATCACATGGTCTACTATGCTGGAAATGAAAGACAAAGAAGAAGTGGTGTTGCATTTATAATAAAGAAGAAAAGTGCAAGAACCGTAATGAAATACAATGATCAGCGAACGCTTAATCTCTATTCGTCTACGAGGAATGCCTATCAACACAATTATAATTCAAGTATATGCCCCAACAACAGCTGCAGAAGAGAATGAAATTGAAGAGTTCTATGAACAAGTACAATCTGAAATTGACAGAACATGCAAACAGGATATCCTGATAGTCATGGGTGACTGGAATGCAAAAGTTGGCAACAAAGAAGAAGGCAAAGTAATTGGAAAATATGGACTTGGCAACAGAAATGAAGCTGGAGAAAGACTGATAGAATTCTGCAAGACCAACAATCTATTCATCTCAAACACCTTCTTCCAGCAACACAACCGGCGACTGTACACATGGACTTTTCCCAATGGATTGTATAAAAATCAAATTGACTATATCTGTGGAAGTCAACGATGGAAAAGCTCTGTAACATCAACAAAGACAAAACCTGGAGCTGACTGTGGTACAGATCATCAACTACTAGTATGCAAACTCAAGCTAAAGTTGAAAAAGAGCAAACCACTCATGAATGCAGCAAAATATGACCTTGAGAATATACCACTGGAATTTAAAGACTGCTTGCAAAATCAATTTGCTGCTTTAGATACAAATGACAGAGCTCAAGAAGATTTATGGAATGACATCAAGAATGTTGTGTTGGAAGAAAGCGAGAAGTCTCTACAAAAGGTGAAAAAGCAAAAACGTCCAAAATGGATGACGGAAGAAACTCTGAAAATTGCCCAGAAATGCAGAGAAGATAAAGCCAGAGGAGAAAGAAAGACAATCACAGAACTCAACAGAGATTTCCAATGTGCAGCAAGGAAAAGTATTACAATGACGCATGCAAGGAAATAGAAGCAAAAACTATTGGAGGAAGAACAAGATTGGCTTTCCTAAAGCTACGAGAGTTAAAAAAAAAGTTCCAGCCTTGAATTGGAATGTTACAAGATGCTCAAGGTTCTATGTTGAATGATGCTGAGAAGATCAAGAAAACGTGGAAGGAATATACAGAGTTTTTATATGATAAAGAGCAAGTGGACCAACAGCCGTTTCAACCTGTTCCTTATGATCGGGAATCATTGGTGATGAAAGAAGAAGTTAAAGCAGCATTGAAAGCCTTATCAAAGAACAAAGCACCAGGCATTGATAGCATTCCCATAGAAGTATTACAGAAATCTGATGCAGCTGTTACCGTACTTACAAGGCTCTGCCAAGAAATATGGAAGACAACATCATGGCCAACTGACTGGAAAAGATCTGTGTTTATACCAATACTAAAGAAAGGTGATCCAACTGACTGTGGAAATTATCACACAATCACTCTGATCCCACATGCCAGCAAGATTCTATTGAAGATTATTCAAAAGAGACTACAACCATACCTGGAGCAAGAACTACCTGAAGTACAAGCAGGGTTCAGGAAAGGACAAGGGACGAGAGACATCATTGCGGATGTGAGATGGATCCTTGAAAAGACTAAAGAACACCAAAAGGATATCTATTTGAGCTTTATCGAATATAGCAAGGCTTTTGACTGTGTAAACCATGAGAAACTCTGGGCCACATTAAGAAGCATGGGTAAACCAGAACACCTGTTCGTTCTTTTGCACAATCTGTACATTGATCAAGAAGCAGCAGTTCGAACGGAACAAGGAGAAACAGAATGGTTTAAAATAAGCAAAGGTGTAAGACGAGGCTGTATACTTTCCCCCTACCTGTTTAATTTATATGCAGAACAAATCATCAGAGAAGCAGGATTGTATGAAGACAACAGGTGTGAAGATTGGTGGAAGACTCATCAACAACCTTCGCTATGCTGATGATACCACATTACTGGCTGAAAGTGAAGATAATCTGAAACATTTGCTTCTCACAATCAAAGAACATAGTCTCAAAATGGGCCTGCACCTTAATGTAAAGAAGACAAAGATCATGACAACTGGCATAATCAACAGGTTCATCGTTGAAGGAGAAGAAATTGAAATCGTGAACATCTTTAACCTACTTGGATCAACTATCAAAAAAGAAGCAACAAGCAGTCAAGAAATCAGACGACGCATTGCTCTTGGCAGAATGGCTATGAAAGACTTAGATAAGATTCTCAAGAGCAGAGATGTCTCTCTCCATAAAAAGATTCGACTTGTTCAAGCCATGGTATTTTCAATAACATCATATGGATGTGAAAGCTGGACAGTTAAAAAGATAGATAGGAAGAAAATTGATGCCTTTGTATTATGGTGCTGGCGGCGAATACTGTGTATACCATGGACTGCCCGAAGAACAAACCAGTCGGTACTAGAGGAGATCAAACTTAAGCTTTCTTTAGAAGCTCAGATGACAAGACTTCGGCTTTCATACTTTGGACACATCATGCGAAGAGAGAGATCATTAGAGAAAGACATCATGCTTGGCAAGATAGAAGGTCAACGCAAAAGAGGAAGGCCAGCAATGAGATGGATCGATACAATAACAGCAGCTACGGGTACCAGTCTGTCAACAATGAGCCGCCTGACTGAAGACCGAACACAATTTAGGATAGCTATCCAGAGGGTCGCCATGAGTCGACTTCGACTCGACGGCACTTAACAACAACAACAACAGTCCTCCCAATCTGCCCATTTCCAATCCTAGCCCCCCTGATTAGCCCATTTTCAATGCTAGCCCCTCATTAGTCCATTACCAGTTCTACCCCCCCCCATCAGCCTATTATCAGTCCTAGCCTCCCCTAATCAGGCCATTATCAGTCCTAACCCCCCCCCCCGATCGGTCCATTTCCAGTGCTAGCCCTCCCCCCAATCTGCCTATTTCCGATACTAGCCCCCCCAATCTTCCCATTTCCAGTGATAGTCACCCCAATCTGACCATTTCCAGTCCTAGCCACCCTCCCTCACCCCCACCGCACCGCGCCACTGAGGGTAAACAACAGCATTTCCTGAAATGCTATTGTTTACCCTCAGCGGCACCACCATGCTCAACTTTACCAGAGCCGCAGGAAAGAAAGGAAGGCAGTTTTTTCTCGTGGATCTGGAGAGCCGGAGCCGCTGACCATCAGGCAACTTGCAGGGTCTCCCGTGGGGCAAGGGGGTGGTGGTAGCAGGGGTTGAATCTGCCGCTGCAGCAGCTTTCCACTTTTTTTTGAAGTTTAAAGGTGGAGTGAGGTGGTTGTTTTGGGGATATTTGTTGCTGCCCCCAAAACTTTGTCACCTGAGGCGTCCTCTTCACTCCGCCTGGGAGGCGGGCAGTGACAGTAGCAGTATTTCCAAAAGCAGCTGCTTTTTGCTGCCGCTTTCCTGCTTGTGGCAGGCCATACCCTTCAGCACACATGGCCTGCTGCTTCTGATCCCCTTTCAAATGTCAGAGTGGGGTCAGAAGCGGCAGGCCATGCTTACTGAAGGACATGGCCTGCCACAGGCATGAAAGCAGCAACGAAAAACAGCCACTTATGGAAATACTGCTGCTGCTGCTGTCCGCCTCTCCCTCCCAAGATGGAATTGGCAGCACCTGGTGGGGAGTGGTGCAGCTGGTCATCTGTGCCGCTGCCGCTTCCGCCCACTCAGGCCAGCCAGCCTAGGCAGCCGCCTAGCTCACCTAGTAGACAGGTCAGCCCTGACTACACTCATATCCAATGGACATTGAAGGAACTCTCTATTGTCTGTTATGTATGTCTTAGCCAGTTCATAATCACTGAAATATTCAATTTAATTTAATTTCTTTGTATTATTATTTATACAATAATAGTTATTGGAATTCTCTGTGTCTCTCTTCTGCTCTTTTGTTATGTTGATCATTGTTATTCTTTCTAACCCAATGGAAGTTGGAAAGAATTATACAAAAAGGGTCGAGAATGCCTGTCTGTCTTTGTGGGGACAAAATAATCTCTAAAAATTTAACCCCTGAAGGTTTTGGAAAGGAAAGGATTTTAGTAAAATCCCTCCTAGGGTTTTGAGAAAGTAAAGGAAAAGGGCATGATTCAGCTTTGAGCTGGAACAAATTTCCAAAAAGAAATTTCAAACTCCTGCAGTGCAATATTGAAGCAGCTGAGTGTATGCAATAAATAATGCCAGGAGTCAGTTGCAGGATCCAAGCCAATTTAATGTGCACAGGCTCAGACAGGTTTGTGTCCAAAAGGGACTGAGCAATGAAATACAGCAGCAAATTCCTTATATACAATTTTACAATTTGATACAGGCAACCTTTCTATTGGTCCCAACGCCCCTCACACCTATCCAATCGGTGACCCTCTCTGGGCCCCGTTTCTCGTTCCCCCTTCTCAAACTGTTCTAACAAAGGCATAGTCTTAGACCTGGTTACATTTCTACTTCAAGGACATTTCTAGCTCTGAGAATGCAAGGACAATTCAAGCACAGAGAACTTGTACAAACTGCATAGGGGGGGAAGGGGACTTTTAAAAGCAGTTTAAAGCAGATTTTCTAAACTTTGGTTCTTCTCAGCACTGATCCCAGGTGGGGGTTGGAATCCAGGCCTAGTTTGAGGCTAGAGCCTACCACATTCCCCCCTTTGATTATCCTTAACCCTCCGAAAAGGGGTGAGGAAAAAATCATATCTCATATCCTCCTCAAACTGAGGCCTCTTCCTGAGGCAAGGCCTGGTACTTCCACATAGCAAGTACCTTGGCCGCTGCCTTCCGTTCAACTGTGCTGTCAATGAATGAGGTAATCACATGCAAGCAAAGAAGTAGGAAACATGGAAGGAGTAGACACATAGCTATCATTAGTAAAACAGCAAACACAATAGTCTTCAACCCTCCCAGCCCTGAAAACAGAGTTCCGAACCATCCACTGAGCTCTAGTCCATGCCAGGTCTGAACTGGTACATGTGCTAGCCTGCGCATGTGGTCGGCTGTCTCTTCAATGACTTGACCCTGATCATCAATCTGCAAATTCTTCACTTAAGTTCTCTTCTTCCACAGCTTTCACCGTACGTAGACCTGTCAGCTTCTGGTGGGTGACAGTGTGGCAGGTGCAGGCCTGTGACCCACGGTGTCTGACATAAGCAGGCCAGCATGGCTAGCTTGACCTGTAAATGAGGCCTGTGGAGAGGCATATAGGATTGCCCATCCCCCAACATGCTGCTATTGTAAGATAGACCTCAGTAGAAATATTGAATTAGCTTAGGTAGGCAGAACTGTAGAACTGAGAAATGGAAAAATACAGAAAAGACATGTTTAAAAGTTACTGATAAGAAAAAGTACATCTGCAAAGAAATAATTGGGAGTGCTGACAGATGAGTTGCAGAACCCTGCTCCTCTGCACGCACAGATTGGTTCTATGGCCTTGAGAGTGTGAAAGTAACAAGTTGATGAACTGGCCATTGTAATTGGGACTAGAAGGGGGGCATGCAGGTGTCATGTCCACAGAAGGGACATAATTGGATAAACTTATCAGTACCGGGACCAATGGAAGAGGTACGGGAGGTACGGGAGGTTACCGGGACCAATGAAATGTTTTTCTATACCTAGAATGGAACAAAAGTCTATAAAAGTTGTTGTAATGCTTGAAAACTTTGCTCAGCCATTTTGAAATTGACTGGTTCGAGACTTGTGCACAAATAAATGATTTGGACCTTCTGAACAGACTCCTGGTATCATTGGTTTGTCTGCGCTTTGCTGCTACATATTCTTGGTGCGTTGGCCGGGAAGTTGTGGAATCAAAGTGTATATAGGGCAATATACCACGACTTTCCGCCTCTATAGGCTTGGTCCTGCCGGGATCGCGCCCTTCCGACGAGGGCTGCTCCCTGGCGCCACCGGTCCCTTGTATCGGAGGGAGCTGGTCGGACCTCGGCGGGTGCCGGGCCCGGTTGGAGCCAACGCCTCGAACCCGAGTGAGGGGAGTCCGAGGTCCAACTCATGCGCCTGCTTGGGAAGTTTGAGGACCGGATCCGGTGAGTATAGTTTTGATTTTGGGTCTAGACAGAAATAGAAAGAGCAGTACTGCCATTGGAACTTGGAATTTGGAATTTGCAATCTCGAGATATTGGGAATTGGTAAGAGAGCATGATCAACTCTCAAGGAAGAGCCGAGTAACCCCGCATGGGAATTCGCCGGGTGAAACCCTCATCCTTTTTGTAATTGGGAAAAAGACTAGTCAGAATAGATAGAAACGAATGCATTCTGGGATACGTTGCTAGCATGATTGTGTGAACGAAGTGTGAATGAGAGGTCTGGCAGCACGGACCAAGTGAAGGCGGACCCCTGAGTAGCGCATTTCCTGACCGGGCGACCGCGTTCAGGTCGCGAAAAGGGGGAAGCGATTGTCGTCTTGTCTTGTTATTTGTATTCCCTATACGTTTCCAGGGCCGTGAGGACCCCTTACCCACGGTCCGCCCTCCTTTTCCCTTCTGTCTGTTGTTGCGCGCACACATCGAAATGGGAGGGGCGGGGTCTACTAGAAACACTCCATTAGAATGTATGATCGCACATTTTAAAGAGGGATATTCAGGAGATTATGGTATTAAAATGACAGCAGCCCGTTTGCAGATTTTGTGTACTAGGGAGTGGCCCGATCTAGACCCCATCTGGCCCCGAGAGGGAACGTTCACTGTAGAGATTATTCAGTCAATACACCGTAGAGTGCGGGTAGCGCACCCTGATCAGTACCCCTATATAGATTCCTGGTTAAGTATTTGTGAAGATCCGCCCCCCTGGGCGCAGCGCTGTTATGAGGAACAGTGCAGAATAATGTTAGCTAAAACAGATTCTAGACAGAAAACGGAACAGCCTAGACTGAAAGAGCAGGATAAGAAAGCCAAGAAGAAGCCCATCTTGGTAGATCCTGATTTCCCAGAAATAGTCCTCAGGCAGCCCCGAACCCCAGGTCCAATAAGAGTAGCCCGGCGTCCTGCCCCAGAACCCCAGCGACAGCCGGAGCGGGACCCAACCCCAGATCCCCCTCCCGGAGGAAAGAAAGAGGAAGAATTAGTGGAAAGAGAAGAGGAGGACATAAAAAGTGAGTCGGAAGCGGAGATAGAAGAAGGAGAAAGAGAGAATCCCCCAGACGAGGAGGACAGTGTACAAATAATTGAGAAAGCCAGCGCTAGCACTAGCACGCCAGTAAAAGAGAAACCCAAAGCAAAACCTGTTGAGAAAAAGAAAGCGACTCCTGCAAAGGCAACGACAATAACCCTTAGATCCCAAAAGACACCTATGGCGGCCAAACTGTTTCCCTTACGGCAAGTCCCGGGAGTGCCCGTAAAGAATGATAACGATGAAGTGGTAGCGGGACCCCTAACTTATGTATATATCCCTTTCTCTACAACTGATTTGTTAAATTGGAGGTCGCATTATGCCTCCTATACTAGTAAGCCCCAGGAGCTGACAGAATTAGTAACTAGTATTATGGAAACTCACCAACCCACTTGGCCAGATTGCCGTCAGCTCCTGACCACCCTATTCACAACAGAAGAACGAGCAAGAATTAGAAAAGCAGCTATTGAATGGATGGCAGAGAACCCCGTAGCTCCGGGACCAGGGCAGAATATAATAGACCGTCGGGAAGCAGCTCAGAGAGAATTCCCGAATGAAGACCCCCAATGGGATCCAAATACAGATGAAGGATCCACAGCCCTAGCCCGTTTTCGCCAAGGCTTTTTACAAGGCCTGAAAAGGGGGGGCCAAAAGGCTATGAACCTTTCCAAAGTTGCAGGAGTTATCCAAGGGATAGATGAGAGCCCAGCAGATTTTTATGAGAGATTAACTGAAGCATACAGAATGTATACTCCCTATGATCCCGAGGCACCAGGAAGTTTATGTATGGTGAATTCTGCTTTTGTAAACCAGTCTCAACCAGACATTAGACGTAAATTACAGAAATTAGAAGGGTTTGCGGGCATGAATGCAACACAGTTAGTGGAAGTCGCTCATAAAGTGTATGTGAATCGTGATACTGAAAGACAGAGAGAATGTGATAGAAAGATGAAGAAGAAAGCTGATTTTTTGGCTGCGGCCATAGTTGAAAAGAAAAGGGGAGGTGTCCCTAGTCGAAGGAGCAGAGGAAGAGGGCGGGGTCAAGGCAGAGGCCGGACCCAGAGACTAGGCGTGAACCAATGCGCCTATTGCAGAGAGGAAGGACATTGGAGAGATACGTGCCCGCAACTCGAAGACGCCCAGCAAGATGACGACAACGATCATCAGTGGCGAGAAGAAAGACGAGGCCGTCCCCGAAATCGCGGAGGAGCCAATCGAGAACAATTCCAGCGAGAGAGAGGAGGAGCCATTCAAGCATTGGCCACACCAGCCCATGATGAGGATGACGTGGATTAGGACAGACCGGGCTCCAAGTTTGCTTTAGGTCTCCAGGAGCCTATGGTCGGAATACAAATAGGAGACCAAATTATGAACTTTATGGTTGATACTGGAGCACAGCATTCAGTAATAGACAAAAAGATAGCCCCATTCACTACAAAAGCAGTCACCATTATAGGAGCAACTGGTGCCAAAGCCACAAAGTCTTTTCTTCAAAACCGAATATGCAGTCTAGGAGGACAGCAAGTAACTCATCAATTCCTTTACATGCCCGAATGTCCAGTACCACTACTGGGACGAGATATGCTAGCCAAGCTTCAAGCACAGATATCTTTCTCTGAACAAGGAGAAATGCAAATGACAGTAAATTCCCAAGCCAAACCAGCAGGAGTAATGCTGCTGACAGTGCCCCGAGAAGAAGAATGGAGGTATTACGTTGATGACTCCATCCAAGACACCTATTTTGAACAAACTTTAAAGAACATCGATGCACCACCTGGAGTATGGGCAGAAGGCAGTCCCCCAGGCCTAGCCAAGCATATAGCTCCAGTTATTGTAACCCTCAAGCCTAGTGCTACACCAGTGCATGTCAAACAGTACCCTCTCCCAAGAACTGCAATTGAAGGCATTCATCACCACCTACAAAGATTGCTCGAGTATGGCCTACTAAAAGTATGTCAAACCCCATGGAACACTCCACTTTTGCCAGTAAAGAAACCTGGGACAGATGATTATCGCCCAGTGCAAGATTTGAGAAGAGTAAATGATGCAGTTGAAACTATACATCCAGTAGTACCCAATCCTTACACTCTTCTAGGACTGATACCTGCTGAAGCTACCCATTTCACTGTACTGGATTTAAAAGATGCATTTTTTTGCATAAGATTAGCCCCTGTAAGCCAAATATTGTTTGCATTCGAATGGCAGGACCCCATCTCTGGAAGAGGGGGCCAACTCACCTGGACAAGATTACCCCAAGGATTCAAGAATTCACCTACCATCTTTAGTGCTGCACTGAATCAAGACCTTTCAAGCTATCCAGTAGCCCCGGGGAAGAGAGTGCTTCTCCAATACGTGGATGATTTGTTGATAGCTGCCGTATCAGAAAGTGAATGTATACTAGCCACCAAAGATCTCTTGCAGTTACTAGATGAAGCTGGATACAAAGTTTCCAGAGCCAAAGCACAGCTATGCCAAAAAGAAGTGAAATACTTGGGTTTTCGTATTACCCAAGGAAGCAGAAGATTAGGCAGAGAAAGAAAAGAAGCAGTATGCAGAATTTCAACTCCAACAACCAGAAAGCAAGTCAGAGCCTTTCTGGGTGCGGCAGGATATTGCCGAATCTGGATACCTAACTTTGCCCAAATTGCCAAACCACTGTATGAAGCCACAAAAGGAGAAGAAAAGTCACCACTGGAGTGGGGACTTGAGCAGGATACAGCCTTCCAGAAGTTAAAAGAAGAATTGATGTCATCACCAGCACTTGGACTACCAGATGTCCACAAACCTTTCCACTTGTTTGTACATGAAGCACAGGGAAATGCCTTGGGCATGTTGACTCAGAAATTGGGAAATTGGGAGCGACCTGTAGCATACCTATCGAAACAATTGGACCCTGTGGCCAAAGGATGGCCACCTTGCTTGAGAGCAGTTGCAGCTACAGCGCTATTAGTGAGTGAAGCAGACAAACTCACATTAGGACAGAACATACGAGTCACTGTGCCACATGCAGTCCTTGCCCTTATGGAACAGAAAGCAAATTATTGGCTCACCAATTCCCGAATGTTGAAGTACCAGAGCATGTTATGTGAAAACCCACAGATACAACTTGAAGTGAGCCATGCCTTGAACCCAGCCACCTTGATACCCATCAGTGAAGAACTCCCAGAACATGACTGTATCGAAGTCATGGAAACCGTGTTCTCCAGTCGACCTGACTTGACAGATGTGCCCATAGACAATCCTGACCAGATCTATTATGTTGATGGGAGCAGTCTCATCCTTGATGGACGACGCTGTGCCGGATATGCAGTCGTCACTCAACACGAAGTAGTTGAATCATCAGCCCTAGCCTCAGGCACATCAGCCCAGAAAGCCGAATTGATAGCACTCACCAGAGCATTGCTGTTAGGAGAAAAACTTGTGCTAAATGTATATACAGATTCCAAATATGCCTTCACTACCTTGCATGCCCATGGAGCTCTCTATAAAGAAAGAGGACTCATCACATCCGGAGGAAAATCAGTCAAATATGGTCCCGAGATATTGATGTTACTTGATGCAGTTTGGGCCCCAACACGTGTAGCTGTCATGCATTGCAGAGGACATCAAGCAGGAAAAGGAGAAGTTGCCCGAGGGAATAGATTTGCAGATGCCTCAGCACGACAAGCAGCTATGACAGGACAGATTGCCCCACAAGCTATGCCAATGCAAGCAGCATTGTTTCCAGTACCTTTGAATCTATGGACCCCACGATATACCACCAAAGAGTTGGATTACTATTGTGACAGAGAAAATGGAGTACTGAGAGATGGATGGATTGAGCTGCCACCAGAAGAGGGCAGTCAACCTCCAGGACGAATAGTAATTCCTGAACTATTAGGACCATCTTTTGTCAAAGCTTTCCACGAAGCCACCCACTATGGGAAGAGTGCTATGGAGAAAGCACTCAGACCACATTTCTACATCCCTCTGATGACAATCATATCAGCCTCAGTAGCACGTCAATGTCTAACCTGTGCCAAAAATAATGCCAAGCAAGGCCTTATAACAGCACCCCGAGTTCAGTCAGGAGGTGTCACCCCCATGCACAACCTCCAAGTTGATTTTACCGAAATGCCAAAAGCCAATGGATACCATTACCTATTAGTATTAGTTTGTACTTTCTCTGGGTGGGTAGAAGCATTCCCAACCAGAACTGAGAAAGCCCGAGAAGTTACTAAAGTCTTAATGAGAGAGATTGTCCCCAGATTTGGAATCCCAGCAGTAATAGGGTCAGACAATGGACCCTCATTTGTCTCCCAAGTTACTCAACAGTTAGCAAAAGCTCTGCAGATACAGTGGAAGCTCCACACTGCATACAGACCCCAGAGTTCAGGGAAAGTTGAGCGAATGAATCGTACCTTGAAAGCCCAAATGTCCAAGCTTTGTCAGGAGACACACTTGAAATGGCCCCAAGTGCTCCCCATAGCTTTACTCAGAATACGCTCAGCTCCTGTAAAGTCAACAGGATTTTCCCCTTTTGAAGTTTTGTATGGTAAACCCCCACCAATAGTGCAGGGAGTCAAAGGAAGTTTAGCCCAAATTGGTTCAGAAGCAACCAGACAAGAACTCCTAGCTCTTAGTTTTGTTCTGCAGACTCTCCATACGTGGATCCAAGACCAGTTGCCTATCAACTTGACGGAACCCTTGCATCCCTACCAGCCTGGTACTTCGGTGTGGATCAAAGATTGGAAGAAGACACCGTTGGAACCCCATTGGAAGGGACCGTACACCGTCATCCTGTCTACCCCAACTGCAGTAAAGGTAGCCGAGATCGACGCCTGGATCCACCACAGCAGAGTCAAGCCCGCCGCCGATCCTGAACCAGAGCAGTGGACAGCAGAACAGCATCCTGATGTACCCTTGCGAGTTACTCTAAGACGGCAACCAGCAGCCTAGAAACTTCATCACAAGTGCTGTGCAGTAACCAAGTCTTTCGAAGAGGATTGCTGTTTTCCATGCAGCAACAGTTTTGTTTCAACGAACCCAATTTGTGTGTGAGTTGACACACTACTTTGAGACTACATTGACTAAGCCAGACTTCACAAGCCAACTGAAATTGCTAATAAGTTGGTTAATGTGTACTGGACATCTTGAGGATCTTCAATCAACACTCAGCACCCGTTAAATTGCTTCATTAGCAAACGGGACGAAGAATAAAAGACCGTCGTGATCAAGATCAGCAAGCTGAGGATTCAGAAGAACTCCAATCAACGTCAACATGTATCTTTGTTTTTGCTTTGCCTTGGTTGCCTTCTTTGGAGGTTTTGAACAGACTTATGCTTTACCTCCATGCACTGCTTGCATTACCTCTACTAGAACTGGACTGAAAGTAACTCAGACTTTGCTTTATCATTCTTACTATACCTGCAAGGGAACAGTAACTCGGTGTATCTATAACACCACTGAACTAAATGTTTGCACTCATGGCAAAATCAAAGCATGCTATAATCCGCATCAGAATCCATCCTATTACACGTTGGAAATAAGATGGAAGGATGCAGATGGACCGATATTAGCTGCTACACCACCACTTAAGGACATTACTAAACCTGCTGTTTTGAATTTTGATGCATGTAATGCCATTAATAGAGATAGTCAGTCCACCTGTGGTACATGGGAGAAAGCGTATCGAAATGACCATAAGTATATGTGTCCAGAAGGTGCCACAAATTGGTGGAAGTGTACAGGTAAAACGGGATCAGGCTATAGTACTGCAACAGCGGCAGATTACTATTGCCCGTATTGGAGATGTGTTTTTTATGCTACCTGGAACACTGGTATAACTGATGAGAAAATAGATAAACGGATGGCTACTCTAACCAAGCCAACCACAAATGATAAATGTCAGAAAGATGCTTGTAACCCCTTACATTTACGTATACACAATCCCCATGCATGGAAACAATGATATAAGTTTGGTTTACGTATTGCTGGAGGAGCAATAGATCCAGGGACCATTGTGTATATCAGATTGAATACTCAAGCCCACAAGTCATCTAAATATCATATTCATAATACTTTTTATGAAGCTATGCATGTAAATAAGTTTGAGATCCCTCACCCTTCACAGAATTTATTTCTAGAATTAGCCGGAGCAGTAGTATCTAGTCTGAAGATCTCAGATTGCTATTTTTGTGGCGGAACCCAAATGGGAGACCAATGGCCATGGGAAGCCCAAGAATTGAATTATTCTATGACTTACAACCAGACTGAATTACACAAGACTACCAGTGAATGGGTGTTAGCGCACTCAATCGTTGGACGTCTTTGCTATGCCAGAACTGGATCCCAGTTCACCCAGAAGGTAGGACAGCTGGTCTGTCTTAGCCAGAAGTACTATAATGCCACGACCAAAAAGACAGCTTGGTGGTCAGGAATCAGACATCCTGAACCTCCTAACCCATTAGCCAGATTTCCTGAACTTGCAGGTCTATGGACTAACCTTGCCAAAGTCCAAGCCTGGCAAGCCCCACCTGGCCTATATTGGATCTGTGGAAACCGAGCATATGCACAACTCCCGCCACACTGGGGAGGAGCATGTGTCTTAGGAACCATCAGACCTTCTTTCTTCCTGTTAAACACTGAACATGGAGAACAATTAGGATACCCTGTATACACTACCCACCGACATAAAAGAGCATTGAGACAGAAAAGAGAAGCCTTACAGATAGGCAAATGGGAGAAGTGGCAAGGTGATGATTGGCCACCAGAAAGAATTATTGAGTATTATGGACCTGCCACTTGGAATGATGATGGTATGTATGGTTATCGTACCCCAATCTATATGATAAATCGTATTATTCGCTTACAAGCAGTAGTTGAAATAATAACTAATGAAACTAGTCATGCTCTTACGCTTTTAGCTAGACAAAGTACTCAGATGCGCACTGCTATATACCAGAACCACTTAGCACTTGATTATTTGTTAGCAGCTGAAGGAGAAGTATGTGGTAAGCTGAATTTAACTAATTGCTGTTTGAAAATAGATGATAAAGGTCAAGTAGTTGAAGAAATTGCTAAAGATATGTAAAGGCATGCTTATGTGCCAGTACAGACTTGGCACGCATTGAAATTTCCTAACTGGTTTGCTAATCTTTTCTCTTGGCTGGGAGGATTTAAGACTTTCATTGTTTTAGTACTAATCCTTGTTGCTGTTATCTTCTTATTACCATGTTTGATCCCATGTTGTATGCGTTCCATTCATAATGCTATTGATAGTACAGTAGAGCGGAAGACCGCAACTAAAATAATGGCTTTATACAAAGCTAGTCCTAGTCGAAATCCTTCAATCATGATGTGATTCTTCTAAAGGTGATTTAACTCTCACACCTTATTAAGTAATAGGGTGAGATTAATCAAAGGGGGGAATGTGGCAGGTGCAGGCCTGTGACCCACGGTGTCTGACATAAGCAGGCCAGCATGGCTAGCTTGACCTGTAAATGAGGCCTGTGGAGAGGCATATAGGATTGCCCATCCCCCAACATGCTGCTATTGTAAGATAGACCTCAGTAGAAATATTGAATTAGCTTAGGTAGGCAGAACTGTAGAACTGAGAAATGGAAAAATACAGAAAAGACATGTTTAAAAGTTACTGATAAGAAAAAGTACATCTGCAAAGAAATAATTGGGAGTGCTGACAGATGAGTTGCAGAACCCTGCTCCTCTGCACGCACAGATTGGTTCTATGGCCTTGAGAGTGTGAAAGTAACAAGTTGATGAACTGGCCATTGTAATTGGGACTAGAAGGGGGGCATGCAGGTGTCATGCCCACAGAAGGGACATAATTGGATAAACTTATCAGTACCAGGACCAATGGAAGAGGTACGGGAGGTACGGGAGGTTACCGGGACCAATGAAATGTTTTTCTATACCTAGAATGGAACAAAAGTCTATAAATTTGTTGTAATGCTTGAAAACGTTGCTCAGCCATTTTGAAATTGACTGGTTCGAGACTTGTGCACAAATAAATGATTTGGACCTTCTGAACAGACTCCTGGTATCATTGGTTTGTCTGCGCTTTGCTGCTACAACAGGAGTAGGGTTGTAGATTCCTCAAGCTTCTGCCGTATGTGGACCCGCCAGCTTCCGGTAGATGACAGGAGTAGGGCTGTAGATTCTTACTGCAGCGGCGTTCACCGCAGAGTGAGTCGCAACGGTGATCCTGGGTGGCCTGTTGAAATCCAAAGACAGGGTTCAGTAGTTGCTGCTGCCTTCACCCGACTGTGGTGGATCCAAGGTTCAAGTTCTGCAACTTTAACTGCTGTAGGGGTAGACAGGATGACGACGTAGGGTCCTCTCCAGTGTGGTGCTAATGGTTCTTTCCTCCACTCCTTTATCCACACCGAGGTTCCGGGCTTGAAGGGATGCAGCGATTCAGTCAGATTGATGGGCAGTCGGTCTTGTACCCAAGTATGGAGACTCTGCAAGACAGAACCTAAAGCCAACAGCTCTCGTCTAGTGATTTCAGATCCAATCTGATTCATGTCCCCCTTTATCCCCTGGACAATGGGCGGAGGTCGCCCATACAGAATCTCAAATGGGGAAATACCTAATGACTTGGTGGGGGCCGAACATATCCTAAGGAGGGCTATAGGAAAAACTTGAGGCCACTTCAGGTGAGTTTCCTGGCAGAGTTTGGACAGCTGGGACTTCAGGGTGCGGTTCATATGCTCTACCTTTCCTGAGCTTTGGGGTCTGTAAGCTGAATGTAATTTCCATTGCACTTGTAGAGCTTGGGCCAACTGCTGAGTCACCTGAGATACAAATGAGGGACCATTGGCTGATCCCATGACTAATGGTATACCAAACCTAGGCATAATTTCATGAAGTAGAACTTTGGTGACTTCCCTGGCTTTCTCAGTTCTGGTGGGGAAGGCTTCTACCCACCCAGAAAATGTACAAACCAGGACCAACAAGTAATGATATCCGTTTGCAAGTGGCATATCTGTGAAGTCCATCTGGATATTTCCCATGGGAGTAACTCCTACTGACTGGACTCTCGGGGGTAGGGTAGGACCCTGCCGGGCATTGTTCTTTGCACAAGTTAAGCATCTACGGGCTACTGATGCTCACAGGGGTCCTAGTAATGGGATACAGAAATGAGGTCTAAGAGCTTTTTCCATCGCAGTTTTCCCATAATGTGTGGCTTGGTGGAAAGCATGGACAAAGGCTGGCCCTAATGATTCAGAGATTACAGCTGGACCCGGAGGCTGACCACCTACCGGCGGTGGTAGCACTATCCATCCGGTCTCTTTCAACATTCCCCCTTCTTCCTGACAGAAATAGTCTAACTCTTTGGCAGTATATCGAGGAGCCCATGCACTGAGTGGTACTGGGAATAATGCTGCCTGGACAGGGGTATTGAGGGCAGGGGCTTGCCCAGATATGGCCACTTCTCGGGCAGAAGTGTCAGCGAACCTATTTCCCCGTGAAACCTCTCCTTTTCCTGCCTGATGACCTCGGCAATGCATTACTGCGACTTGTTTGGGGGCCCATACAGCATCTAGTAGTGTCAACATCTCGGGCCCATATTTGATGGACTTGCCTCCTGAGGTTATTAACCCTCGTTCCTTGTACAGGGCTCCATGGGCGTGTAATGTTGTGAAGGCATACTTGGAGTCTGTGTACACATTCAAGCGGAGCCCTGTCCCTATTATCACTGCCCTAGTGAGGGCTATCAGTTCAGCCTTCTGTACCGAGGTTCCTGGGGCCAGAGCTGAAGATTCAACTACCATGTCCAGGGTTACTACTGCATATCCAGCACAACGTCGTCCATTGACGACGAGGCTACTTCCATCTACGAAGAAAGTCTGTTCAGGGTTATTCAGTGGGAGATCAGTTAGATCAGGGTGACTGGAGAACACAGTATCCATAATTTCCAGGCAATCATGGTCAGGGGGGCCTGAGCCAATTGGCAACAATGTAGCAGGATTCAGAGCCTGACTGACGATCAACTGTAGCCGGGGGTTTTCACACAACATGCTTTGGTATTTCAACATCCGTGAATTGGTGAACCAGTAATTTCCTTTGTGTTCCATGAGGGTCAGGATGGAATGCAGTACAGTAACTTGGAGATTCTGACCCAGGGTGAACTTGTCGGCTTCACCTACCAAGAGGGCTGTAGCTGCAACGGCTCGCAAGCAAGGCGGCCATCCCTTTGCCACTCTGTCCAATTGTTTTGATAAATAAGCTACAGGTCGCTGCCAGGATCCAAGAGGTTGAGTCCATACACCCAGAGCATTTCCACTTGACTCATGGACATATAGGCAAAATGGTTTCTGTACATCTGGCAGACCCAAAGCTGGTGAGGACATTAATGCTGCTTTCAAGGATCGGAAAGCTGCATCCTGTTCAGGTCCCCATTCCAAGGGAGATCGCTCCACTCCTTTGGTGGCCTGATACAATGGCTTTGCCGGCAGCGCAAAGTTGGGTATCCATATTCGGCAATAGCCTGCAGCTCCCAGGAAAGCTCTCACCTGCTTTCTAGTGGTTGGGGTTGGGATGCGGCACACTGCTTCTTTACGCTCTAGTCCTAGCCGCCGGATCCCGTTAGACAGATGGAATCCCAGATATTTAACTTCAGTTTGGCACAACAGAGCCTTGGCCCTTGAGACCTTGTATCCAGCCTCGTTCAGGAGATGTAAAAGATCACTGGTGGCTTGTACGCATTCACTTTCAGAATTGGTGGCTATCAGCAGGTCATCCACATACTGGAGAAGGACTCTTTTCCCTGGAGTAACAGAGTAGCTTGAAAGGTCCTGATTGAGGGCAGCACTGAAGAGGGTAGGCGAGTTCTTGAATCCTTGGAGTAGTCGAGTCCAGGTGAGTTGACCTAGCCTTTCTGTAGTAGGATCTTCCAATTCAAAGGCGAACAGGAGTTGGCTGGCTGGGGCTAAGCGTACACAGAAGAAGGCATCTTTCAAATCCAGAACGGTGAAATAAGTAGCCTCAGCGGGGATCAGTCCCAGGAGAGTGTAGGGGTTTGGTACCACCGGATGTATGGTTTCAACTGCATCATTCACTCGTCTCAAATCCTGCACTGGGCGGTAATCACCTGTCCCAGGCTTCTTGACTGGGAGGAGGGGGGTTTTCCAGGAGGATAGACACTTCCTTAGAAGTCCATACTTCAATAACTTCATTAGGTGGCGATGAATGCCTTCAATCGCTGGTCGTGGAAGAGGGTATTGTCTCACATGCACTGGTTCTGCACCTGGCTTGAGGGTGACAAATACAGGGGCTACATTTTTTGCTAGGCCCAGAGGATTATCCTCCGCCCACATTTCGGGCGGAGCCAAAATATTGGTGGGTATACAGGGACTGGCTGCCGTGGGCGGAAGTGTACTATAGAACTGCCATTCTTCTTACGGGGGACAGTCAACACCATTAAGCCAGCAGATTTTGAGTTCAAAGTCATTTCCATTTTTCCCCCTTCAGCAAAGGATATCTGTGCCTGGAGCTTAGCAAGCATATCTCGGCCCAAGAGGGGGATTGGGCATTCAGGCATATACAGGAACTGGTGTGTTACTTTATGTCCCCCTAATTCACAGGTGCGGTTCTGCAGGAAAGGTTTGGTGACCCGCGTACCGGTGGCTCCGACAATAGTGATAGTTCGGGAAGACAGAGGGGTCACAGGTCTTGCCACCACCGAGTGTTCGGCCCCCGTATCCACCATGAAGTCCATATATTGGTCCCCAATTTTCAGACTGACCATAGGCTCCTGGGGACCCAGAGGAAACTTGGAGCCCGGTCTGGCCTAGTACTCATTCGAATTGTATCCCCCTCCGGTTGCCACTCCCTCTATAGCTACTTCTCTGGAATTGTCCCCCTGCTCTCACATTGCTCCCACCTCCTCTCCGGGGGGCGGGGTCAAGGTGCGGGCATTTGTTTCTCCAATGTCCTTCTTCCTTACAGTAGGCACACTGATTAATGCCTACCGGGGGCCGGCCATTCCCTCGGCCCTTTCCACGTCCTCGGGTCTTTCTTATTAGGAAAACCTCCTCCTCGTCGTTCAACTAAAGCTGCCGCAAGAAAATCAGCTTTCTTCTTCGTCTTACGTTCACTTTCCCTCTGATGCTCTTGATCATGATTCACAAACACCTTCTGTGCAACTTCCATTAACTGGGCCGCATTCATGCCCGCAAATCCTTACAGCTTCTGCAGTTTTCGTTTGATGTCTCCCTGGGACTGACCCACAAAGACCACATTTACCATGCGCAAATTTTCCGGGGCTGCTGGATCATATGGGGTGTATAGTCTGTAGGCTTCAGATAGTCATTCCTAGAAGGCCGCTGGGCTCTCATCCGGACATTGGATGACTTCGGATACTTTTCCGATATTCATGGCTTTTTGGCCTCCTTTCTTTAGGCCTTGTAGAAGGGCTTGGTGGAACCGATTGAGGGCCGCCGCCCCGCCTACACTGTTTGGATCCCACTTGGGATCATCATTTAGGAAATCCACGGCGGCTGCTTGCCGGGGATCTAGGCCTGCTTCTCCTACAGGATTTTCTTCTAACCATCAGGTGGAGGCTTGCACAATTCGCGCTTGCTCTTCAGTACTAAAAAGAGTGGACAGGAGCTGGCGGCAATCAGACCAGGTAGGCTGAAGGGTCTGCATAATGCTAGACATCAATTCAATCAAATCCTGGGGCTTCTCAGTATAGGAGGCATAGTGCGTCTTCCAGTTTAGTAAATCAGTGGTGGAGAAGGGCACATAAACAAGGATAGTCGGCCCTACCACGACCTGGCCCTCGGTATTAAGAGTAGGTAGGCCCTGGACCTGGCGCAATGGCATAACGTGACCATCCCTTTTGCTGGCAGTTGTACTTCTGAAAGCATATGGCAGTCGGGACTGTCGGGGTTCTACTCCATGTTCTTGGATGCCGGCAGTGAGTGACCCTGAATTGGCAAATGAATCCCTGCTTGTAGTGTCATCGGTGGACTGCGGCCCACTCAAGGCACTCAGAATGGAGCTAGGGCTCCTGGCGGGGAGGGGTACGCATCCTCCAGCTATGGAGGCAGTTGGGGGCCTACTTGGCGTGAAACGGCAGGGATGGATCCCTCCTGGACAGACTCTGCCTGTGGTGGTGGCGGAGCCGAGGGGACGGGCCTATAGAGGAACTGGGGCAGACGGGGTGGAATGTCTGGAGATTCTGGGGTAGAATAGACGGGCAGTTTCTGTTCCCCAGGCTGCCAGGCCCCCCGTGTGGTTGCTACAAATATCCTACACTGTTCCTCATAACAGTGCCTCATCCAGGAGGGCTCTTTTTCACACACACTCAACCAAGAATCTATGTAAGGAAACTGGTCAGGGTGTTCTTTACGTATAATCTGGTGAACCAAAGATACAATACTAACATCAAAGGTGCCCCCAGGGGGCCATGAGGTGACCAGTACTGGCCACTCCCTATCACAGAGCATTTCTAATCGGGATGGAGACATTTTTATTCCATAGTCTCCGGCAAATCCCTTGCCAAAATTCTTGATCATACATTTCAACGGAGTTTGCGTGGACTCCGACCCACCCATAATGACGTACACGACGACAAACAGTAGGGGCGGGTAGTCGGGCTGCAGGTAAGGGGTCCGTACAGCCCTAGAGACAAATAGGTAGACAAACACCAAACGCTTCCTCCTTTTCGCGACCTGGACGCAGTCGCCCGTCCAGGAACTGCGCTAATCAGGAGTCCGCACTCGCTTGGTCTGTGATTCAAGACCTCTCATTCACACACAAACAGACATGCCGGCTACGTTTCCCAAATTCCCAGGCCTTACTCACTAACCAAGGGTCGGAAGCTTCGGTCTCGTGTATACTCATGCAAGACTTACTAGGACCGCCCTGAGAGGTGATCAAGCTCTCGTTGCAACATTCCACAAGTTCTACACTTACTAACTGAGTAGCAAAAGAAATTTCTACTCACTGGATCCGGTACCAAATACAGAAACAGGTCATGGGTTGAATCCCGGACTCCCCTCAGGTTCGGAGGTGTTGGCTGGCTGGAACCAGCAATCTGCCGAGGCGAGAAGGAATCCTCTCCGATGCAAGAGGACCGGTGGCGCCTGAGGCTTCCCCTGCGGTCGGCCAGACACGGCTCCAGCCGGACCAAACCTTGAGGCGGTAATTTGTGGTATATTCACTTGAATACCATCCACTACTCGCACTTCCCGGCCCAATGCACTAAGAAATGAAGCAGCTGAGTGTATACAATAAATAATACCAGGAGTCAGTTGCAGGATCCAAGCCAGTTTAATGTGCACAGGCTCAGACAGGTTCGTGTCCAAAAGGGACTGAGCAATGAAATACAGCAGCAAATTCCTTATATACAATTTTACAATTTGATAACTTTCTATTGGTCCCAACGCCCCTCACACCTATCCAATCAGTGACCCTCTCTGAGCCCCGTTTCTCATTCCCCCTTCTCAAACTGTTCTAACAAAGGCATAGTCTTAGACCTGGTTACATTTCTACTTCAAGGACATTTCTAGCTCTGAGAATGCAAGGACAATTCAAGCACAGAGAACTTGTACAAACTGCAAAGGGGGGGAAGGGGACTTTTAAAAGCAGTTTAAAGCAGATTTTCTAAACTTTGGTTCTTCTCAGCACTGATCCCAGGTGGGGGTTGGAATCCAGGCCTAGTTTGAGGCTAGAGCCTACCACAATATGATCTACAGAACGGCAGGGCCATGTGTAAGCTCATCTGGTTTTGATCTCTTCCCACTAAGTTTGTAATGGTGGCTAAGTGGGAGAGGTTTAAAAGGGTTCAATAGATGACAACAGATGGTTTTCACAAAAAGGAAAAGAAAAATACAATATTAAACCTTGATATTTAGTATGTAGCAATGGTTATTCACCATAATAACAATGAATTATTTTATTGTAAGAATGTGTCTTAAACAGCACTTTTTCTTCTACTTAGCTCTCTGAAGACTATCACTACTTGATGTTACAAGATTGCATCAGATAACACAAGTACACTAAAAAATTTTTTTTTTTAACTGCCTCTAATGTTTCGATTGATTTTTACGTTTTTTGGTGCCCTGAATCCAAATCTGGTAACCAATTTGCTCCATCACGTACAGATTTTTTGCTACATTGGGTTAGCAGTTTGAGGTGAACGTTTCAGATTGAGTGCGATCGAGATAAAAGTTTCTTGGATGAATTCTTTATACTAATTGTTTAGTAGTTATTCAAATAAGAATAAAGAAAATTGTAACAAGGCAGCACATAAGAATAGAGTAATGTCAACAAAACACACTGTGATGGTAGCAAAATTGTCTGCACTTAAAACAGCCACATACATGTGCACAAACACTGAGCATATAAGAGCGAGGTTAGACACAAAGCAAAGCAAAGAAATGTGCAAAAAATGTTGTACAGGTATGTATGTAAGAATAGAAAACGCAAACCGCACCATTGCAATACATGAAGACAAACACCCGATGGTGTGAAAATAAAATTCTAATAAATGAGATCCGACACTGTGGTAATAACTAGCAAATTTTTATTTCAAAGTTTAGTAAAAACACGATATTTGTCAACACAGTTTAGATTTTAAAGTCATTCTTGGGTCAATCAATCTCCTGGTGGGCCCGTTTCTTCTTCCCCCGAATGCTTCTCTTGGTGCGCTGCTTGGCCTATTTTTCATCTGGGGTTTCCCGCAGCAGCAACCAGCAGAAATCAGCCATCATACTGGTGTTCCATCTTCCTTGGTACCTTCTCTCTGCGTCCTTGATGTCCTGGTGAAACCTTTCACCTTGTTCTTCACTGTACGCCCCCAAGTTTTCGGGAAAGTAGTTCACATGGGAGTGCAAGAAATGGACTTTCAGGCTCATGTTACAGCCTTGTTCTTTGAAGGCATTGAGCATCCTGGCAACAATATCCTTATAGTTCTCATCCCGCCTGTTCCCCAAGAATTTGAGAACAACATCCTTGAAGGAATCCCAGGCTTCTTTTTCCTTCTCAGACATCGTTTCAGCGAATGCTCCATCTGAAATGAGTTTCCTTATATCAGGGCCAACAAACACTCCTTCCTTTAGCTTTGCTTCAGAAAGTCGGGGGAACTTTGAGCAAAGGTACCGAAAGCACTCACCATCTTTTGGAAGGGACTTGATGAATTGCTTAATGAGACCCAACTTAATGTGGAGAGGTGGTAATAGAATTTTATCACGAGGTACCAAGCTCTCATGAAGAACATTTTTCTCACCGGGTCTCAAATACTCCCGAATTGGCCAGTCTTTTTTCCCCCAGTGTAGGTCGCGGGCCCGGCTATCCCACAAGCAAAGGAAGCAGGGATATTTGGTGAAACCGGATTGCTGCCCTAATAGCGTGGATAGAATTTTAAAGTCTCCACAAATCATCCACTTATGCTCATCATAACGAATCTTCTGAAGAATCAGGGCCAAATTCTCGTATTTTTCTTGGAGAATAACAGAGAGAGCAATAGGAACTGAAGCGAATGTGTTGCCATTATGAAGAAGAACACCTTTTATGCTGTCTTTTGACGAATCAATGAACAGCCGCCATTCAGCAGGATCATACTTGAGTTTAAACTTTTCCATCACTCCGTATATATCGTTGCAAAATACCAAATCTTCCTCTTTGCTGAAATACTTCAAAAATTGTGTCTCGCGGTTGCGGTACCAATAAAAAGTTGTTCCTGGTGACAATAGATTTTTCTGTTTAAGCCGAGAACCTAGCAGTTGGGCAGCATCTTTTGGGAGTCCTAAATCCCGGACTAAATCATTCAATTCAGCTTGAGAGAAAAGTTCAGGTTTCGGATCTGGTTCAGTTTCAAACTCGGAAGTACTGGACTCATCGGGAAAAGCCATCTGATGAGTCTCATCATGATCAGAACCGTCCACACAAATATGATCCAAAGATTTTGGTGGTTCAGGCACAGGTACTTCGTTGCTATGAGGCATAGGCCTAATTGCTGAGGGAAGGTTGGGGTAACTTATTACGTTCTTATTTTTTAAGTTGTATCCCTTCACAATGCAAGAGCAAAAATAGCAGTCACTGCTGTGGTCTCTTTGTTCACGCCACATCATAGGTATTCCGAAACGAAATGCTTGCTTTTTACCTTTCATCCATAAGCGTAGATCTTCCTCACATGTCTTGCACACTTTGTGAGGAGCCCACGGTTTGTCTTGATCGCCTAACTTCAAACCAAAATAGGCGAAATATACTTTTTTAATAAATGCAGAAATGTTCCTCTGCCGCTTTTTCACAGTATATTCCCCACAAATAAAACAAAAACTGTCCGGAGAGTTGACGCAACCTCTGGCTCTGTGAGCCATCACAAATACACAGCACTGCAAACTAAAACTGTAGTGAACCACTTCGGAATAAAGCTGGATTACGACTGAGCAAACAAAAGGTAATAATGAACTTGCAAGAAACTGAAATTTGACAGGAACGTTCATGTCGCAACCACCGTGTTTGAGCGAGCGAGCGAACGAGGCGAGGCGAACAGGAAAGAACATGCGCCAGCGCGAGTACTGGATTTAGCCCCCCGCCTCCCAATTGTCCTGTTAATGTATAAAATGAATACAAAACACTCTAAAATATCATGAGGGAGTGTTTCTAGTTAGTTAACCATTACAACCTCTATTTTGGGCCAAGAAAATAAACTGCAGTCGGCTAAAAAGAAATTATGTGAACATTCCTTATATGGGTAAGAAATCTAATTTTGCAAGAAAACGTGACGTGATGGAAAATTTTGGCTATTTTTCCTGGATTCAGCACCCCAAAATCTATAGGAATAAGTTGCAAAACTGGAGGCAGTTTTTTGGTAGTGTACCTGTGTAATTAGTAACTATTTTTCCTATTACTTTTATATTTCTATGTTATACTCATATATTTTACAACTCAAGAATTGATACTTTGTGTAACATGTTATCTTCTTTTACAGTTTTAACAATCCCTGACCCAACAAATCAGGTAAGTATGACTTTCTCGTATATGTGTTTATTTGTCTGTCTCTATGGGGGATGTTTACTAAAAACCGCAAAGGTGCGCGCCGCACAATAGCGCACGGAAACGCGGCACCTAAATGCTCTTAAACGCTCTTAAACGCCCCGGACATGTGCGATGAAGCCCCGTGCATGTGCACGACACACTAACGGGCCCCGCACAAATACGGGCCCGCAAATGTCCGATAGAGGCGTGGAAAGGCTAACTGAGGGCGGAGGAAGGCCCCCGAGGGGCGGAGAGACGGGGTTAATGGGCGGGGAAGGGGAGGGGAGAGGCCCCTCGCACAGTTGCGGGGCCGAATTTACAAGTAAAAAATAGTGCGAGTGAAACATTCGCGGTAGAGGGCATTTAAAGGGAAGAGAAACCATTTCCGTCAGCAATGTAGAGCAAAACCGGGGAAACCTGTAAAACGTGAGCAGTGTGATACATGTGCACAGCACAAAAGTGCTATTAAAAATAGAAAATGACCAGCACAAAAATATTAAAAACAGTAAGTCAGCTGGGGAACAGTGATAGCCATGGGCAAATATAACAAATACACCCAGGAAGGTTCCAGAAACAGGAAATGAATGTCGGAAGGGTCAACGGAGCGGAGACCTTTCCAAAAAACATGTCCGTTGTTTGGAGTTGTCCTGGGAATGTTTTATATGGTTGGCCATTAATATCACTGTTGCCCAGCATGGTTATATGTCATCCCCCTCTCTTGTGGTCAATTCCGGGGTTTATTTGCACGTGTGTCACCAGACAGGGTGAATGAGCCCACAGTCAAAATGTGCAGAGCAGGGGTTGAGACTCCATCCTGCAAGGTTAACTATCTCCAGGGACTGCACAGTCTCCGTGGCCACAGTGTGGTGCAGCAGACAGAGCCAGTACCTCTAGGACCAGAGGGCAGAGGTTCAAATCCCAGCTGGGGCACCTGCCAGCCCAGTCCCTATATTTTACCCACCACCAAGCAGAGATAGCACAGACACTCCTGTATTGCAGGGAACATAAGCATAGTGCAAACACCCACATTTTGCCCTACACTGCACACCCCCCATAACAATGAGCCGTACCTACAGCCCAGTCCCACAAATGCAGTCCCGGAGTGCCACAACGCAAGCAGGTCATATGCTGTCCCTGAGAGAAGGACATGCCAGCATGTTGGCGGACGAGGACAGGTGGTGGAGGGGGTAGTGGGTGCTAGCTACAGAAGACAGTGGCCTAGCCATGTGCAGGCTGACACTGTCCACTGCAACAAACAGGCCCTGTGGGATGTACAGTCATGGTCTGCCCAGGGAATACAGCCTATCTATGGTAACACGGTGGTGCAGTGCACACAGACAGTGTATGCAAGAACAGAACGTCACCGGTTCAATGCCCAGCTGGAGTAACCAACAATCCTCTCCACATATTTATCACACACCCACACCGTGGTAGTGAGGACATATGCTACGCATTGGTAATACCCCTCTATTTTACCCCCCTGAGCACAGACACCATGAACTGGTGCATTACCCAGAGCAGAGTCTCCCAAATGCAGTCCTGGAGGGCCACACACCATTCTGGTTCCATGCTGCCCCTAATACAAATGCCAGTGCTGCATATCTATGAAACACCCCCATGGCATGTAGATGTAGCTCATACATATTCATGAGGGACAGCACTAAAATACGAATAGTGTGTGGCATACCAGGACTGGAGTTGGGAACCCCTGCTGTAAAGCAGCAGCCAAGAGGGGCAGACACACCCACACCCACACCCACATGCCCCATTGGCCAATGCCCCCTGGAGAGGCAGGACATTGGGCCCTGCATGCATCTCCCATTACCAGCACCTGCATACCTTAGCAATGCCACCCTATACCTGGGTACACGGTACACAGCCCTCAAATGTTTGCTAGGAGTAATGGTAGATAGACATTCCTACATGAAGCACTGTTTGCTCTCTGAGCAACATCAGAACAAAATACTAATACAGCTGGGGAACACTGATACTATTGATGGGCAAAAACTAAAAACACACCCAGGAAAGCCCCAGTAGAAGGACAGGAGCTGTGGAAGGGGCTATGGAGCGGAGACCTGACCAAAATTCACTTCCGTGTGTCTCAGCTGTCCTGGGAGTGTCTGTTATGGTTGTCCATAAACATCACTGTTGCTCTGCTTGGTTACATGCATTCCCCCTTTGTCGAGGTCAGTTGAGGGAGTTATTTGCACCCTTGTCACCAGACAAGGTGAAAGACCCCACATCACAAATGTGCATAGCAGGCATGTTGACTCTGTTGGTCAGGTCTGCCATCCACAGGGACTGCATTGTCTCTGTGGCCACAGTGTGGTGCAGTGGACAAAGCCAGTACCTCTAGTTTCTGAGGGTCACAGTTTCAAATCCCATCTGGGGCTCCTGCCAACCCAGTCCCCATATTTTACCCACCGCTAAACAGAGAGAGTAAAGACATACATTTATTGCAGAGAATATAAGAATGGTGCACACACACATTTTGTACCCAACACTGCACACACACCATAACAATGGCCATTACCTAGAGCAGAGTCTCCAAAATGCATTCCTGGAGTGCTACAACGCACACATGTCATCAGCTTTTCCAAGATAAGCACATGGCAGCATGTTGCCGGAAGGGTACAGGTGGTGAAGGGGGCAGTGCCTGATAGCCACAGAAGACAGTGGCCTAGCCATGTGCAGGCTGGCACCGTCCACTGCAACAGATAGGCCCTGTCGGATGTACAATCATGGACATCCCAGAAAATCCAGCAAATCTGTGGCAGCACAGGGGTGCACTGCACACAGACAGTGTGTGCAAGAACAGAAGGTCACAGGTTCAAAGCCCTGCCAACCCTGCCCACATATTGTTTCCACAACGAAAATGTGATAGTAAGGATAATCCTTTATTGCTGGGGACATATGCATTGGTCATACGCCTATCTTTCACCCCACTGATCACGGACACCATGACCAGGGGCATAACCTACAGCAGAGTCTCACAAATGCAGTCCTGGGGGACCACACACCATTCCTGTTCCATGCTGCCACGCATAGAAATGTTTGTGTGTCATATCCCTGCACCACCGCCATGGCATTTAGATGTAGCACATGCATATTCATGAGGGACAGCAGGAAAACCAGAACAGTGTGTTGTAATCCTGGCCTACATCTGGGAACCTCTGCTGTAAAGCAGCAACCAACAGGGGCAGACACACCCACACCCACACCCACAGGCCACATTGGCCAATGCCTCCTGGAGAGGCAGGACATTGGGCCCTGCGTGCATCTCACAATACTAGCATGTGCATTCCTTAGCAATGTCACCCTACACCAGGGTATACGGTACACAGCTGTCAAATGCTTGCTATGAGTACTGGCAGATAGATAACCCTACGTTACGCAAATTATGCTCTGTGAGCTCCATCATGACAATTATTCTGTTGTCTGCAGTGGGTGCATCAGGTCTGGTCTCAGACAGTGTTTACCACCCTGGGGAGTGACTCCCAACGGTATTGCGTACCATATCCATGCCTGTACTGTGCCCAGGACTGGTGTGGTGGCCAATGTTGACAAACGCCTCTATAGTAGCACAATGCTGGCATACGTGTGTGAGTGTGTGTCTGTCTATACAGTGTGTGTTGGCTGCAAACACCTTCCACAGCCCACACTGCCAGCACTGTTGCCAGTATTGGCCTGCCAATGTGCATAATGAGCAGCAAGGTACCATGGGTATAGATCAGACAGGGTGGGATGGCCAGGATGCATCTGCACAGGGCAGAGGGCACTGGCTGGGACACTGTAGTGGCTGGCCACCACCCACACAGACAGGGTGGCCTCTGTATGTGCTGCTGGGGTTGTACAACACCCTGACTGTGCAGTGACGACAGCATGGCTAGGCACCCCCATAGTGATAGATAGTATCTCTGTCATGTGATATATATGGGTTGTGGTTTAGGGCCCAGTCACTGACCTATCTGCTGGTGTGCACGGCCATCCTAGTTCTGGGTGCATGCATTTCCAACAGGACCAACTAGCAGACTGTCCTCAGTTGGTTTGTGTCCTGATGGAGTGCTGCGGGAGAATATCAGATAGTGGTGGGGCCCAACGTAGCATATCAAGGCATACTGTCTGTCAGATATTATGTCAGGGATGTGCATGTCTAACAGGACTAACTAGCAGATTGTCCGCAGCTGGTCTGTGTCCTGATGGAGCGCCTTGCAGGGTGCAGTGGCTGATGGCTTGCTGCAGGACAATATCAGATAGTGGTGGGGTGCAACCGAGCACATACAGGCCTAATGTCTGTCAGATATTGTGTTATGGATGTGTATACAGCTGCCATGACTGGCCTGTAGGGTGTCTCTTTCACAGTAGGACTGGGGTTGATGGTCTACTCTGCTGCCACCATTGCAGGGAGGTAGCATTTAGAGAGGAGACCCTGTGTTGCAAACGGGGGGGGGGGGGGGGGAGGAGGGGGACAAATGGTGGTACCTAACCCACCTAGGTATCCATAAGGGGTTCCCCAGACTCAGACCGACAGAGATATCCAAGTTGTTTCTGCAGAAAGAACCTATCTCACAGAGTAATAGTGCATTGGAACTCTACCATGGCCTAAATTTGCCGTGGAGGGTGTTGTGGACCTGGTCCTGGGTGCCTCATCGCACCCTTAGGGTGAGCACAGTACCCGCACAATGTGAGGGTGTGTAGCTACTCTGTGCCAGTACAACACCCACTCAGTACACCCTACCAGGCCGAGTTGATGTGTGGGTGCACACGGGCACATCCCCATACCAGGCCTGGAGCTGTCGGGTTGCAGTCCCCATCCTGTGTGCATCTGTGGACTGGTGATTTGCATGTGCAGTGCATCATGGGCACGGGTGGCCAAACCCTATCCACCTCACAACAGCAGACTGTCTGTGAGGTGACGTGCAGGCTTTCTGCAGCCAGCCATGGCTTTTGCATACAGCTATAGTGCTGTAGTCCAAAGGTTATGTCACTGCCTGTGTAGCCAGAGGATATGGGTTCAAAACCACAGTGTGGTAATGTGATAGGGTTGTCCACAGCATTATCCATCTCAAATCCACCTATTTTTATGCATGATAAAACACCCGCGGCATACTGTACCCATAAGGTGTGTCTGAGGGTGCTTTATAGGGCGCCCCATAGGCCAACTTATGGTTGCCATCCATATAGTGTGCACTATACATTATCCTGTGTGGCAACATATATGGTGCCCTATAGGGGACATTCTAGGGTGCGTTGGCGGACAGTGCACTGTAACATGTGCCCTATGGGCCGCCTTATGTTAACATGCTGTGAGAGTGCGTTTGCTAGTAGTGATACAAAAAGAAAAAAAGCCACCTACACCACAACACAACATAATACATACTGTTTTAGCCAGCCGTGTTCACTGGGCACTGTGAGGTATTGAACCGCTGATCCCTACACCAGTGGTCACTGTTTCAAACATTGTGCTGTGGCTCTGTTCCTGTGCGTGGATATCAGCGAGACCCCTTATGCCGCACAAAACGCCCATAATTAACAGTACGCCGCCCAATGACGCCCATAATAACAGTGCGCCGTCCAAAACGCACAAAATGTACAGTGCGCTGCCCTATGTCGTCCAAATGCTAATATCTCTCGTAAAACATATACCCATCAAAGGTGTTGCTTCAGCTGGGCATTTCCGTTGCACACAATGGGGGATCGAACCCATGGCCCCTGGACCATTGCTCAGTGTCATCACCGTTGTACCACGGCTCTGTTGTTTTGCATGGCCAGCAGCGTGCCACCTAGCCTTTCCACGCGATAATGTAGGCAGCGCACATCGCCGCGCACAAGTCCGGCCGCTTATTCTCGGTGTTTTGTGTGTTACCTACCTGAACTGACCACACCTCATATGCCACATGCCCAGTAATGGGGACCCGCACATATTAGGTGTTTATCAACACACCCCTAAAAGTGTTCATTTCAACATGAGAAATACATCGGTGCTATCTGTGGCTGCAGAGGTCAATAGACATACAGTTGTTCACACACTACCCACTGTGTATGAAAGCAGCGTGCATGTTCAATGTGCATATTCCCCGCACGCAGCCATGCGGAACGTTGCTATGCGCCTATCTCGGTCGCGTAGCCATGCGCCGCGCATGTTCGGCAAACGATGTGCGCAAATGCGGAAGATGAGTTGTGTGCGTCACGGCTGCTACACGTGCAAAAAAGAAAATGGCGCCCCGCACAAGGAAGCCTGCCTTCTCTAGAAGAGAGGTCCGTGAGCTGGCAATACTAATAGGGCCAAAACAGGATAAGCTCTTCCCAGGAGCCTCCAGGGGAAGCGACACTGCAAAGGTGCTGAGGGCCTGGGAACGCATCACACGGCGTTTCAACCGTGTGGCTGAAAACAAACGTGAGGTAAGGGTATGGCAGCATATAACAATAGCCATATACAAACACTGGGGTGATTGTAGGTGACCATGCAGCTGTGTGTAGGTGGTTTACAACAGAAATGTACAGCAGCTACAACCGCATGTAGATATCTCTATGTATCACATCTGAGTAGTATTCCATGTATGCAGGTGTTGCTGGATATGGTCACATAGGGCATGATGCAATCCTGCAGTCATGCAATCTGCATCTGTTGAACAGATAAAACATATTGTAACACAGCTAGGCCAGAGATCTTGCTAAATAGTCTCCGGAAACATCATGTGCTGATGCTGGGGTCTGCATCTGCAGGCTAACACATATGGCCAATCCTTAGTGCTAGCGAAATCTGCATCACATGGTCTGTCTTACACCATGCAGCCCAGGGGTTCTGCGCCAATGTTGTCAAACGCAACTAGCCTATTCACAGGAGCCATGAGAGGCCATCAGAGTTGGCCCTCAATCACCCTGGAGCTATGGGGATCCCCACTAATGTTGCCTAAGCCATCGCCCCTATCCCCTGGAGTACAGAGAACCCTTCAAAGTACACTCACACTCACCCTGCAGATATGGGGATGTTTGCTATGGTGTTTAAACCACCATCCCCATCCCCAGGAGTACAGAGAAGCCTTCAAACTGGGCCCTGTGTCATCCTGTAGATATGGGAATGTCAAATACTGTTGTTTAACCCATCCCCCTTATCCCCAGGAGTACAGAGAAGCCCTCAAAGGGGGCCCCCTGTCATCCTGTAGATATGGGAATGTTTACTAATGCTGTTTAACCCCACATCCCCATCCCCAGGAGTACAGAGAGGCCCTCAAACTGAGCCCTGTGTCATCCTGTAGATATGGGAATGTCAAATACTGTTGTTTAACCCATCCTCCCAATCCCCAGGAGTACAGAGAAGCCTTCAAACTGGGCCCTGTGTCATCCTGTAGATATGGGAATGTCAAATACTGTTGTTTAACCCATCCTCCCACTCCCCAGGAGTACAGAGAAGCCTTCAAACTGGGCCCTGTGTCATCCTGTAGATATGGGAATGTCAAATACAGTTGTTTAACCCATCCTCCCAATCCCCAGGAGTACAGAGAAGCCTTCAAACTTGGCCCTGTGTCATCCTGTAGATATGGGAATGTCAAATACTGTTGTTTAACCCATCCTCCCAATCCCCAGGAGTACAGAGAAGCCTTCAAACTGGGCCCTGTGTCATCCTGTAGATATGGGAATGTCAAATACTGTTGTTTAACCCATCCTCCCAATCCCCAGGAGTACAGAGAAGCCTTCAAACTGGGCCCTGTGTCATCCTGTAGATATGGGAATGTCAAATACTGTTGTTTAACCCATCCTCCCAATCCCCAGGAGTACAGAGAAGCCTTCAAACTGGGCCCTGTGTCATCCTGTAGATATGGGAATGTCAAATACTGTTGTTTAACCCATCCTTCCAATCCCCAGGAGTACAGAGAAGCCGTCAAACTGGGTCCTGTGTCAGCCTGTAGATATGGGAATGTCAAATACTGTTGTTTAACCCATCCCCCTTATCCCCAGGAGTACAGAGAAGCCCTCAAAGGGGGCCCCCTGTCATCCTGTAGATATGGGAATGTTTACTAATGCTGTTTAACCCCACATCCCCATCCCCAGGAGTACAGAGAGGCCCTCAAACTGAGCCCTGTGTCATCCTGTAGATATGGGAATGTCAAATACTGTTGTTTAACCCATCCTCCCAATCCCCAGGAGTACAGAGAAGCCTTCAAACTGGGCCCTGTGTCATCCTGTAGATATGGGAATGTCAAATACTGTTGTTTAACCCATCCTCCCAATCCCCAGGAGTACAGAGAAGCCTTCAAACTGGGCCCTGTGTCATCCTGTAGATATGGGAATGTCAAATACTGTTGTTTAACCCATCCTCCCAATCCCCAGGAGTACAGAGAAGCCTTCAAACTGGGCCCTGTGTCATCCTGTAGATATGGGAATGTCAAATACTGTTGTTTAACCCATCCTCCCAATCCCCAGGAGTACAGAGAAGACTTCAAACTGGGTCCTCTGTCATCCTGTAGATATGGGAATGTCAAATACTGTTGTTTAACCCATCCTCCCAATCCCCAGGAGTACAGAGAAGCCTTCAAACTGGGCCCTGTGTCATCCTGTAGATATGGGAATGTCAAATACTGTTGTTTAACCCATCCTCCCAATCCCCAGGAGTACAGAGAAGCCTTCAAACTGGGTCCTGTGTCATCCTGTAGATATGGGAATGTCAAATACTGTTGTTTAACCCATCCTCCCAATCCCCAGGAGTACAGAGAAGCCTTCAAACTGGGCCCTGTGTCATCCTGTAGATATGGGAATGTCAAATACTGTTGTTTAACCCATCCTCCCAATCCCCAGGAGTACAGAGAAGCTTTCAAACTGGGTCCTGTGTCATCCTGTAGATATGGGAATGTCAAATACTGTTGTTTAACCCATCCTCCCAATCCCCAGGAGTACAGAGAAGCCTTCAAACTGGGCCCTGTGTCATCCTGTAGATATGGGAATGTCAAATACTGTTGTTTAACCCATCCTCCCAATCCCCAGGAATACAGAGAAGCCTTCAAACTGGGTCCTTTGTCATCCTGTAGATATGGGAATGTCAAATACTGTTGTTTAACCCATCCCCCTTATCCCCAGGAGTACAGAGAAGCCCTCAAAGGGGGCCCCCTGTCATCCTGTAGATATGGGAATGTTTACTAATGCTGTTTAACCCCACATCCCCATCCCCAGGAGTACAGAGAGGCCCTCAAACTGAGCCCTGTGTCATCCTGTAGATATGGGAATGTCAAATACTGTTGTTTAACCCATCCTCCCAATCCCCAGGAGTACAGAGAAGCCTTCAAACTGGGCCCTGTGTCATCCTGTAGATATGGGAATGTCAAATACTGTTGTTTAACCCATCCTCCCAATCCCCAGGAGTACAGAGAAGCCTTCAAACTGGGCCCTGTGTCATCCTGTAGATATGGGAATGTCAAATACTGTTGTTTAACCCATCCTCCCAATCCCCAGGAGTACAGAGAAGCCTTCAAACTGGGTCCTGTGTCATCCTGTAGATATGGGAATGTCAAATACTGTTGTTTAACCCATCCCCCTTATCCCCAGGAGTACAGAGAAGCCCTCAAAGGGGGCCCCCTGTCATCCTGTAGATATGGGAATGTTTACTAATGCTGTTTAACCCCACATCCCCATCCCCAGGAGTACAGAGAGGCCCTCAAACTGAGCCCTGTGTCATTCTGTAGATATGGGAATGTCAAATACTGTTGTTTAACCCATCCTCCCAATCCCCAGGAGTACAGAGAAGCCTTCAAACTGGGCCCTGTGTCATCCTGTAGATATGGGAATGTCAAATACTGTTGTTTAACCCATCCTCCCAATCCCCAGGAGTACAGAGAAGCCGTCAAACTGGGTCCTGTGTCATCCTGTAGATATGGGAATGTCAAATACTGTTGTTTAACCCATCCCCCTTATCCCCAGGAGTACAGAGAAGCCCTCAAAGGGGGCCCCCTGTCATCCTGTAGATATGGGAATGTTTACTAATGCTGTTTAAACCCCCCACATCCCTATCCCCAGGAGTACAGAGAGGCCCTCAAACTGTGCCCGGTGTCATCCTGTATATATTGGAATGTCATATTCTGTTGTCTAACCCATCCTCATTATCCCCAGGAGTTCAGTGAGGCCTTCTTACTTGGCCCTGTGTCATCATGTTGATATTGGAATGTCAAATACTGTTGTTTTAACCCATCCTCCCAATCCCCAGGAGTACAGAGAAGCCTTCAAACTGGGCCCTGTGTCATCCTGTAGATATGGGAATGTCAAATACTGTTGTTTAACCCATCCTCCCAATCCCCAGGAGTACAGAGAAGCCGTCAAACTGGGTCCTGTGTCATCCTGTAGATATGGGAATGTCAAATACTGTTGTTTAACCCATCCTCCCAATCCCCAGGAGTACAGAGAAGCCTTCAAACTGGGCCCTGTGTCATCCTGTAGATATGGGAATGTCAAATACTGTTGTTTAACCCATCCCCCTTATCCCCAGGAGTACAGAGAAGCCCTCAAAGGGGGCCCCCTGTCATCCTGTAGATATGGGAATGTTTACTAATGCTGTTTAACCCCACATCCTCATCCCCAGGAGTACAGAGAGGCCCTCAAACTGAGCCCTGTGTCATCCTGTAGATATGGGAATGTCAAATACTGTTGTTTAACCCATCCTCCCAATCCCCAGGAGTACAGAGAAGCCTTCAAACGTCGCCATGTGTCATCCTGTAGATATGGGAATGTCAAATACTGTTGTTTAACCCATCCTCCCAATCCCCAGGAGTACAGAGAAGCCTTCAAACTGGGCCCTGTGTCATCCTGTAGATATGGGAATGTCAAATACTGTTGTTTAACCCATCCTCCCAATCCCCAGGAGTACAGAGAAGCCTTCAAACTGGGCCCTGTGTCATCCTGTAGATATGGGAATGTCAAATACTGTTGTTTAACCCATCCTCCCAATCCCCAGGAGTACAGAGAAGCCTTCAAACTGGGCCCTGTGTCATCCTGTAGATATGGGAATGTCAAATACTGTTGTTTAACCCATCCCCCTTATCCCCAGGAGTACAGAGAAGCCCTCAAAGGGGGCCCTCTGTCACCCTGGAGATATGGGAATGTGTGCTAATGTTGTTTAACCCATCCTCCCAATCCCCAGGAGTACAGAGAAGCCTTCAAAGGGGGCCCTCACCCACCCTGGTGATATGGTGGAGTGTGCCTATGCTGTTTAATCCATTCTCCCCATCTACAGGAGTCCTGACACCTGTGTATGGTTGTCATTTAAACGACCTGTAGGACTTGAAGGACTGGAAAGGGGGGCTGTTACTTCTGGAGAGAAATCTGAAATTGTGAGTATATACTTCTGGGAATTTTTCTGAAAAAAATTTTTCTTTTAACGCTAATTAATCTGTGAACCCACTATTTTTTTTTTTGTTAAATCAGTCAGGGCCTAGTAGCAACAGTTTAAGATTAAATTTAAAAACACAGAAGAGAACTTTCTGGTTACCTTTCATACCCAGTAGACAGCTGTAGTTTAAATTTCATAGTCACTCAGGGCCTAGCATCAGCAAAGTACTTTTAGTTTCAAATTAAAACACAGAAGAGAGCTTTCTGGTTAAATTTAGAATCCAGCAGAGAGCTTGTAGTTTAAATTTCATAATAGGTTAGAGCCTAGTAGCAGCAAAGAGCTATAATTTAAATCAAATCAGAATATAGTTTTCCTCAGCAGCACAGGACAAGGTACTGTGTAGCAGCCCTTTTTTAATAAGTGTTATATCCCTCCCTCCCTCCCCACACCCTCCCTCCCCTGGGAAAATCACAGCTTTATAGGTACTTGCACAACTTAAAAGACAGGAGGTGCTCTCAGGTGAAGCTCATTACCCAAATCAGTCATACACCAAGGACCTGAGATTAATTAAGCTTCAGGTGAACAAGGTATATTAAACTTCTTAGGTACTGTTTTAGTGGTATAAATATCCATTGCACCCTTTAGTACATATAGAACTTAAAGATCTAAACACAAACTTAAAACTAAGATGCAGACAGCAGTCCAGCAGCGGGATGTGGGCTTTCCAGTCTTTTGCATTGAGTGTCACATGTATGATTTTCTCCCAGCTGGTGAGAGGTCTTACGTGTGCACTAGGTGCAAGGAGCTCTCTGCTCTCAGGGAACGAGTCCGTTCTCTAGAGGCTAGAGTAGCAGACTTGGAAAACATAAGACAGACAGAGAGGTACATAGACGAGACCTACAGGGATATAGTCCTGAAGTCCCACCTCCAGTCTGGCAGCATCCCTGTTGCCATGGAGGAGAGAGGTCACGTGACAGGAGAGCATCACCCTGGTGTGGCAGGAAGTGATCCTGTAACTAGGACCTGTCCTCCAGGTGATGTAAACCCCTCTCGCACCGAGGAGGTTTCTCCAGGGCCAAGTGCCCATGCGGGAAGGGTTAGGACAGCAGTTATAGTTGGTGATTCGATCATTAGGCATGTAGATAGCTGGGTGGCTGGTGGACGTGAGGATCGCCTGGTAACATGCCTGCCTGGTGCGAAGGTAGCGGACCTCACACGCCACCTAGATAAGGTCTTAGATAGTGCTGGGGAGGAGTCTGCTGTCTTGGTACATGTTGGTACCAATGACATAGGAAAATGTGGTAGGGAGGTTCTGGAAGCTAAATTTAGGCTTTTAGGTAGGAAGTTGAAATCCAGAACTTCCAGGGTAGCATTCTCCGAAATGCTTCCCGTTCCACGCGCAGGACCCAATAGGCAGGCAGAGCTCCGGAGTCTCAATGCGTGGATGAGACAATGGTGCAGAGATGAGGGGTTCGGATTTGTTAGGAACTGGGGAACATTCTGGGGAAAGGAGGGGCTCTTCCGAAGGGATGGGCTTCACCTTAACCGGGATGGAACCAGGCTGCTGGCATTAACCTTTAAAAAGGAGATAGAGCAGCTTTTAAACTAGATAATAGGGGAAAGCCGACAGTCGCCCAAGAGCGCATGGTTCGGAAGAATGTATCCTTGAAGGATACTACAAAAAGCAGAGAGGTTCCAAAAAAGAGTAAAGTAACCCAAATGCCCTCGAGTATGGAGCAGACAGAACTTAAAAATCCCAAATTACCCATGTCTACCAATAGCCAAATTAATATGAATAAAATACAGTCTCTAAAATGCTTGTATGCAAATGCTAGAAGTCTACAAAACAAGATGGGAGAGTTAGAATATATAGCACTAAACGAGAGGTTAGATATGATTGGAATATCAGAGACATGGTGGAAGGAGGACAACCAGTGGGACACTGTGATACCTGGGTACAAACTATATCGAAATGATAGAGCTGATCAAATTGGTGGAGGGGTTGCGCTCTATGTTAGAGAGGGCATTGAGTCAGAAAGGATTAAAGTTTTGCAAGAAACAAAATTTGCTGTAGAATCTCTATGGATTGAAATTCCATGTAAAAAGGGGAAGGCGATGGCAGTGGGGGTGTACTATCGTCCGCCTGGCCAGAATGAACAAATGGATGATGAAATGCTCAAAGAAATCAAGGAAGCTAGCAAAAGTTACAGTGCAGTAATAATAATGGGTGATTTCAATTACCCCGGCATCGACTGGGTCAGTGTCACAACAGGACATGCTAGGGAGATAAAGTTCCTAGATGAAATAAATGACTGCTTCTTGGAGCAGCTGGTTCATGAACCGACCAGAGGGGAAGCAATATTAGACCTAGTCCTTAGTGGAACACCAGATGTAGTGCAAGAGATAAGGGTGTTGGGGCCACTTGGCAATAGTGATCATAGCATGATCGCCTTTGATTTAATTAGTGGAGGAGGGATAGTAAGGAAATCCACAGTACTACCCTTTAACTTTCGAAAGGGAGACTATGATAGAATGAGGAAAACAGTTAAGAAAAAACTAAAAGGAGCAGTTGCAAAGGTTAAAGACGTACATCAAGCTTGGGTGTTGTTGAAAAATACTATCTTGGAAGCCCAGACCAGCTGTATTCCACGCTTTAAGAAAAGTGGAAGGAAGTCCAAAAAATTGCCAGCATGGTTTAAAGCTGAGGTCAGAGAGGCTGTTGTTGCCAAAAAAGCATCTTTCAAGAAATGGAAAAAAGAGCCAAATGATGAAACCTGGAAACAGCACAAGCACTGGCAAGTCAAATGCAAGGCATTGATAAGGCAGGCAAAGAGAGAATTTGAGAAGCAGCTTGCTGCGGAAGCAAAAACGCGAAATAAAGACTTTTTCAAGTACATTCGTAGCAAAAAACCCGTGAGAGAGTCAGTTGGTCCATTAGATGATAAAGGGGTTAAAGGAGCACTAAGAGGCGACAAGGCGATAGCGGAGAGACTGAATGAATTCTTTGCTTCGGTCTTTACTGAGGAAGATGTAGGGATGTTACCCACGACTGAAGTGGTATTTAAAGGTGTGGAAGAATTGAAGGAAATATCGATACATCGGGAAGATGTCTTACAACTATTAGATAAACTGAAGAGTAGCAAATCACCTGGGCCGGATGGTATACATCCAAGGGTGTTGAAAGAACTGAAATTTGAGATTGCAGACCTGCTACCAGTAATCTGTGAACTATCATTAAAATCATCTCTAATACCTGAGGATTGGAGGATCGCCAATGTAACACCAATTTTTAAAAAGGGTTCGAGGGGTGATCCGGGAAACTACAGACCGGTGAGCCTGACATCAGTACCGGGAAAAATGGTAGAAACCATCATAAAGAATAAAATTACTCAGCATATAGATAGTCATGACCTAATGGGAGACAGCCAACATGGCTTTAGACAAGGAAGATCTTGTCTTACTAATCTGTTATGTTTTTTTGAAGGAGTGAATAAACAGGTGGACAAAGGTGAGTCGGTTGATATTGTGTATCTGGACTTTCAGAAAGCCTTTGACAAGGTCCCTCATGAGAGACTTTTGGCAAAACTAAAGAGTCATGGGATAGGAGGCAGTGTACTACTGTGGATCAGGAACTAGTTAAAAGATAGAAAGCAGAGGGTAGGGCTAAATGGCCAATTTTCCCAATGGAGAAAGGTGAATAGTGGTGTACCCCAGGGATCTGTGCTGGGTCCGCTGCTTTTTGACATATTCATAAATGACCTGGAAAGTGGAATAACGAGTGAGGTTATCAAATTTGCTGATGACACAAAACTATTTAAAGTTGTTAAAACCCAGGAGGATTGTGGAAAATTGCAAGAGGATCTTGATAAATTGGAAGACTGGGCATCAAAATGGCAGATGAAATTTAATGTGGAGAAGTGCAAGGTTATGCACCTAGGGAAGAACAACCCAAACTATGGTTACACGATGCAAGGTTCCAGATTAGGAACCACCACCCAAGAAAAAGATTTAGGCGTCCTTGTGGATACCATGTTAAAACCCTCGGCCCAGTGTGCAGTGGCGGCCAAGAGAGCAAATAGAATGCTAGGTATGATAAGGAAAGGAATGGAAAATAAAACAAAAGATATTATAATGCCTCTATATCGTTCCATGGTGAGACCGCACCTTGAATATTGTGTGCAATTCTGGTCGCCATATCTTAAAAAGGATATAGCAATTTTAGAAAAGGTTCAGAGAAGAGCCACCAAAATGGTAAAGGGGATGGAAGGCTACTCCTATGAAGAAAGGCTAAAAAGGTTGGGGCTCTTTAACCTGGAAAAGAGACGGCTGAGGGGAGATATGATAGAAGTCTATAAATTAATGAACGGAGTGGAACGGGTAAACGTAGATCGATTGTTTACCTTATCAGAATATAGAAAGACTAGGGGACATGCAATGAAGCTACAGGGTAAACTATTTAAGACTAATAAAAGAAAATATTTTTTCACTCAACGTGTAATCAAACTCTGGAATTTGTTACCGGAGGATGTAGTAAAGGCTGTTAGTGTAGCTGGGTTTAAAAAAGGTTTGGACAAGTTCCTGGAGGAAAGGTCCATAAACCATTATTAAGAAGGGACCCAGGATATCAATGCTTGAACCAATACAAGCATTGTGGAACCTGTGTCCCTTGGGGAAACTGCTAGGTACGTATGACCTAGATTGGCCACTGTTGGAAACAGAATACTGGGCTTGATGGACCTTGGTCTGACCCAGTATGGCATATCTTATGTTCTTATGTTCTTATGACCTACGTAGATGATGCATTTCCCTGCTAAGGTGCTGTAGAACACACAACACCCATGGGGCTGGAAAGCGGACTGTAACGGAGGGTATGTCTGTCACACATGTATATCAGCTATGTTGGATAGTCTACACATCTCATACAGTCTATGGGTCTGTGAGCTTCACAACACACAGCAGGGGATAGGCAGCAGACAGATGGTGGTCACAATATTCTATGTCCATGTCGTGCAATCACGTGTTTAGGCCGGAATGTTGTTTCCCCAACCTATGTTTGCATATCCACAGGTGGAGGACCTGAGGAAGAAGGCCCGTGAACTGAGGCTGTACCACCCGGAGTATCTTGAGCGTTTCAGCAGGGGGCCGGGACAACACCAAGATGGTGAGTTATCCCAGGAATAACTTTCATCAACAAATGTCACATTGACCTACCAGCTGGTGTGTTACCTGCATATGTACAGGTGTTATGTGACACACATGGACGGCCTGTAATGTATGTAATCTTTCCCATATATAGACCACAGCAGTGATGGACCCGGAGACTCCCCACCCACCCTCAGACGGCCCACCACACGCCGTGGACGGGAGAGAGAGGTGGCAGAGGTGCAGGAGGAGGAGGAAGAGGTGGAGGCGCAGGTGTCGGATCTGCAGACAGAGGATGTGGAGGGGTCAGAGGATGCAGATGAGGAGGAGGGGCCCAATGAGGACGATGTGGTGCTGGTGCAGGACTCTGACGTGGAGGGGGAAGATGGGGAGGAGGGGAATGTGGGCCACCATTCACCAGCGGATGGGCATGTTGTGCAAGGTGTGGGGGATGCGGGGGAGGGGGGGTGGGGGGGCATGGTGGGGATGTCCCTGCGGGGGTGTTAGCATGGGTGGAGGGGGTGTTGGGGGGGAGTTTGGGGGGGGGAACAGGCAGGGCGGGGGGTTTGGGGGAACACCGCACAGCACAGTCTCTGTGGACCCCCGTCAGACACCACAGGCAGGAACATGGGACAGACATCGTAGTGTCACCGCGCCATCCACTGCCACCAACATATCACATGCACATGCCAGCACACAGACCACCGAGACTGTTTGTCTGTGTGCTGGCAGGTGTATGCACGATGTGTTGGTGGCAGTGGATGACGTGAGACGCGACATCCGTTTGGTGTATCATGCACTGCAGTGTCTGACGGGGGCTGTCCAGCAGGTGAACGCTGATGTTGCACAGCTGCAACATCAACATTCATCTGCTGGAGACCGTCACAGGCAGCATTGATGGCACCTGTGACGGCCACATGTGGCCTGTGCTGTGCTGTGTTACACAAACATACAGGCTGTGGGTGTTTGTTGTATGGCATGTTGCCATTTTGTTTTTACGTTACTCCAATTAAAGTTGGACGTTGTTTTCTGGACACAATGGTCATGTGTTTCCCTTACACACTCACCATGGATGTAAGCATGGGATATGTATGTGGAACAGGATATGCATTGACAGTTGACATGGATGTCATATGTGGACTTGCTCTAAATGCATTCATGGGGTCCTATCCATGTGTGCGGGTGTGTGACACCTTGGTAGGCGTATGCGTTGTTGCGTCGGAAGGGATTCCCGGGAACATCCATGTCACATGGGTGGGCGTGACATCCACAGATCTGTCAGTGGTCATATGGCAAACACATATGCATGCCACCCATGTCTGTCAATGCCACATGCATGCCATGGTGTTGTTTGCGCAGCCATGTTATCAGTGTTCCAGCCAGGGGCAATGGTCACACATATGCGATCAATGTATGGTGTATAAGGGTATGCAAATATTGATGGGTGTGAGTAGTCATCATGCAAACCCTGAGCAGTTCCCCAGCCACCACATCGAGGTGTGTGTAACGGGGCATGCTACAGCCAAGGGCCAATGAACACACTCTGTGCAGGTGACACACGACAAGTGGTGCCATCTGTGTAGATGTACCTGCCACTTCAAACAGGACAACAGGAAACTGCTTGGGTGCTGGTCAGATGTTCAGCAGCAAAACATGCATGCACACACTACATAGGGGAGCACAGGGACAATGATTGTATGCACACGTTGCAGCTATGTAATCATATACATTTATTCACACAGATTTACATTTTCCGCCGTGGCCTCCCACGTCTGGGCCGTCCCAGTTCCCCCTCCCCTGTTGGGGCACGCCCCTGCTGTGCATGTGGTGGTGGTGGAGGTGGTTCCGAGCGTTGCAGCAAACCAACGATGCTCTCCAGGGCCACAGCAATTCGTTCTGATGGCATGGCTCTCACATCATCACGCAATCCCCTAAGTTCCTGCCGTAACAGGTCCACAGAATTGCAAATAGCTGCAGCTGCCTGACGATTGCCTGTGGGTGGAACAAAGGGTGGCCATGAGACACATCCCGAGTAAACAACCATCACATACAACAATGTTACGTATGTAGCACCACATACTCCTTGTGATTGGACATTCCATATTGAATACATGGACATATTAGCAGAAAAACCTTGTCAGCAATTATACTGTCCCAGCCACACACAGCACATTGCTCAGTTGTGTGATGTGGGGGTGAACACAGGTATACACTGGATGCGCAAAAACGCCCACATAATGCGTACTTTACAATAGGCCCAGGAACAGATAGCAGACACATGTCCACTTTGTACGGGGGTGCAGCAAGTGCGCTGGACAACATCCACACCTGGGGAGTTGCATTGGTGATGCTGTTTGTTTGAGGACAACTAGGCCAGGTGGCGCCACACCTGTATTAATATGTGCAGCATGGACAGGTCACAAATCAAGCAGATGTGACTCTGCAAGATGTGCTGGCAGCACCAGCATTAGCAGCCTTACATGGCCAGGTCCACTGATGACACATGTGTCTCTGAACACAGAGGTTTACTTGCACCTAGGGCCAACAGAGAAAAAGGTCTCATAACAATGCACGTACACCTCCATACACATGTGGAGGTTGTGGACAGAGCATGGGTAGCACCAGATGATGCAGCACAGGGGACAGACGGCACGATTGAACACACCTGGTTATGATGTGCAAACACCTGCACATGATAGCCACTAGGGATGTGTGCTTAGGGACAGAGCTGGGGGGGGGATGTGTGACCCAGGTTGGCAGCAGGGGTATCACCTGTGTGGTGTATATTCATTCCAAGAACAAAAGGGGCCAGGAGCTGAGCTGTGTGATCAGGTGTGTGGGTCCCAACCCATGGTATTGTGAAAGACATTGTTAGATCTAGAGAGGAATGGCACATGCGGATAGCCCTGTCTGGATGTCTAGCAGCATACCTTTGTATTGTACATACAGTGAGTCTGCAAGGACCTGTAGGCCACCCAAACCATACCTACATGACCAGTCGCCCTGTCAGTTCTGTACACTGTGCAATATGTGTGTCAACACACATTTGAACTGCTAATGCCACATCGTATGATTGTTTTGCACCAGAAACACAGACTGTAGGGTATGGGGTCGTTGTGACATAGCAGTACACACACTGTTCAGGTTTGCATATGGTAGGTCGGATTCGCAATGGACTAGGGGACATTGGGCATTGTTACACCTGGCACACGCCTGTGCTGCTGTGATGAGGCTGGCTGTTGCTGTTCCAATTGGCGTATTGAGGTTTTGACCCATAACATGCTGCAACATAAACAACATCTCACTTATGTGTGCATCTGTAGGTGTGAATGTACCATAGGCTGTTATGTTGTGCGGCACAGTGCGATGAGCTAACATACACTGTGCCGTTCTGTTGTTCAATATGTCTACAGTCTACGGTAGGCAGACATGTCACAGCTGTGTATGGTATTCTCTGACATCCACCACACCCCCCCAAACAGGGTCTAATGGTTTGTGTGTGGTGGTTGTGCCAGACCTTGGCCAGGCCTCTCATCTGTGCGCATGTGTGTGGGGACACATCTTTGCACGCCTTAATAACCACGTCATGACTGAGTGCACAGAATGTGTGTCTCTGATTAAGATCAACATCAACACATATTTGTTAAACTGTACATGTTATGCTGTATGTCAGCATTGCAGAGGTGCTAGGTTATGTTCCAGTGAAGTTACTGTGTTGCACATACGGAATCCTGACATGTGGTATAGTGTTATGTCATGTAGGTAGGCCGGCCATTGTGTGGAGTGGATCACATATAAGATACTCCCATACGATGCACAGCTGATATTGTATGAACACTCAGCATGCAAAACATTGGGGGTAACAAAGTTTTGCACCCACCTTCTGCATCTTGACGTGCAGATCTGCCATGTGCTCTCAGCTGTGCCAGCAGCACATCCTCCCCACACACCTCCTGGCTTGTTGGATGTCTTGCGGCTGGTGAATGAGAACCCATCGTCGTATGGCGCATCATGTCTGCCTCCACGGGCCCCTCGGCAGAGGTTATGCTGTCACCAGACACACCAACCTGTGGATCCTCCATGATGTGTGTCGCACGCATCGCAGCCCCCTCCGCCACCTCCTCCTGCTCCTCCTCCTCCTCCTCTCCCCCCTCCTCATGTGTCATCATTGTACTGTAGCCACCTGTATTGTGGGCACAAGATGACAACACACATATGACTGTGCAATACAGCTACGTATACGTGTGTGTTGCAGAATACACATACCTGCTGGTGTGGGGACCCAACACGTGTGCTACAGACAGGGCCCCCTGCACACTCACATACCTGTCTCTCTGCAACATGTACCTGTACCAGGGAAACAGGTGTGTGTGTACCCTCTGCACACCTTGTGTGTTTGCCATGCCTCTGAGTCTGCTCTAATTGTGCATTTAGCCCCCACCCCATTTCTCAAACCACCTGGCCAACATATGTACACACACGGATGCACATAACTGACAGGTACACCTGTAATTGCATACACCGGTGTGGGTGTGCCTGCCATCTTGAAGGGCATATCACATTGGGACATACTGTCATCACAGTGCTCCATGTGTTTGTCTCCAACATACAATGGAGGTAGCTACCAATGTAAATCAACACTGGGCCATTGACAGGCACATGCAGCACTGTGCGTATAGTATGGCACATAAACATTCACATCTCACAGGCCACTGCAATATGACAGCTGAGGAGAGGCAGTGTTGTGGGTGGAGGTAAGGGGTTGTTAGACGTAGACATGTCTGGGACAGGTTGGGGGACTGATAGGATGAGGGACACATGCTGAATGTGTCCCTGGAACATGGCAACAGAACATGGAGACACAGGCCAATACACAGATGTCTGCAGCTCTGAGGATGTACAACATGTTTAACTCAGGACAGATGTCATCGTCCCAACACAGGCCATGTTTTCATGTCCCCACAGGGTCAGGTGTTGTATGACACATCTGCCCTTACCCCATGGGCATACGTGTATCACTGCACCTTGACAAGTCATTGTCAGACACATGTGATAGGGAAGGTTACCAGACACCATGCTGCACTCGGTACCTGCTGTGATGCCAGGCGTACATGCACTGCTCTTGAGATACGCTCCTTATGTCATACACTGTGGTCTCTCAGTCCTTTCCAACAGTCACATATGTCCACATTTGCTTGCCGTGTGCACATGTGACTGTGAGGTGACAGACGGCGATAGCACAGTCACAGATCTAACGCGTTGTGTGATGTGCATGACCTCTACGCCTGCCAGATCTGCAGTGTCCAACTGCTCCATATTGTGGAGTGACCTACCCTGTCACACACTGTGTAACGTTAGTGGGCAAGGTGTAGTCCCACTGGTATTTTGGAGGGGGAGGAGCATCTTATAGGGACACCTATTGCCCCCGTGGCTGACACCACAACCCAGCCTATGTTGGCTACGTGACATATGTCTTTGAGAACACTATTCAGCTGTCCCCCTGTGTATTGCACCTCCTGGTATTGGCTTGATGTAACCTTTGGGGTGTGAGTGTTCTGTTTCTGTTTCACAGAACAGGGTATGAAGGTGTAGAGCACACACCTCTGACAGCAGCATAGTTAAATGCTAGCACAGTTACATACCTGTAAAAGGTGATCTCTGGGAAAAGCAGGAATCAGTCTCCACATATGGGTACATCGGCAACCAATGGAGCCTGCACAGGAATACCTACCCGTTTCCAAACAGTAAGCCTTGGGCAGCATACCTGGGGCCTGTACACTGACGTCCCGCCCTCTCCAGAGCCTCTCTCCATTAGGGTTCCCAAGCTGAGACAAGGGTGAGTTGCGAATAGGAGGATAGCTGAAAGAATAAAACTCATGGGGGAGCTGGGAGGGTTGTCCAGACTACTACGTGCTGTTCACAGACATCACCTGTTACACCTAGCTCCGGAAACAAGCAGGAATGTGTGTTCACATATGTGGACTCCCTAGCTATGGAGGCCAGGGGAAGCTCCCTGAGATTTGCAGTGCCGAGGCACAGGTGGGCATCAGTCCCTCACGTATCTCCACCATCCCATGTGGGATGGAGGGTGGGATTTGGGATGAATGGACCTTCAATGAAAGACAAACAACTCACCGAAGGACTACTGGGGGGGGGGGAGTCCGCAGTATGCATGATAAGTGCATTACATATATCAAATGAACTCACATATATAATGTTTACGGACTGGATTTTAGGGGTGGAGGGCAGGATGGGGTCTGCTGGATACGTAGTGACGGGATTGTCACGGCGACATCACAGCAGTGGGGATGACGGGCCTACCTGGAGCAAGCAGGTGATCCAGGTGTCAACTGGTTTGGATTGTGATGGCACGTCCCCAATGGCAAGCGTTATGGGACACAGCTGGGACCTTCTGGAGACCCATCCTCCGAAATAATTAGGTATGACAGACGCAGACCGACCGACTGAGACACCTATCCCAGTCCTTGCGGGGAGAGCGGTTTTGGGGGTAACCGCATTCCCTAGTAACATAGATGTGTCATCAAAAGGGAATACATGTACACTGTCTGTCCAAGCTGCTAAGAGATATGAAAGACATATACGCACGAAGCTTCAAGGGTAGGGAAACCTAAGTAGACATGGATGCTGATAGCATCATACTGCATCATAGTGCATAACAGGCTCTTCATACTGAAGAATAGTGTGCGGATGGGGATATACACTGTCTGATACGTCAGTCAGTTCACTCTCTTACATGGACAGTGAGGTGAACGTATGTAACATATATCAATCCCTACGAGGTATCCCCACAGACACATATCTAGGTACAGATATATGCACATATCTGTATTTCAGGATATGTTTGGAGACATGTGTGGACATATATACATAGGCAGCTATATTTATATGTTTGTATATAATGTTCATAATAAAACACATATCTATATGTATCCATCTATCAATCTATCTATCTATCTATATCTCTCTCTATCTCTATCTCTATATCCATATATATCTATGTATAGCTAGATCTATATCTATATCTATTATACACACATTTATCTCTATATATATGTGGGCCATGAATATGCACCGGCAGCAAATTGACATATGTATGTAGATTTATGAGGACCTATTCACATACATGACTATATTCTTGACGACACATGTCTGCCACTGAGCCCCACAGTTAGTTTGGGATGGGGTATGTGAGTGTGAGACATTCTATTCGTAACAGGAGGCCAAGCCCACCTGACAGATACAATGATCATCAATCTCCATGGCATACAGGGATGCAGTATTGCAAACAGCGAATCACCAGGATGGTTGCGTGACAACAGGGGATAAGCCCAGTCTGTGCAGACATGGCTAACATCTGTTAGATATCTAACATGGCAAAGGTACAGAAATCCAGCCGACGGATACCAAGGGGACACATTGGAGGGATATGGCAGTACTATGCGTTCCCAGTAGCCGTGGATAGTCATGCATGAACGTTCCACCCTCTATACAATACAAAACCAGAGGTTGCAGTAAACCCACACAGACCTCTGATGGGGTCATAAACCTTGTCTAGCCATATAGCGTCGCCCTATGAGGATGGTGTTCGCTCTATATCAGGGCCCTCATAGTGGATGGGCTCTCTGAGAGTGCAGAGAGCATATGGAGTTTGAATTTGAATGAACTGTCTGTAAGCAGATACAGTGCCATATCCCCTGGAAGGAGTTGTCCAGAGATAAGAGGTGTTCAGCCTACAATGAGTGAAAATAACCATGGACTAGCTTGGAACCACTACTACGGTTGAACAGGAACTGTGAGATAGAGAAACTGGAACATGTGGGATGTGTCTGCAAGGCAATCACTGTGCCTCCTGCAGGCACAGCAGCTGTAGAAATAGATGGGTGGCGGACATGGGCAATGAGACAAAGGACAGGGGATGGTCCTGTCCCTGTCTACTGAGTTATCCAGCACATATGTTCATGGCAGGACAAGCAATACCCTGAAAAGGAGGCTAAGGAGCATCTTAGTAAGGTAACCCTCAGCCTAGGAAAGTCCTGGATGAGAGGGTGTGGAATGTAGGTAACGGAGGGGTGACGTACCCATAGGGGACGTCAGCTGATGGCACAGTGCTCATGTTGTGACAGACACTATTATGGGATAGTTGTAACTCCTCCTCTCAGTGATGAGAGGAAGACAGATCTATAACCCAGAAACAAGGATATCCCGACATCTTAACCTCTTGAGAAAGGGTATGCAGTGTAGTCTCCTGGGGAACACCAGTGCGGCACCTATGAGAATACACTAACTGTATGTTACAGTTCCCCGACACCTAAGATTTGTGTGAATGCTGCGGCTGCCTAGACTTTGTAAACATCAGACCATGCTGAGGTGTTCCTCGCTGTGCTACATCTGCATGATGGGCAGGAGACCTGACAACTCCTCATTTCCAAAAGAAAGAAGGTCAGGTGGGACATTTCCTACCTCCTGACACTGATGGTGGATTGGAATGGCCTGTAGCCCTAGGGACGTCAGATGAACAGTGGGCAAATTGACGTACAACCTCCTTGTTGATGAGGCTTTCTCCAGTACATGGTGATTGTGCCACAGTAGGTTGAGGCCATCTATTCAGACCTGCAACCTCGAGCCAACCCTTGCAACGTGCTACAATGGGAGTACCAGTGGATATGCCTACAGACCCACAAGGGTCAACATAAGCACGTGAGAGAATTATGATATACCATGCCTAGGACTTAGAAGTTATGAGTAGTCAGCTACCTTTGACTCTGCCACGAAGGGCCTCAAACGGGACAGGTTTTGTGTGACCTCCTGGAGGGCGTGACTCATATAACACATATGGGATATCATCCGGGATGGCAGCATAGACGTTTGGACGTTGTGACGTCCAAAAGCATCATGTGCTTTAGAAGCACGACCTGGCAGACAGGATGACTGCTCCGTTTAACGTTTGACCTTCCGCATTGCTGATTCCACTACCAAGGAATGGTGGGGGGGTCGGGTATTATGAGATCCTGGAGAGGGTGCCACCTCATACAGAGCATCAGTTTGCTGAGGCAGGGGGAGGAGGAGCCCTCCAAGGTGATATCCACATTTCCAGGAGGCAGACCTGCAAAGAAGGATTTATAAGAGACGTTAGGTTGTCCGTTCCTGCAGTGGCGCCAGTGGTAAGCGGAAGGTCAGGAATGGGAATAGCCAGATAGGTTGCCATGTCAATGTGGAATTTCTGAGACGAATGTCATCAAGGGAAACATCCATGGCAAAGGTAGGTTTGCAGTAGCAGCCTCAGCACCAGAGGGTGCAGACTGATTATGAACACAACACCTAGTGGTGGTGTGGAGGCACTTGCGATCAGGAGACAATGCAGGAGGTACTGCATTGATCACTCCGGGTATCAACTCCACACTGGGTATCAATAGTACAGCCCTGAAGCGGCACCAGGACAACTGGCGTGGCATAGCAAGTCTCCGTAGACGTGCGTATCCTGAAACAACAATGTGCAGTTTCAAAACACATCGTGACCCAATCCTCAGGAGTACATATCGGTCATGGAGTAGGCATCTAAGAGGGTGACTCGATCGAAGTATGCGTTGATGGTACGGACATCGGTATCAGCAATGCCAACACACAGAACCCGGTCTGAGTGTTATACATTGTTTTGGACGGTAACAAGGACATGCAATGACATGCGTCGGGGACGGAGAGGCACTACATACCGTTGCTAGTGACACGATATCGGTACTGCTCGGAGCGGATATCTACGGCAAGCATGGCTGTGGTATGTTCTGTGAGGGGTGAGGCCCTGGAACAAACTGCAACCCCTTTGATGCTTTGGGGCCAGGTGGCTCCCGCAGCCTATGTGAGGGCAATGTTTGTTTGAGGGTACGGACGGAGCCATCCCCATGCTGGCCATGAGGCGTACCACGCAAGCATTAACTAGTCCTCAGAGACGTTGTGTGGGTTACCTGATCCTGTAGAGTGGGGACAGCTTGTACCCCATGTGGCATGGGACAAATGTTATCGAGGGAGACTTGAGGACGTCATGCTTCCAGCACCGTGTTTTGGACAAGGCAGTGCAGGCGGGAAATGGTCATGACCTATACTGGTTGGACAACAGTAAATGGAGTTTAAGCAGGAAACGTTGTTTCCACAGTCATAGCATCCCCTCAGTGACGTTGGCTCCATGATGCAGAGGCCTTGTGCCCCAAGAGGTTGGGACATGAGGATGCGGAAAATGTTTATCACGATTCTGGACATACACCCCCAGGGGTACCTGTGTCGGTGGCACATACAGCCGCACACACACGATAACAAGGGAGATAGGTGTTGACATCATTTTCACACAAAGGTTTCTGCGGTGACAGGAGGACGTCCTTCGGGCTCCATGGAGGCCTCAAACACTGAAGGGAGGCTCTGGAGAAGGAGGCAGTTCAGCGCGCAGGCGCAAGGGATGTTGCCAAATACGTTATGATCGTTAGCTGGGCAGCATTCCCGTGCAGGCTCTGTCGGTACTGACAGTCACATATGTGATGGCTCATTCCTGCTTGTACCTGTAGATGCGTCTCGGCAGATAGCAGACAATCCCAACTGCACTCACATAACTATCTACACAATGGTGATCCCATGGGGGTCATGAGTCGTAATGGATATGCGTAGCATACATACCTGCCTGTGTGTGTGCGGTGTCCAGGGCCGTAGGCAGCCCATATGTGTAGACAGGACCGAGTCTCTGTGCAAGCTGCTGCTCCAGGGGGCTGAGCATGGTTGGTAGGGGGCCGCCGCCACCTGTGCCACGTGCATGCTGTTCTTCCTCACACATGTGCTGGCGCACACCTCTTTTGATGTCGGAGAACCTCTTTTTGAGGCTCTCTATGTCCCGCGGGTGTCCCCCTGCCTCAGCCACGCTTCTGCTTACCTCCTCCCACGCCGCATTCCGCCCTGCTGTTGATGTCCGTGTGCTCAGCCTGCCAAAGAGAACCTCGTATTGCTCTAGCACCATGGATAGGAGGTTGTGGTTCTCCCCATCTGTGAACCGTGTGGCCCTCCTTCTCAGGCTTTCAGGCACAGGGACCCTCTTCCTTTTCCCAGTGTGTTCTGCTGGGAGCAGGCTGGCCCCTTGCTGATGGCTCACCCTCCATAGGGCCTGCAGGTCCTGGCCCCAGTGGCACTGGTGGGCCCACCTCCTCACCCTCACCCTCTCCAAAACTCGCCCTCCCCCTATACCTCTCTCTATCCCTCCCTCTCCCCCTCTCTCTCTCCCTCTCTCTATCCCTCCCTCTCCCCCTCTCTCTCTCCCTCTCTCTATCCCTCTCTCTATCCCTCCCCCTCTCCCTCTCTCTGTCCCCCTCTCTATCCCTCTCTCTATCCCTTTCACTCTGCTCATCCATCACCCTCCTCTCACATGTCCGCTCCCCACTCCCCTCCTCACCGCACATCATCCCTTCTGCCTCTCCTACACCACGTACAACACAGACACAACAGCTATATACTCAATAGCAATAAACCAACACAGTAAACGGAACAATACACCCAACACTACAGAGACAAATGACAACAACAAACTATTTGGCTACAGATACAACACACCTCCTACTATGAACCCTCACCAACCTATTCCTCCACAACCTATCTCTCACAAAACTATACGTCCTCCAACAACCCTCAACGTTTTCCAGGCGTGTAGTGTTTTTATATTTGTTTTTGCACGTTGGTTACATTGCGCATGCGACATTGTGCGACGGTGCTGCTTGTGCGCGGTGCGTAACTGCACTTACGCATAGGCGTTCGTTGGTGGGTTTGGTTGTGTGCAAGGCACGCATGTGCAACTCTTTGCGCATGTGCGTTTGTGTGTGCATCATCACGCACAGGCAACGCATCCAGACAGGCATAACGAGATGCACATGGGCGCCGTGCACAAACCAACAAACATAAGCATCAAATTGCACATGCGCCTCGCACACATCCACACGCACATGCGCTATCATTTGAACGTGTGCGGCACGCACAGGCAAACGCCCATGCGTAACGGATTGCACATGCGCAAACTGTTGTACAGGGGCGCCGCGCACAAGCGGCGCCTTCGCACAACGGCGCATGCGCACTCTACGGACATCCATTTACCTATATAAAATGATGCCGAACATTTGGCCACATTGAGGGTTGTTTTGTAGGCGTGGCGAGTGTTGTTTGGGAGATAGAGAGAGCTGAGAGCAGGTGTTGTTACTAGTGTTGTTTGTAGTGTATGTAGTGTTTTACTGTTGTCTGTTGTGCTTGTAGTGCATGTACTGCTGATTGTAGTGGTTTCTGTAGCGTTTGTAGTGTTGTATTGTGGTATGTAGTGATTGTAGTGCTCATTGTAGTGTTCTTTGTTGTGTTGTCTGTAGTGTCTGGTCTTGTGTGGCTAGTGTCTGTATTGTTTTGTAAGGTGTCCAGTGTTTCGGGAGGTGTGTGTGTGTGTGTGTGTGTGTGTGACCACAGTGGAGGGATTGATGGCGGAGATATATGTTGTTGCATGTGCCCGAAGACGTGGGCGGATGCTGCGGTTGCTGGACAGGGGATATGGTGTCCATGTGGCTGTGGCACAGGGCATGGGTGTGGACCCGCAGCAAATCAGACCTGCTCCTGTGGAGGCGGCACAGAGATGTGCTGTGCGTAGACGGCGCAGACGGCGTGCCGAGGTGCAGGCTCGGCAGACTCGCCTCTACAGGCCCAGGGCCCAGCTCCAGGGCATGCGTGAGGACCAGGTCATCTCCCTTTACCGACTAAGCACAAGGGCTATTAGGGGGCTCTATGAGGATCTAAGACCTGACCTGGAGCCCCTGACTGACCGGTCCCATGCCATACCGGGTTTAGTCAAGCTCCTTGCTGCCTTACATTTTTTTGCCTCTGGCTGTTTCCAGTCATCTGTGGCCGCAGTGGGTGGCATGAGCCGCCCCACCTTCTCATGCTGTCTCCACCAGGTACTGCGTGCCATGGTCAGCTGGGTGGGGAATTACATAGGCCTTCCCCACAATAGGCAACAGTGGGGGACCCTGAACCAAGCCTTTGCGGCGTTAGCCGGGATACCACACGTGATGGGAGCTATTGATTGCACACATGTTGCTCTGGTCCCGCCCAGAGACAGGGAGGTGGTGTTCCGCAACCGCAAACACTACCATTCCCTGAATGTTCAGGTTGTATGTGATGCTAATCTGCATATTCTGAATGTGGTCCCAAGGTTTGCAGGGTCCACCCACGACTCCTATATCCTGCATCGCTCAGCACTATTTCAGCAATTTGAGGAGGGACAGTATGGGGACTGTATATTGCTGGGTGAGTATTTCCAAATATATCATGACATCATGCATATATGTGTGTGTTTGAGTAACATCTCTCATATAGTGCGCCGTTTCCTCTATGTGCAGTTGGATATTGAACTCACATTCAGCAGACAGAGGAATGTTATGAGTTTACATCCTTAGGGGGTTGTACACGTTGAGTAACAGGGACATGATTGGACATGTAACATCAGTTTTGAAACAATATCTGTGATAAACGTGCTGATGGTGGTGTTGGAACTATGCACCTGTGCAGATGTGTATCCTGGTTGTAGTTTGCTACCTGTGTGTGTATTTCATGTGGCCACAGGGAGGGGGAGGGGGTTTAGTGTCCTTCTCACCCAGCTGTGCATACGTGGCTTTGGATTAGAACTGCGGTATGTCCTGTAACATTTATGTCCTTGACAATCAATGCACCTAACACTTGTCATGTGTGTGTGACGGCAACACACTCACTCAGTACTGTGGTTGTTAGCCATTTCATGTTAGCTAATGGGGGGGGGGTTGAGACGTATGATGTATGTTCCTGACCTTTGCAAATGGGAGTACATGTTTGCATCGGAATGTTAATGGTTTAGGCCTGTGCCATGGCAGGGGGGGCAAATAGTCTAGGGTTTGCATTACCTTGGGCCACTGCAGATGTGTGGTTCGTAGGCATCATTGTATGTGATTATCCTGCTGTTAACTCAGCATTAGGTAATGGTGACAGCAAGGGCAAGGGACCAAAATGGTGCCATACAGAGAGCTATTGGAAGCACAAACACAGGAATGTAGTCCAACTCAGTAACAGTGATATTGGTAGGCTCATGTGGCTACAGTGTGCAATTCTGTGGAGCGCTGATCAACACGGATGGGAACATGATGGGGACAATGCGCAGGGTGTCTACTAACATGGTTGGTGGTCAACAAGCAACAGCATATGGCGTCAGGCTGCTATATGTAGATATGTAGACCTTTCAGGACACGGGGTGTGGAGGTGAGCTTGTGTTGATCTTGTCAGACCTCCAGGTCAGACATGTTGTGTGTTGGCACCTACATTGCCTCACAACACATTATTGTGGTGTTTAGTTTGCTAACATATACTTTTCACATGTTATCTGTGTATTGGTGGTTTAGTCTAACCTTGGTGGTGGTAGTGATTATAACATTAACTGCATAACAAGACGCATGTGCTACACATAGCGTATCTGTGGAGGCACAAATGGTACTGTGGTGTTGTTTGGCATGTCTGCACAGAATCAAGAGGCCCTTTGTTCCATTTCTATCACCAGAGGTCTTATTTTGGCAAATGTACATTTCTGCTGTCAGAGCTTTCTGTCATGAGGTGTTATGCATTTGTTTCTCACGTCTATACCTGTGTCAATTTGTGCTGGCATGCGTCCATGTATTCACCTGAAACATTTCGTTTTGCAGGTGATGCAGGGTATGGGTGTCGCCCCTGGCTGCTGACCCCTGTGCGTCAGCCACGGACACGTGCAGAGCGGAGGTACAATGAGGCCCATGCCTCCAGCCGCTCTGTCATAGCTCGCACCTTTGGCGTGTTGAAAAGTTGCTTCAGGTGTCTGGATAGGACAGGTGGGGCCTTACAGTATGAGCCAATGACTGTTGCAGAGATAATCCTAGCCTGTTGCATCCTGCACAACATTGCTCTCAGGCATGATATTCCTGCAGAGATTAATGAGGATCTGGAGGAGGATCCACCGTGCCCCCCTGTACATGGCAGTGGTGACACACAGGCGGGCACAGTGGTCAGGCGAGGTTGATTGCAGAGATATTCACTGGTATGTATTGCATATATTCCCACATATATGTGTTGTTGTGTGCGTGTGATGGTTATCACAGGTGATGTTTTCTGACCATGTAGCTATCTGCTGCAACACTGCATTGTCATTACACTGAACATCCAATGGTAGCATATAGCCATGAGTGTGTGATGGACACTGTGCACAGGGCACAACAGCAGCTGTTGGTGTATTGTGTGGGTCGGTGTGGATACACCTTTCGGAGCTTTTTGGGCTGACAGTACCAGTCAGTGGCTGTTTGTGTTAACAACTGCTGTGCTAACCCAGTTATGTCTTTTTCTTGTGTGTGTGGAGCACGGTGTCAGGCATATGGTACGGGGTTCACTGTGGGAGGGAGGCACATGTTTGTGGAGAGCTTTCCTGCGGGCTCTTTGTTCATCTCCTACAATCTGTAGGTGCTTGTGTGTGTGTTATGCTCCGGTGCGCTGGCTATGTGTGTATGTTTGTTAGGTATGGTGCAACGTGTCAGACATAGCCCAGTACACATGCGCATGACTATGTTCCCATGATGTGATTGCTTACTTGGGACGGGTGTTGGTGCAAACACACATTGTCCCGTACGGAATACCTCCTCACGTAGCACAGACATGGATATGGTGAGTCATGTGGACATGTGCAGTGTGGAGCCAGGGGTCCATATCATTGATACTGTTTTTTTTGGAGATGAGTCATTCATTGCAGTATTTTACATGTCGACACATACAGAGGTTCAGCGGGTCAGATCACCAAGGGGTGAATGACTGTAGCCAACGGTGACACTGCATGGGTGGGTGAATGTCTGCGGTTTGCAGTTTTTTCATTTGCCGCATGGCATATGTAGGTGATACTATCTCAACATTTGCCTCCTGGCTCTGGGACTGTTGTGTGTAGGGCAGGATAGCACAGTCCACATCCACAGATACCTTGTGGACACTAGCAAGGGATGTTATGTCCGCATACACACACCGACCCTAGATGGGAGTTATTTAGAGCAGATGCACATATAGCCTATCCATGGTTTTAACATTCTCACTGTCACACAGTGGGATGAGATGTAGCCATCATGGACAGGTGACAAACAGACATGGGGGTATTGTTTGACAGGCATGGTGCTAACATTGTCATGTTTGTCTACACATGCGCAGCACACAACTGTCTGTATTATTTGGTGTAGTAGATGTAAACTGCAGAAGATGCATTTGCACAGAGCATACAGGAGGAGTTGATGCATAATTCACGGAGTCACAGCTAAAAAGACGGGGATGACACACAACAAATGGAGAACACTACACATGGAGATGGGGTATTGGTGTCAACATGGGTGACACAGTCAATAGTGTCACCTTGGATGCGCCCCAAACATGGTGGGTGCAGACACGTCTTTGGACCAGTGCGCGGAACAACAGAGGGGGAGGGGAGGCGAAAGTGGGATTCTGGGGACCTTCACTTAGCATCAGACATCTACATGCTGCCCGTCCCATGTGAGATATCAGTACAGTGTGAGAGTGAACAGTCATTTGGCAGGCCATGTTGTGGTGTCTGACAGCTGGGGGACAGTGATTTGCAGTGTGGGATTCACAGCTAGAACATGTCATATTGTTTCTGTCTGGTGTTTTGTCCACTCCACAGGACATCATTCCTGAGGATGCTGTTCCTGTGTGGCATTTGCACGTGACGGTACATCAGCCAAGATGCTGTGGTCCAGGGTATGTGGATCTTCAGCTACATTGTATGTGTGTGAGGTCAGGGGGAGAACATGTCGTCTGGGATGTGTCATATTGTGCAGATGTTGTTGTTCATTTATTTTCCTTGAGCCTCCCTGACCCATATCTTGCTGTTGTCACACATCTCCCCATGTGTTTGTGTACAGTATATCCACTGGACAACTTGTTCAGCCATATTTACAGCAGAGCTACATGTGTGTGTGTTTAATCTTGTTTGCTGAATCCAACACTTGCTGCCCCCAGCAACATAGTTCGATCAGACATCAATAGGGTATCTATGCATGTGACTGGGCGGTTATGTGCACCATGTTGCACTTGTGCACATACAGGCCATGTATTACAGCTGTCCCGCTGACCTACGCATACTGTGTGGGTGTGTGTTTATGGGTTAACTAAGTGGTGATGCAGTGTCCTGGCATGGTACATTATCATGTGCGTTGAGGGGTGTGGGTACCCGGGGGGCATTGTTGGGTATGCTACCTCTACCGTACTGCTGTTTACCTTGTCATCATGGTCAACATGTGTTGTGGGCTGTGAGCAGAACTCTGTTGTGTGTTTGGTGGTACGAGTGTTGAACAACTTTTCTTTCTCTCATATATAGGCATAATGTGGAGATGCAGCACGAGTGACTTTACATGCTGATTCTACATGTTTTTGGCTGAATTGTCTCCCTTCACTGTGACCAGATGTGGCTATGGAGTAGCTGAAGGAATTGATGACATACACATGATGCACAAACGGGGTATGTTGTATCTTTCTTATTTGGGGATTAAATCTGGCTGTACCTGTTGTTGGGTTTCGTTTCATCTAATGGACATGTCCTGTTGCATCTCTGTGGACACATACAGATGCATATAGTGTGTTGCTGTGAAATGGCTGTGTGACATGGAATTGTAACTAACCATAGACATGTGAGACCCGTGTATGCATTGACATTTACTGATGGCTATAATATGATTTAGATTTGATGTCCATATCCTGTAATGTTTGCCTTTGCATCCCTTTATTCCCTATTTTGTGCGTTTTGGATTTTGGCAATTTGTGGTGTTTTTTGCACAGTGTCTAATACGACCATACTTATCCTCTTGTGACACAGGACAGGAGACATAATGGACCCATTTCCTCCGGTGCACCTGGGCTCGCCATCCAACACCTGTTGTGGGACAGACCACCATGTACGTGTTTCTGGAGATATCTGCCATTGGATGTTTGACGTTTGAGAGTGGAACACAGGCCTGTGATGGACATTTGTCCTCTTGGACTGCTGGTTTGGCCATGACTGACCTGTACAACACACAGTTTTGTGCCATGCTGTGGCTGAGAGTCATGCAGATTGCAGGGTCTCAGATGACCTTTCACGGAGTGTGTCATATTGGAATTTTCCACCTTATAATTCATTCCCATGTTTGCAAGGGATGTTTTGAACTGCTCAGTTGGATTGCAGAGACACCTTGCTTTTGGGACACTGTGCGCATCAGGGACTGACATTCACTATGTATTTTGGACATTTCTCCACAGTTGGTTGGTGTATTGGTTTTGGCCATGTGTGTGACAGGGCACAGAGGATACGCTCATCTGTTTGTTTTAACTAAAGCATACAGGCAGTTTTGTGGCATAGAGGCACAGATGGAGCAGTCCTTTTGTCTATGTCCAATTGCCCTCCACCTGGACATGATTCTGGCTTTGACAAAACCAAATGTTCTTGGCCACCACCATCCTTGATTGATGTTTGGGGCGGGCAAGGGTGATTACATGCATGTGTGGCATCACTGTATCATGTTTGTGTGCGAATGGTGATTGTGCTTGTGACTAACTATGTTTGTGAGACACAGAAGGTGGATCTATGGCCTCTGTGTGGTTCATTGTAAGATGTTTGGCTATCATTTGCTTATGAACATGCTGGTTATTGTGTTTGTTTACTGTGCAGACGTGACACTCTGCATGTGTGTACACACCTTGCATTGCACGTCTGCACAGTCCTGTTTGTCCCCTGCAGTAACGTCAATCTCATTGCACCATTACATTTGGTGTGTGTCAGTGTGGGTGTCCATTGTCCTCCTGCACTTCTGCAGTCCATGTACCATGCTATATATGTCCAGACACTGTCTACCCACATAAACATGCAGGGTGTACCTCCTGCATGGTATTATGTCGGTGGCTTTCTGAAGGGTTTTTGTTGTCTAGTCTCTCTGTGTTCATGGGCCTCTGCTACCTGTTAGCATATGGGCATGGTGCTGGTGATGATCTTGTGGGTGTGCAGGGTAGCATATCTGTCTTGGGGATCAGCCAGGATGTGGTTCTGGAACATTACGTTCAGAGCTTTTTTTTGTCACATTACAACATTGCCCCAGCATCTGTTTTCTTCATTTGTGTGCCTCCTGTGTTGGGTGATGGCTATGTTTCGGGGGTCCGGTGATTTTTGTCGTTTCGTCATCATGCAACTCCTACAGTCTCCATGCACTGATATCTGCGACACACAATTGAGCCATGCTGCAACTAGTGGGGTGTGTGGGCCTGTTACCCAGGCATAGCATGCACCTGATGCACATTATGTCTCATGTCTTTTCATGTGTGCTCCGGGCAGTGACCTTTATGTAGCCTGTGGGTTTTTAACCTGCTACATATGTTTCCATCTTTCACCATGGAGGGACTCACCTTGATATTATGATTGCAGTGTCTAACGTATGTGTGAGGAGCGACCATAATAAATATGTGTATTTGGACAGACATTAGTCTCTTTTACTAATAGATCAAGGTGACAATCCTGCAACACACTGGGTGACCTTGATTCAATCATTACTCCTTGTGCCCCAGGGACTCCATGGTTTCCTTGACGGTGTCCCTGCAGTGACTTGAACAAGGCACATGTAGTGCCAGTGTGAGATGAGGCCTGTTTGGTTTGTGTCCAAGACAGCTTTGTGCGCACTAGGCTACTCCTCCACTCTTTGTGCACATTTACACTTGTGTCTACTGATTTGCTGGTCATGTCCACAGCCCACCTGTGCTCACATCCTTGTACCATGGCAGCTGTGTATGTGTCTGCTGTTTGGCACATCACTGGGTATGATACGTTCCCATACAGACCCTCCCTTTGGACTATTACTTCTGCCTTGTGATCATTGTGTTCTTTGTGGGTGTGTTTGGAGGCATGTGTTTGAACTCATTGGTTTGCAGGTTTTATCCCCACAGTTGTAATTTATAGTTTTTCGGATTATGATAACTGAAGGCCATCATTAAGCAGCAGGTTTCATCACCTACACCACACACCCAACTTTCCTGTCGTCATGGACACAGCAAGGTGTGCACTCAGTGCTCCCTAGCCATCATATATTATCTGTTACATAGGTCTCTTTCGTGAATGGTCTTGTACAGTGCAGTGCACCTGGGGGTTTTGTTGTGTTTGCGGTTCTGGTGGTGTGGGTATAGGCCAAGCTGTCTTCATGTTGAGTTGTCTCCTGTCATGCCCGAGATTTGCTACCCAGCTCCACCAGGCATCCTCTGCTACCCTTGGGGTTTGGTTTTCGTTCCTCTTTTGCATGCGTTATCGACTGCATAACATCTCATTTGTGTGTGTGTGCATGCTTGTCCATGGAGCCAAATACAGACTGGGATCTGATCTGTAAAACACCAGCATCTGCATGTGCATTTGTTCATGTTTCTTCTTGGGGGGGATTCCTGCTCCTTTATAACCAGCATGCATCTTGTGTGATGGCTTGGACTATTTCTGTCTGGCAGCAGCTTTGCTACGTGCGCTCACGTTGGTGGTGTGTCCCCTAGCGTTTTTTCCATTTGCATTTGTGGTAGTGGTCGTAGGTGTGATCCCTCTCTGTTCCCTTGGATGTGGTGTGCTTGTCCTGCCAGATGTGGTGGTTTCGATTTGTTTTTACGGTCATATGTCATCAGATTGGTGATTGTGAGCACATTGTACCCTCATCTGAGTTTGTGAGCCATGCTTCTGTCCATCTTCTGTCTGCCAGCTGTTGTGCCAATCCTACCATCGATGTGCATGCTGCTACGACACGTCCTGACACTCCTACACCTTCCTGCATTTGCATGTCCCGCATGGTTCCCTCTCGTGTGTGTGCTTGTGCATGCACGTGCTACTCCACTGTCATCCAGATATTTCACCTATCCTGCCATTTCAGCCTCCTGTGTGCGACACAGCATCTTTCCCATCCTATGTCACACACTATCATTACAAACAGCATGGTACATTGCCATCACTCCTGTTTACATAGCTACACCTATCTCCAATATGTTTGTCCATTGGTGTAGCTGCCACATGGACTGGGGACTGCTTTTTGTAGTTGATCACCTGTGATGCTCTGTTCTTGTTTTACTTACTGCATTGCCTTTACCTTCAGCTCTGTGACGTGTTTAGGTTACATATGTGTTTGCCACATACCTCTGCCTCTGCTGCCCCTCACATTTGGGGAGCTTAGTGCTTCTGGGAAACGTTTTTTTTGTGGGTTGACCTATAACATGATTGGGGCATCTTTTCTTATGGCACACCTTTCCATTTCAGTCAGTTTATGGGGGAATCCTACTATGCTGCCCTGGGCGTTGCCAACATGTGGAACATGGACGATGGATAGCATTATAAATCACCTTTGCTGACGTGGTTGTTTATGATGTGGCATTCTGGTGGCCACCCTGATAGGTGCAATACTCTCTGGTGGGCTTCTCTGTTTAGGTGGCAGCACAGATTGATGTAACAGGTGCATGACATAGACAGACTTACCTGAAGCCAACGGTAAGCACTGCTCATCTAACACCATTAACGCCTGGCAACCATCAGTCACTTGTCCTAACCATTGTGCTACACTGCTGTTCCTTCTTGCCCGTCTGCTCACCTTATCTTACGATTTCGAAAAAAAATTGCGTTTACAATGCACAGTGATGCCAGCACAGACAGTGCTTCGACCTTGCCCTGCCACATACGTCAGGCACCCTGTAAAGCCGCCCTATACGCAACCATTGTGGGGTGCCTTGGTGGACAGTGCACCTTCAAATGGTGATCTTTTAAGGTACATTAAACCTGTAGGGCGGCCTTATTCATCACCTTAATATTACAGTGCTTTTTGATATTGTGCATTATGCTAACAGTCGAAAATTACAATAAAAATGTGACATGCCTTCCTCGATCTCTATTCCTCATAACAGGTAATGGGCTCAATCAGCCTTATTCATTGTGGCACAAGAATGGGATTGAACCCATGATGCCAGCACTATTGATCAGTTGTTTTGCAGCAGTTGTGCTATGGCTCTGTTCCTGTGGCTGGGACAATTTATGCGCACCGCCTTATGCCCTTCACAAACCGACAGCGCACCGCCTGATGCCGGCCAAACAGCACAAATGATGGACAGCGTGCCAAAATTAACAGCGCACCACGCCTACTTGCCGCACGACCTTAATTACTGCCTGAAGCCCACAATTAACAGCCGCAACGCCTAATGACGCCCAAAATTATTATGCCTCCTAAAGCAGTTTTAACCCATGAAAATTCATGCCTCAGCCAGCCTTTTTCCTGGTGCACGATGGGGGATTGAACCCCTGATCCTTGCACCACTGGTTCAGTGTCTTCAGCATTGTCGCTACGGCTCTTTATCCTGTGTAGGGACGTTTGCGCACCGCCTTACTGCCCTTCACAACTGACAGCGCCACCGCCTGATGCCGGCCAAAACGCACAAGATGGACAGCGCGCAAAATTAACAGCGCAACGCCTAATGCCGCACGAACTTAATTACTGCGCCCACAATTAACAGCGCAACGCCTAATGACGCCCAAAATTATTCATGCATCCTAAAGCAGTTTTAACCATGAAAATTCATGCCTCAAGCCAGCCTTTTTTCCTGGCGCACGATGGGGGATTGAACCATGACCCTTGCACCACTGGTTCAGTGTCTTCAGCATTGTTCCTATTATGTGCCCAGCAGGCGCCCCACTTAGCCTTCCCACGCGCTAATGTCGAAGCCGCGCAAATGTGCGCGCCGACGCACACGTACGGTCGGCTTTTTTCCTTGTTCTGCCTGACCCGCCCACTCATAATATGGCACAGGCCCACTACCGAGGACCCGCACGTTACGAATGTTTAGAAAACATACCCCTATGTCTGTATATCTATGTCCTACAAAAACAACTATTTAAAATGTTCAGAAAAATGTAATGTGCAAACATTAGTCCCATTTTCCCTTAAAAAAATGCTGCTCAATAAAAATAAAAACAACGCTTCTGCCAGAGTGTAAGGCAAGCTTTGTTGGTGGCTAACCACTTATCTTACTTATTCTTCAGAAGATTCCTGTGTCTCCTTTTCTGTTGTAGCAGTGAAGTGCAGGACAATGAAATAAATCCAGGAGTCAAATTACGGATCCAAGACCAATTTATTGTGCACAAGGCCGCGAGTTTAGTCAAGCTTCAAAAAGGGAACTGAGCAAAGTTCTTACAGAAACATATTCATTTATACATTTCTTTCCAGTTTGATACATGCAGACTTTATATTGGCCCCAAACGCCCCCCTGTGTTTGTCCAATAGAGATTCCCTCCTGGGCCTAGCACCCAGCTCCCTCCTCCTCTAGGGACTGTTTCTAACAATGGGTTACAGTTTCTAGGTTTTGGATACTGAAAGATTGTATTGCAATCATGAAACCGTTTATATTAAGCACGTTTAAAACAAGTTTGTTCTCAACACGTTTTACGCAAGACTTTGGTTCTTTCTCTTAGATGGGGGTTGGAATCAGGGCCCTAGCTGACGAGGGCATTGCCATTATTTGCAGGCTATCGTAGGCATAGCCTGCCGACGATTCCCCCCTGTGGATTATTCTCAATCCCGCAAAGTGAGAAACGGGCGTGCAGGGTAAATTAAATTCCATTCCATAATTAAACTTGTGTACAGCGACAGCATCATCTTGGGATATTGGGTAATATATGGCCACATAGCTAATATCTTTCGTAGATGCCTTCCGTTGCATACAGTGTTATCAATAACTTGGGGAGGTTATCATGGGCGTAGCCAAAGGGGTAGGATACATGGGAGCAACAAGCGCATACAGCTATATATGGAGGAATACACTAAAACACAAGGGTCTTGCAGACCACCCAAACCATAAAATCTAATGGGCCTGGAACCAAAACCACCCATCGAGCTTCAAGCCATGTAAGGTTCTGAACAGGCACATATGGGCCCCTTGTGTGGCTCTGGCATTTGAGTAGTCTATATCTTCAACAACGTGCCCATTATTATCAATCTGCAAAACCAACAGTTGTCTAGAATTCAATTTTCCACACACTCCACCTGCAGCTGCTAACAAATAATCTCGTGCCATAACCGATTCTGATAAATTAGCCTGTACACATTTAGTGTACTCTGCTTAGCTAAAAGAGTTAGTGCTTTAACTGGTTTCATTGGTTATTATTTTTCAACAACAGCTTGTAAGGCGTATAAGAGCGATTTTATCATATACCACAGGAGTACGATATTCCCCAGGTTCCCATCTTGCTCCCAAATAGCAGCTCCAATGAGTATGAAATGATCTCTCAGGTGGCCACTCCTCATCATTCCATTCTGTCCCATTGGTCCTATTTTCAAGACCTCTCGTTTCTGTTGACTTCCTGTACATGGGAAAACCCCAGTTGTTCTCCATGGGCCGCAGGCAACAGGAAAAACGGAAGGTCGTATGGTTTCCCAATGCACATGCTCCTCCCCAGTGGTGAGGAAGTCCTAAGCATTATGCTCGGGTTCCACACATCCCCAGAAGTACAGTCCAGGTGGTGCTTGCCAGGTATTATAAGATGCTAGATTAGTCCAGATGCTGGCAAGATTAGGGAAAAGGAACTAAAGGGTTGGTGGTGCTCTGGATTCCCTGGATCACCAGGACGTCTTCTTGGTGGTACTGTTGTAAGAACTTCTGATTCGAGACAGATCAGCTGTCCAACCTCCATGTTAAACTGTGGTCCAGAGCGAGCAAAACACAAATTGACCTAACAATGGGGTGGCCCAGTACCCCACTCACTTAGTAGTATTATGTAAATCAGTCTGATTATAAGGAATGG